>CM062636.1:3696279-3796196 GCA_025617555.3 Puccinia polysora | reverse complement strand
AATCAGAGTGCGTGGCCTCTCCTTCCCTCCTGGACTGATTCTTCCCAAGGAACTAGTATAATACTTCTTACTTGTTAGTTCCCCCCCTGCCAGTAGGATTCATCTCAGAACAAGAAAAACCAACCTTCACCCAGCCTGCTTAACTCATATAACCTTGAACCTCACGGTATTTGCTCTTATGCAATTCAACAATCCTCTCTTCAACAAACTTCTCCTTGAATTCTCTTCCAATCCTTTTTAATCATCCTCTCATCTTCTTCATTGCAGTTCCAATCAATCATCCTTGAGTTCTATGAGTATAGTGCCTGTGCCTTCTGCTCTTTTCACACCAGGGGAAGTTGTGACATTCATGCCTTCTGAGATCTTTTTCCTTCCCACAAAGGTTTTTAAACCTTAAAAAAAAATTTCAATATGAAACATTTTTGAAATTAGAAATTTATGTTTGTGGCAACCTTTTTAAGGTTTGAAGGTGTGCTTGGAGTGTAAGAAAAAAAGTTTTGAGGAGGTCTTGGGCCCCCCCAAGGCCTGTAAAAATGAATGGCAAATGTTAAATTCACAACCTCAGGGTTGCAAATGGGCATGAATTGCTGTTCACACCCATATGGGTTGCAAACAGTCAATCACAACCCAACAAGTAGCAAGCCAGGTTGCTAGTGACTTGTGCATCTCCCAGGGGGGTGTAAACCCCAGTTTGCGACCCATTTTGCATCACAATTAGCGAGTTGTGAACCTATTTTGGGGTCCTGATTGAGGGTTGGCAATCCCCTGGGGGATGGGCAAGTTTCAAGCAGGGGTCACACCTGATTTCTTGGCCCATTTGGGCTACTACCCCCCCTCCCCCCAATTGGGCCATTTTAGGGGGGATTTGGGGTACCTATGCACACCTAGACCACATGTGAGTGCTTTCAACTCAAATTTGGGGATCTGGAATGCTATATGGGACTGTTGGACCACAAAAAAACTTGTAAATCAAATGTTGTGCCTATTGGCAAAAACTCATAACATACACCACATACACACAGACCACATGCCCATTGCATAGATTAATTTTTCTCAACCCAAAAGTGAGCAAAAGTTTGGAGTTTTTGGATTGAAAATTGAATTAAATGCTAAATTTCTGTTGAAATATTTTGGTTTATGGGAACAGTGGCAAGCCCATGCCCTACCAGATTAAACAAGGCTATGTTAAGGGACTTAATTGAAAGTGTACTTAACAAATTTTTGGTGGAATCTAGGGATTTGGGTAGGGAGTTGGAAAATGAAACATTAAAAGCCCTAATTGCATCCTCATCTGGAGTTACAATTGAGGAACAAGATGTTTCTTCACAACTGGAACAAGATGTTCCATCAAAATTTTAATTGACTAAAGGTGGTGGTTTCACATTTCATATTTCATTTGACTGAGAAGGATTTGGCTTGACAAATACTAATGTAAATAAGGCTTGAAAGAACTGCTTGACCCTCCTCCTGCAAGAGCATTTGATACTAGGAAAGAAGCCAAGATTTACTGTCAGAAATGCGCAGCCATGCATGGCTAACCATTGCCAACTTTCAAGTGGAGGAGAGAAAAATATTTTGATCTAGCATGTGATAGATTTGGGGTTTATGAAGGGCCATGTCTCACCAAAAATCAAAGGCAAAATCACACTAGGAAGGTTGGGAGTAAATTAATGATCCATGAAAGTAGGAAAGTAGCAGATCCCACATGGCATCTCTCCATTAGAAATGGCCTACACAATCATCAACCATCTGAAAGTCCTTCCGTGAAGCCTCAACTGAGGAGAATATCAGGTCAAGCATTAGATTTACTTAGGAAAGGCATGAAAGATAGGCTCAATAAATTTCAGCTTAAAAGGAAATTGATCAAGATTGATTTTGGAGAATACATTGACAATAGAATAATCTATAAAACTAAGCAAAATGTAAAGCTTGCTGAACTGGATGGGAAAGGTGTTATGGACGCTCTATCCGAAATGCTTAAGGAATCCCAGTGGGCTTCCAGGTACAAATTTGGTGGAGAGGATCACTTAGAGGCCCTTTTCTTGGATCATCCTGATTATATGCAACTTTGCAAAAAATATCATCATATTTCTTTGTTGGATTGTACCTATAAAATAAATAGGTAAATTATCCCTCTATTTCATGTTGTAGGAATGACTGCCAACAAAAAGACTTTTAAAAAGGCTTTTTTTTTTATAAAAAAAAAATTATGAGCTCTACAGTTGGGAGTTGAACACATGAAAGGAGTTTGCTTATGATCCCAAGAGGCTTCCAAAGGTCTTTGTGACAGACCATGAAAAATATCTCATTTTTTCTATTAAACACAGTTTCCCTGAGTCATCCAGACAGTTGTGCTTGTGGCACATCTCTGAACAAATCCAAGCATACTGTAAAGTGCCCTCCAGTAATGAAAATGAATGATGGAAAATTTTCAAGTAGGGGACCACAAAGACCAAAGATATTAAGTCTTTGATTTTGATAAATGTTCATTTTTATTTTTTAATGAACTAATTGTTGAGAGTAAATCTCCATAAATCATCTATTTGAAATCTCCGCGGAGCTTCCAATCATGTCACCCGCCTATCACAATACTTTCACAATCACCCTAATTAACTCTTATTCCTCAGCTCATTCATTCCGACTCATCACTCCATCGCTCCAATCCTTCCATCCAGTCCTCTCTTACCATCTCCTCTCCTCCGCTACTCACTCCGAATCTCTTCTTATCTATTTCGCTACCTAAAATTCTATTCCACCTGCTCTTTCCTTCTAATCCTCAATTCTCAAATTCAAATTCAATTACTCAACTCTCAATCCACAACTATCCCTCTCTCAATCAATAACCTCAATACAACTTGCTCAACGCTCAACCTTTGATTCACATCGCCAACATTGCTCATCTCAAAATAATTTATTTCCTCTTCCTGTCTTTTTCACTTGTGAGATTGTTCCTATCTCAACACTATTTATCTATTACTTACTCATCTCCACTCTATCCTTTTAGCCTGTCATCTCTTCCTGTCATTTTCATTCTTAGTCCTGATTCTAAAATCACATTACTGTTGTCCTCAGAGTGAGGTATTTCTTTTGTCATTCATTTCTTTTTTATTTTATTTCCTGTTACTCCTGTTGAAACTCTTCATTTAGTCTGTTGGTTCAGGTAATACAAAATATATTAAACTCTTCACGGTTAAAAGCCAAATACAAACTTGAACCGATTGCTTGAACTATTGATGGCTTCGCCTGGACCAGCAGATCTCAATGCCTCAATTCTCAAGACGCTTACGGACTCCATCCCCACTCTCACGGAGTCGAATTTCTCGCTATGGCGCTCCAAACTCATTACAATATTTGCTCTCAAGGGGATCGCTAATTGGCTGCAATCTTCCGAACCCAAGAAGTTCCCCGTCGACGTGAATCTGGAGCTTTTCGGGTACATTCTTGCTAAACTGGACAACAGGACCTATATCAACTGTGTCAAGGACTTTCATCTGACGAATGGCATCAAATTGTGGAAATCTATCAACAAATTTTATGCCTCCTTGCAAACGGCAAACCAATTGCGAGTATTCTTTAATTTTTTGAATCTCCAATTTGATACAAAATTTGTTGATAAATTCATCACGGAAGTGAAGGCCTGTCTTCTTCAAATCTCTGAGATAGGAATTTGAATGGATGACGACATAATCGCTTATCTAATTTTATATAAATTTCCTCCCCAACTCAAACATCTCAAAACAACCATTACACATTTGCTCGGAGAATCAAAAATTGATGGCGACCTTGTACTCAGGCACTTAAATCAGATTAAAAACGAAGTAGCGGCCGGCACCTATGCCTCCGCCATGATGAACAACTCAACTAGACAGGAAGTGATCAAGTGTAAGCCTACATGGCATAATCCCCAATCGTCTCACCCCAAAAGCTCGTGTTGGTGGCTGTATCCGCACCTAAGACCAGGGAACAATCAAAGCTCTAGCGACAGCAACAACTCTTCAAAACCGCCCAACGCAAAATCTGCCTCGGCAAAGCTGTCCTACACTTTTGCAATGACCAACTCTTGGCGACTAACCAAGGACTACATAATCTTGGACTCAGGGGCGTCACAATCGATGTTTAACTCAACGGAATTCTTTCTTGACCTTAAGGAGGACGACATGGAGATCCAAACTGGAAAGGAGAGCACTTCGTTGACAGCCAAAGGTGTTGGGACCCCAAAAATCTTATCGGACAACTGCTTTGTGCTGCTCAAAAACTCTCTCTTTGTTCCTCATTTAGCTGTGAATCTGGTCTCTCTAGGTCAGCTGCTTAATAAGGGTTGCTCTCTCCATCGATCAGGTCCAACTGGGTTTGCAGTCAAATTCGAAGATGTTACTATTCTATTTGGTCGGATTGAAGACAACCTCCTTGTCATCACAGATTTCTCGCTCCCTCAGTTGGAGCTGGCTTACTCCTTCATCAGTCTGTCTACCGCTCATAAACGCTTTGGACATATCAATCCGGATCAAGCTAAACTTGTCTCAAAAGACTTCCCTAGGATTAAGTGGGAAAGTCATCCTTGTGAATCATGCGCTCTTGGAAAGATTCATTGATCATCTTTCTCAAATCACATCTCCCCAGAATCCAAACCATTTGCCCGAGATCATGCTGATGTCTGCGGGCCAATTAGTCCGATCTCTAAGAATGGAAACCAATATTTTCTTCTCCTCACCAATGAATTCTCCCGCTTCAAAATCTGTCTCCCAATCAAACACAAATCCAAAGTCGTGGATGAAGTGATCAAATTCATCAAAATCCACTCCAATAAATTTGGCTATCAACTCAAATATTTTCACTCCAACAACGGGGGTGAATTTGTTAATTCTAGATTGGCCACATTCTTCACTGACTTAGGAATTGAGCATACCACCTCCAAGCCTTATACACCGCAACACAATCCAATTGCCAAACTTGGTAATCAAACACTTGTTGAATCAACAAGAAAGACCCTCATTGACATGGCCATCCCTGTCAACCTGTGGGACGAAATTCTAGTTGGTTGCAGCGAAGTTCTCAATCTTGTTCCCTCCAAAGTGTTAAAACAAAGCCCGTCCGAGCTATGGCATGGGGTAAAACCCAAACTCAATTTGGTCCGTATGCTAGGCTCAAAGACTATTGTGTTCAACCTGCAAAATAATCTTGGAAAATTTGAAAAGAAAGGTTGGGAAGGTATACTTGTAGGCCACAATCTGCATCTTAACTCCTACCAAATTTTCATCCCTGAACTTGGAGAGACTGTTTGCTCAAAGCATGTCAAAATCTTTGAGGGCATGAAATTAACTGACAATCCTACCTCTTTTGATTGCCCATTTGAATCTATTCTCAATGCCGACCCTGATCTTCTTGATATACTTTCCTCTAATACTTCTAAACCCAAACCTTTGGCTCCGCTTGACTCAACCTCTTCTTCATCTACCGAACCCCAACAGAACTCACTTGAAACCTCTGACCCCAACATAACAGAAAACTTGTCCAAAAACAATCAGTCCCAATCAGAGTTGTCAGACGAAAACGATGTATTGAATCAATTGGCTCCACCTGTCTGAAATCTAAGAGATCAATCCACTATCCAACCACCACAGCGATACGGCTTCTTATCCAGAGCAATCCCTAAAAGCTATGATGAAGTGAAGCGTTTGCCCGACCGCGAAAATTGGATAAACGGCATGAAGAAAGAACTTGGCGGCATCGAGTTGATGAAAGTCTGGTCCGGATGCTACACTCTGCCTGAAGGAAAAAGGGCACTCTCCACAGTCTGGGTCTATCAATTAAAAACCAAACCCAATGGAGATGGACTCATCTTCAAAGCAAGACTGTGTGTGCAAGGCTTTCGTCAGCTTGAATTCCTTGATTATGGAGAAACCTACGCTCCCACTGGCCAGATAACAACTCTTTGCACTATACTCGTATATGCCTATCATCATGGTCTTCCTGTCACTCAAATGAACATTAAATCAGCTTTCCTGCATGCCAAACTATACGAGGACATCTATATCAAATCACCTCCCGGCTATGATACACATTTTCCCTACCTGAAGTTGAACAAAGCCCTATAAGGATTAAAACAAGCTCCTTAATCCTGGTTTGAAACTCTCAAGAATTGGATCCTCAGTCAAAATTTCATCATCTCCTCCTCAGATCCGTGTCTCTTTATCAATCAATCCACTCAAGTCTACGTTTTTTGTTACGTTGACGATCTTGTGATTATCGGCGACTCGAGCGACTTCAGAAAGGAACTACAGTCTTGCTTCTCAATATTGCATGAAGGACCTTTATCTAAAATTCTTGGAAACTACATAGTATATTCTCCATCTGGACCTTGCCTTCATCAACCATCTCACGTGGACACTGCCCTATCCGAGTTAGGGCTCATTGACTCAAAGCCCATTAACACCCCAATGACTCCAAACGTAATCCTCAAACCCGCTACCGATCAAGATGCCTCCAATTTTACATCCCTCAACATCAACTACCAATCATCCACTGGATTTCTTAATTTCATCGCCACCAGAACCAGGCCCAATCTCTTGTATGCAGTATCTTCATTATCTTGATTCAATGCCAAACCCAGTATGTCTCATTGGATCAAAGCAAAACACACCTGGCAATACGTCAAGACGACGCGCAACTTGGGTCTTTGTCTCAAAAAAGACTTGTTTGATTATGATCTTGAAACATGGAGTGATTCCGACGGTGGAAAAAAACCAGTCTCAAGAAGAAGTCACACCGGCTACCTAATACTTCTCTATGGCTGTGCAGTATCCTGGCACAGCAAACTGCAATTGACGGTCTCACTCTCATTGACTGAAGGCAAACTCAAATTGCTCTTACTGGCAACTCAAGAGAAAATCTGGATAACGAATTTACTGAAAGAACTCAACCCTTCAATTTCTCTTACTTACTGTTCGCATATCAACAATAAGGCCCTTAATGATCTCATCAACTTTGAATCGCATCGCAACGCACTCAAGCATGTGGATATACAAGTCAAATGGCTTCAAGAACAAAAATCATCAAAGGTCCTTGTTACTGACCTTGTGAATTCAGAAGCTATGCTAGCGGATGCCTTAACAAAACCGGCCATCAAACCCTCCATCAAAAATCTTACTTCTGCTATCCTACAATCTCTCAATTGAACACGGCGGCGTGTTGAGAGTAAATCTCCATAAATCATCTATTTGAAATCTCCGCGGAGCTTCCAATCATGTCACCCGCCTATCACAACACTTTCACAATCACCCTAATTAACTCTTATTCCTCAGCTCATTCATTCCGACTCATCACTCCATTGCTCCAATCCTTCCATCCAGTCCTCTCTTACCATCTCCTCTCCTCCGCTACTCACTCCGAATCTCTTCTTATCTATTTCGCTACCTACAATTCTACTCCACCCGCTCTTTCCTTCTAATCCTCAATTCTCAAATTCAAATTCAATTACTCAAATCTCAATCCACAACTATCCCTCTCTCAATCGATAACCTCAATACGACTCGCTCAACGCTCAACCTTTGATTCACATCGCCAACATTGCTCATCTCAAAATAATTGATTTCCTCTTCCTGTCTTGTTCACTTGTGAGATTGTTCCTATCTCAACACTATTTATCTATTACTTACTCATCTCCACTCTATCCTTTTAGCCTGTCATCTCTTCCTGTCATTTTCATTCTTAGTCCTGATTCTAAAATCACATTACTGTTGTCCTCAGAGTGAGGTATTTCTTTTGTCATTCATTTCTTTTTTATTTTATTTCCTGTTACTCCTGTTGAAACTCTTCATTTAGTCTGTTGGTTCAGGTAATACAAAATATTTTAAACTCTTCACTAATGGGGTATTTATTTCTATAAAGCAAGGATGGCTCTTCATCTGAATTTCATAGTTCAGTGGAAGAGGCTGAAAGGTAATTGGGTTGGGTGCCATTGGAATCAGATTCCTTTTCAAAGGATTAAGATGAAGAAATGGAGGAGTAAAACATAAGCTCATCTTTGGTGAGTGTTGATTCCTTTACTGAGATTAGAATTTTGGCTAACTAATTTTTGATTTTAGGAAGTGAATTACCTCAATCAAATAACTAAGAACTTACATAAGTTCTTGGGTGGGGTTTGGGATTGGGTTGGTGATGGAAATGGTGGATTTTGAGTCATTTGTAAATAACTTGAGTACAATGAGCTTGGATGGTTTCAATTGAAAAAAGAAATGCTTGAAACATTGACAAAAAATAAGCCGTGCTATACTAAGATGCTTGGTGGCATTAATGACGTTGAAAAGATAGAAATAAGACTTGATTTTAATGACATCATTGAAAATATTCCCTCTTCAAAATGGATTTCAAAGCTTGATGTGCGTCACATAAGAGCAGATACCTATGGAAGACCAATATGTTTCATTTTATTGGTATCATTTTTTACTTTCACTCCTATGAAAATGGGTGTGAAAGAACAATTAGATCCTATGTTCATTTTCTTTTTTAACAATAACCATTGGGTCCAGCTTTTTCTTAAGGGAGATGTGATTCCAATCCCAACCATAGTTTCCAAACCACATTCCATGATTTCAAAAAAATCCTCTGGTTGGTTTGATCACCTCAAAGATCAACTTGAGTTGTACTCTAATTTATAGAAATCACTTTAATTTCATCATTTTGGTTTGTGTTCTCATGCTGATCTTTTAATTCTATTAATATAAAGGGTTATCAAATTTTTAACATCATTATGTTGATTTTTTTGATTCAACATCATTACAATTAGTGTTTTGAATGAGATTTTATTGGTAAGTCAGTTCAACTTGTGTTGGGCTGATCCCATCATAAGGATTATTTTCACTTCTTGTGATTAGATCAGCTTAACACAAGTTGAAATTGTTTTTTTTGGTAATTTTACTTTAGGGCTGGTCAAGTGAGTTGTCTTTTTTTTGGTTTTTTTACTTTAGGGCTTGTCAGGTTACTTTTCTTTTTTTTGGTGTTTTTACTTTAGGGATTGTCAGTTTACTTGTCTTTTTTTTGGTGTTTTTACATTAGGATGTGTCAAGTTTAAGTTGTATTTTATGGAACTTTTACTTTAGTGCTGCTCCATAGACTCTTTATTTTCAATCATTTTTATTTTTATTTGTTTATTTTTATTTATTTTTTATTTATTTTTATTTGTTTTTGGCCTTATTTTTATTCATATTTATTAATTTTTATTTAGGCCTTATTTTTATTCATATTTATTAATTTTTATTTATTTTTGGCCTTATTTTGATGCATATTTATGAAGTTTTATTTAGGCCTTATTTTCATTCATATTTATTATTTTTATTTTTATTAGGGCGTATCAAATTTAGCAAACCAGCCATTAGAAACCTGCCATTTTTGTTGACCTAACCCGCCATTTTTAATGGTGGGTTTCTGAAATACACATACCCCCTAACTGGTGTATTTCAAAATGGCGGGTTTCATGAAACTGGCAGATTTCAAACATCAAAACAGCCATTAAAACCGCCATTTATGCATCATCATCCATCCACCATGATGGCATGCAAAACACCCATCCACACCTCCACATCAGCCAATCCATCCCAATCCCATCCCCATTGCTTCACACACACCTCATCCCCTTTCCCTGGACTGCCAATTCTTCTTACAAAACCCTCAAATGTTATAAAAAGATTTGAATCCCTTCTTGATCCTCAACCCAATCTAAGGATATTATTGGGAGGGAACAAGATGGGAGGAGATTATTTGACAAACAATCCAACCATCTTCAATCAATATCTCCCTGTTCCCTCCGCCTCACCTTTGATCTTTTGACTAACCCTTGACTCTCTCATCATCTTACCAATCTCATTCAAGTGCACTCTCTCAAATTTGAATTCCCCCATCTACTCCATCCACCCTCACACTCCTTCAGGATGGGATTGATTATTGTTAATGGATGACTACATTAATCAAGGAGGACCAAGGACCCATCAAGACTCACCATGAGGGTCAGTCTCAGGTCTGATTGTATACATAAATCACACCTCATTGACTGACTCAACTGACTCTGACTGGGGTCTACCAACCAAGCTAGTACCAGCTCAGATCATCAGAGACCAAATCTAATAGCCTACTCATCCAAACATATCTTGGCCACCACAAACCACTCAGCCATCACATCATCAATCACCATCAACTTCTCAATCCTACCCATCATTGATCAATTTACCCCATCCTGGTCATTCAACCTACCCAATCCTAGAATCCCACCATCACCACCAACTCACACCACTATCAGTAACTTGAGATCCAGTTCACCAGGACCAGGACCGGGACCAGGATCACAACAGCAGCAGCAACAAGCTCAAAAACAGCAAAAGCATCCAAAACAACACCAAAAAAACAGCAACATCCATCAATTTCTTCATCCTCAGTTCATCATCTCTCCTTCTCTCCTGATGGCACCCATTTCCTCATTGCCTCTCATACACTACTATCCTACCATCTCAGGTTATCCATCCTCCTCCAATCCAACTCAATGGCAGACGATTGGAACCTAGTCTTTGATCTCATCCTACCCCCCTACCCTCCCAGCTCATCATCTCACTCACTCAGATCTCTACTCACTGCCTCCTTCCTCAACCAATCCCGTCAAGTAAGTCATCCCTCACCCCATCTTCCATCTCATCCAATCCCCCCCTCATGGGCCCTTTTATTGTTTGATGGAGAAAATAAATGCAAGGCTTCCATTCTTGAGGTTGGCTACTGAACTGCTGCATGAATGACCAGGCGCTGTTCTATAGAGATGGTCAATAGCTAGAGTCACAACCTGTGACATGCTACTGTGACACTCCACAGTAATCTACTACACTTCTATGTTTATTTGTTCTGACCATTGATCCTTTGTCCATTTGGATACAGATGGCTGCTATACTCTAAAAATTTCCTTCTTGAGTATCACAATAGCATGCATTTGACTCAACAAGATGGATCTGACCCAACCCTCAACTTCAAAGATCAAGAAAAGAGCTACTGCATCCACTCTTTACCCAGGACTTCATAGATAACCACCTTTCTACGCGTTCTACCTGCTTTGGTCGTGTTATCATGGCAAGATGAATCAAAGGACTTATGTTGGTTCCATGCCTGATCCACCTTGTAGGATTTGACAGCACAATGGAGAGCTTAAAGGAGGAGCTTTCAGAACAAAATCTTACAGGCCTTGGGAGATGGAAGTTATCTGTTAGGGATTTCCAAGTAAAATGGTTGCTCTACAGGTTCTCTCCTTATCCTTTTCTGCTCTTATCACCTCCTCTCTTTCTGCATCTGTCATTGAATTGCCAGGATTGACATGCGCAAACTTGGACTGAGTCTGGTCTTCTAGTTTGAATGGGTCTGGAACACTCCCTACAAATCTAGTCATTTCCAAGTTGCTCAGCAAGCCAAGAACAAGACAACTCAAGCGCAACTGGAGGCTACCTCCTGGCTTGTCAAACAAGATGCTTCCACTTTGAAAACCAAGAAACAAGACAGTGGTCCCGACCCACCCCTGGGACAGAACACACCCTTGAAAGCACCAATTCCATTGTGATAGGGTTTTTCCCAGAGGGTGTGGATGGAATGAGAAAAAAACTTTGGGATATAGCTACAACCAATCAAGACCAAACCAAAACCATTGAAGTTCATGATGGTAAACCTGTTCAAACATCTTGCTCAACTTGACCGGTTCTGAATCCTGAGCCTCAAATTTAAATTCACTAATCTTGCCCATGAATACATTATCCAGAGGAAGCAATGTTAGACAATTATGAGAAAATTGAAGAGATCAAGAAAAGGTGAAACAACCATTTGCAATGTCATATTTGTCATCAGTAAATAAATATTGAAGTAACTTTACCTCACCATTGCCTAGATTTTGACTTCCCAAAATCTGAGATTAAGAACAAATCTATGGCTTTCAGGATCATCTTTCATAAACAATTTGCCAATCAGCTTAATGCTTCATGTCAACGCCACAAGTTAGAAACATGTTTGTTCATCAATGTGAACCACCAGCAGTACCAGGTCCCTTGATGTACTGCCAAAAAATGTTTTTCTTTTTTCTTTCATCCCATCAACTTCCACCACCTCAAATGGTCCCAAATTCTGTTTGTATCAGAGACAGGTAAATTTTTCCCTAAAAGAGAAGATACTCTTCCTTTACCTCATTTGCTTTAATACAATCTTTTCACATGAAATTCATACAAGAGACCCTCTCTTTTACAATGTAGGACAGTCAGATTTTTGTGAGTTCTTTCATGCCCTGGGGCCAAACCATACAATTGACTCTTTTGGATTCATTTCCAACATTTTACAGAGATCCCAAGACTGTAACAGATGAAAAATACATTGGAAGTAAGAGATAGAGGATATAGGCTCCAGCTTCCAGAGATGAGGCAGATGAGTTGAGGTTTGGCAAGATGAGTCATAGATGATAAGTGAGGAATTTTAATGTGGATCTTGCAGTGTTTGCAACACGTTTCTATAAGGCACTATCAGCTCAAAGTTTCTGATTTTCTTATTGATGGATTGAGTATGAGTATGAGAAGCTCAAGATGGAGGTGTTAAATTATCTGCTTACTGAGGTTGCGGAGGGTCACTTGCTAGTCTGTTGTGGGGCAGATAATGAGCTTTCTGAGATGACAATTTGGATGCCTTGCTTGTCACATCATAGGAGTGTTGGGTGATGGAATGGCATTTCTGGTGATTCCAGGATAGATGACCTGTTGGTAGGATGAAGGAAGGGTAAGGGCTGGCTTTGTTGAGTTCTTTGGTCTTTTTAAGGAAATTGGAGTAATGGATAGTCAGTTCTTACATATATATGATAGCAATGAAGAGATGAGAGCAATAAAGTGACAACAGTGATCATGTGACAAAAGTGATGAAGAGATGAGAGCAATAAAGTGATGAGAGTGATGAAGTGATGAGGATAGTGATTTGATGAGAGTTAGCTGGATGTGATGAAAGCAATAAAGGGATGAGAGTGATGAAGTGATAAGGATAGATTCAATGAGTTAGCCGGATGTGATGAAAGCAATATAGGGATGAGAGTGATGAAGTGATAAGGATAGTTATCTGATTAGAGTTGGCTGGATGTGATGAAAGCAATAAAGTGATGAAAGTGATGAAGTGATGAGGATAGTGATCCTATGAGAGTTAGCTGGATGTGATGAAAGCAATAAATGGATGAGAGCAATGAAGTGATAAGGATAGTGATCAGATGAGAGTGAGCTGGATGCAATGAAAGCAATAAACAGATGAGAGCAATGAAGTGATAAGGATAGTGATCAATGAGAGTTAGCTGGATGTGATGAAAGCAATAAACCAATGAGAGTAATGAAATGATCAGGATAGTGATCCAAAGAGAATTAGCTGGATGTGATGAAAGCAATGAATTGATGACAGTGATGAAGTGATGAGGATAGTGATGAAGAGATGAAGAGCGATGAATCAAATTTTTTTCCAATGAGGTCAGAGGTAGAAGGAGGTGGGAAGCCAGGTGTGGATGACATGGACAGGTGGCGGAAGCCTTTAAATACTTTATTTGAAAAAACCTACTTATTTCATGTTAAATTTGACACGTCTGATGTGAAATAAGTGGTTTTTTTTATTTTTAATGGCGGGTTTGAAATGGCGGATTTGGTTTGAAACCTGCCATTAAAAAATGGCTGGTTTGGTTAACTTTGATATGGCCTATTTTTAATTTTTTATTGTTTTTTTTTAATGTCTCTTCTTCTTCTCCTTTTTTTTATCTTCTTTTTTTTATATATCTTCTTTTTTTTATATATCTTCTTTTTTTACTAATCTTCTTTTTTTTATATATCTTCTTTTTTTTGCAAATGGGTTGTAAACAGCTGCTCACAACTCCAAATTGGGTCATGATTGGCTTTTTGCAACTGAGGTGGGTTGCAAGCAGATGTTCACAACTGCAACAGGTTACAAGTTGCGCCATGGAAGCCTTTTTATGTTGTGAGGGGGGGTTGCAAGGTTGTGAATTTGACATTTGCAAAAATGAATTGAGGCCTTGGGGAGCTGCCTGGGGGGCTAAATCAATGCCTCTAGACCCAATATAGAGTCTATCTGGTGTAGAACCTTTGGAAGAATCCAAATATGGACACACATTGATTCAATTTAATGTTTAAAAAGTCAATAAATATCAAATTTTTCCAAGACTTCAAATCTGAGCTCAGATTAGAAAAAAACTTTATAAACTGTAAGAAATTAAGAAAAATGAGAAAATTTCATTATATTTACACATAATTAAATCTTTCCTGTGGAATTTTAAAACCTTTGTACCAACATAAAAAAGCATAAATAAAAATCAGGCCAATGTTAAATTTGTGACCTCACAATCCCCCTTCATAACCTCAAAAGGGTTGCATGGCGCAACTTATGACCCACTTTGGGTTGCAAATGGCCGCTTGCAACCCATTAAAGTTGAAAATAGTTGCTCACTGCGCAATTTGGAGTCATTAGAAGCTGTTCACAACCCATTTGCAGAAAAATAAAAGTAAAAAAAAAAAGAACAAGCGAAATTGAAAAACAAATAAAAATTAATAAATATGAACAAAAATAGGGTAATGTTAAATTCACGGCTCATTGAGCTGTGTACATAACTCTGTACACAGCTCTTTGAGTTGTGGACATGGCTCAATGGGCCGTGTGGCAACCTACACGACTCAAATGAGCTGTGTGGAATGCTACACAGCTCAAATGGGCCGTGTGGCATGCTACATGTCCCATTTGAGTTGTACAGCACGCTAAACAACTAAAATCAAGTTGTGTGGCCTCCACTAAATAATAGATAATAAATAATAAATAATAAATAATAAATAATAAATAATAAATAATAAATAATAAATAATAAATAATAAATAATAAATAATAAATAATAAATAATAAATAATAAATAATAAATAATAAATAATAAATAATAAATAATAAATAATAAATAATAAATAATAAATAATAAATAATAAATAATAAATAATAAATAATAAATAATAAATAATAAATAATAAATAATAAATAATAAATAATAAATAATAAATAATAAATAATAAATAATAAATAATAAATAATAAATAATAAATAATAAATAATAAATAATAAATAATAAATAATAAATAATAAATAATAAATAATAAATAATAAATAATAAATAATAAATAATAAATAATAAATAATAAATAATAAATAATAAATAATAAATAATAAATAATAAATAATAAATAATAAATAATAAATAATAAATAATAAATAATAAATAATAAATAATAAATAATAAATAATAAATAATAAATAATAAATAATAAATAATAAATAATATAAATAATAAATAATAAATAATAAATAATAAATAATAAATAATAAATAATAAATAATAAATAATAAATAATAAATAATAAATAATAAATAATAAATAATAAATAATAAATAATAAATAATAAATAATAAATAATAAATAATAAATAATAAATAATAAATAATAAATAATAAATAATAAATAATAAATAATAAATAATAAATAATAAATAATAAATAATAAATAATAAATAATAAATAATAAATAATAAATAATAAATAATAAATAATAAATAATAAATAATAAATAATAAATAATAAATAATAAATAATAAATAATAAATAATAAATAATAAATAATAAATAATAAATAATAAATAATAAATAATAAATAATAAATAATAAATAATAAATAATAAATAATAAATAATAAATAATAAATAATAAATAATAAATAATAAATAATAAATAATAAATAATAAATAATAAATAATAAATAATAAATAATAAATAATAAATAATAAATAATAAATAATAAATAATAAATAATAAATAATAAATAATAAATAATAAATAATAAATAATAAATAATAAATAATAAATAATAAATAATAAATAATAAATAATAAATAATAAATAATAAATAATAAATAATAAATAATAAATAATAAATAATAAATAATAAATAATAAATAATAAATAATAAATAATAAATAATAAATAATAAATAATAAATAATAAATAATAAATAATAAATAATAAATAATAAATAATGAATAATGAATAATAAATAATAAATAATAAATAATAAATAATAAATAATAAATAATAAATAATAAATAATAAATAATAAATAATAAATAATAAATAATAAATAATAAATAATAAATAATAAATAATAAATAATAAATAATAAATAATAAATAATAAATAATAAATAATAAATAATAATAGTAAATAATAAATTATTAATTATATGCAGTAGTTAGCCAAAAATCAAAAATTAGTTGGCCACAACTTCAATCTCATTAAAGGAATCAACACTCACCAAAGATAACCTTCTTTTTGACCCTTCAATTTCTTCTGCTTCCTCCTTAAAAAAGGAATCTGATTCCAATGGCACCAACCCCAATTAACTTTCAGTCTCTTTCACTGAACTATGAAATTCAGATGAAGAGCCATTGTTGCACTACATAAATTTTTTCCCATCATTTCATTAAACCATCAAAATTTAAATTTCTCAAATTAAAAGACTTCCTATCTTTGGCATTGTTGGTTTCCTTTTAACCCTTCCTTCAGTCTTGTCCTCTGAACTATGATATTCAGAAGATGAGCCATTGTTTCACTAAATAAATCATGTTCCCATCAGTTCATTAAACCATAAAAATGAAAATTTCCCACTCAAAATAAAAGACTTACTTTCTTTGGTCTTTTTGGTCACCTTTTAACCCTTTGTTCCCTTTTAATTGCTATTTTAACATTTTTGAATTTTGAAAGCTCAGTATGGGTTTCTTTCAATTTTGCTCAACTACGGCTTGTCCTTAACACCTTTGGCTCAAGCCTTGGATTGGCAATCAAAGTGGCTGTATTCCTGAACATTGACCTCAGAATATCCAACCCAAATTCTTTAGATTATTTCCTATACATGGAATTCCACTTGTTAAACATTTCAGATTTTTCATCAAGCCCTGGATCTGTTTCAAACTTTCAAAAACCAAAATACTTATCAATTTGGAAATCCAATAATTAAACCTTCAATCCAACAATTAATCTTTCAATCCAATAATTAATCTTTCAATCCAATAATTAATCTTTCAATCCAATAATTGGTAACTTTCAAAAAACCCCACTTACTTCATTGGAAGGGTCATAGTCTAACTGCCACTGAGGATGAAAATTCTCAGGCACCATTTATCCTCTTGATGCTATTATTTTACCTGAAATTTGGGAAAAAGGCAAGCCCATCCTTTTTGAATATGACTTGTAGCACACCTTGCCATCATGTTTGTGCTTCAAATTCTCAAATTGTTCCCCAATGGGTTTAATTGCCTCAATTGACAATTTGTAACCCAAATGTAACTGTTCTTTTGGAAGACCTGGTAAAAAATTTATTCAAGATTATTAATGTGCTGAATGGACTGATTGGATTTGACTTTCAATATTTCCTTCAAGTTGTTTCCACACATCCAAAAGGTTCCCCAAAGATCCCATAATTCATTTTTCAAAAGTAGAATGGGCCCCTTCTACCCAAGAGATTTTTTTATTTCCAAAGTCTGGGTTGACACAACTCCAAGCCTTTACAGATTTCTTGTTGATAGGGAAAATATTTTTTTCCATATACTCAAGTACATCCTTGCCGTCTTTCAAGAAACACTGTATACAAGTTTCAAAGTAAGCACTCCCTCAGATATCAATAGAAGAATCAATTAATTGTCATACTCTGAGTTCCACATCATTTACTTCTGCCTCCCCCTTGATTTTAGTGGCCCCATACTTAAGCTTGGCCCAAAGAGTCATGAAACTTTGGCACCCTTTATTTGCATTACTGAAGCGCACTTTAAAGTTTTTCTGAATGTTTTTAGACAAGTTCCAGGAGCAAAACTTTCTGGATTACTCAGGGAAACTGTGTTTAATAGCTCAAATAAGAGCTTTTTCATGGTCTGCCACAAAGAATTTTGGAAGCCTTTTGGGATCATAAGCAAAATCCTTTAATATGTTCAACACACAACTTTAGAACTCATAAGTTTCTTTTGTTATAAAAACAACAGCCTTTTTAAAAGTCTTTTTTTTTGGAATTCACTCCTACAACAGGAAATAGAGGGATTTTGTACCTATTTGTTTTATAGGTGCAATCCAACAATGCAATATGATAGAATTTTTTGCAAAGTTTTATAGGCTCATGACAAGCCAAGAAAAGGACCTCTAAGTGACCCTCTCCACCAAATTTGGACCTGGAAACCCACTGGGATCCCTAGAGCATTTCCAATAGAACATCCATAACACTTTTCCCATCCAGTCCTGCTTGCTTTACCTTCTGCTTATTTTTATAGATTTTTCTTTTGTCAATGTATTCTCCACCATCAATCTTATCTAATGCTTGACCTGATATTCTCCTCAGGTGAGGCTTCACTGAAGGACTTTCAGATGGTTGATGATTGTGTAGGCCATTTCCAATGGAGAGATGCCACGTGGGATCTGCTACTTTCCTAATTTAATGGATCATTAATTTAAGCCCAATCTTCCTAGTATGAGTTTGCCTTTGATTTTTGGTGAGAAATGGCCCTTCATAAACCCCAAATCTGTCACATGCTATATCAACATATTTTTCTCTCCTCAACTTGAAAGGTTGTCAATGTGTAGCCATGCATGGCTGCCCATTTCTGACAATAAATCTTGGCTTCTTTCCTAGTATGAAAGGCTCTCATAGAAGAAGGGTCAAGAAGTTCTTGAACCCTTTATTTTCATTAGTATTTGTCAAGCCAAATCCTTCTCAGTCAAATGACATATGAAATGTGTACCCACCACCTTTATTCAATTAAAATTTTGATGGAACATCTTGTTCCAGTTGTGAAAAACATCCTTTTCCTCAATTTTAACTCTAGATGAGGATGCAATTGGGGCTTTCAATGTTTCATTTTCCAACTCCCTACCCAAATCCCCATATTCCACCAAAACTTTGTTAAGTACACTTTTAATGAATTCCTTTAAACTAGCCTTGTTTAATCTGGGAGGGCTTGGGCTTTCCACTGTTCCCATAAAACAAAATAAATCAACAGAAATTTATTATTCAATGCAATTTTCAATCCAAAAACTCCAAAGGTTTGCTCAATTTTGGGTTGAGAAAAATTAATTTATGCAACAGATGTGTGTTGTGTGTGTACGTGGTTTGTGTCAAGAGTTTTTTCCAATAGGCAAAATTTTGGATCTCAAGGTTTCCTTTTGTGGTCCAATAGTCCCACATAGCATGCCAGCTCCCCAAATTTTGGTTGAAAGCACTCACATGTGGTCCAGGGGTGCCTAGGTACCCCAAATCCCCCTCAAATGACCCATTTGGGGGGGAGTACCCCCAGTGGGCCACCAAAACAATTTCAAACCCTGATTGGGACTTGCGCATCCCCAAGGGGGTTGCAAACCCTCAGTCAAAACCAAAAAAAGCTTCCAACTCACCAATTGAAAATCAAAATGGGTTGCAAACGGGGGTTTGAAACCCCCATGGGGATGCGCAAGTTGCTGTGGTGCTCCAAAACCTAACCTATAGCCATCAGACTCACTTTTCTAAAATAATGACAGCTCCAATCATCAAAAGAATCTCAAATATTGGTTCTACACCTAAAATAACCCCTATTCACTCGGCCAAATTACCCCCTATCTCTCATGGTTTAGAAGATACAGCTCAAATCAACCCTGGCCTACCCATATCCCTTCCAGGTGTCACAGAACAGTGAAATTTCATGGAAATAACCTGGATGCCTTCAAATAAATACCCCATACAGTACAACCATACATCACCAAACAAATTAGCAGCAGTATACATAATTAATATATGCATTACCCTGCATGCAGCACCAAACAAACCTGCAGCAGTATACCTAATTAATATATGCAAGACCCTGCATATAGCACCAAACAAACCTGCAGTAGTATACAAAAGAAACATATGCAAGTAACTGCATGCAGCACCAAAAAGAAATCTGTATAAAGAAGAAATATATGCAAGCCACTGCATGAAAGGCCAAAAAAATGACCAACCACCACTATGCAGAATTAATTTATGCAGGGGGCACCTGTATCAATGCAGCACAGCAATGCATGCAAGGGTGTACATGCATGTATATCTTGCACAGCCTCCTCCTCTGAACAGCCAAAATGCCTCATGAACTGTATTCACTGTACTAGGGAGACCCTCAGCCTGAGGGCAGGATTTTTTATAAATAGAGGGCCTCTGTCACGCCTTGCACTTAGGAATTATTGTCTTCATCACTTTGACATGTCCTCTCCTCAGTACCATCTACCTCAGTCTATAAGCGTGACACAAATAAAGCACAACATCAATGGTGCAATCCGCTACTTCCTCTGGCTCCCGTTGACCTTCCAATCTTGGCAACCAACTCAGTATATACTTGCAAAGTTTGCGGTTAACTCCATACTGGTCGGCCATCCATTACAAGATCAAATCTCCTTCCCTGGCCCATCAACAGCCTTGGACTTCCATCTTTGGTCACGCACTGTTTGTTAGTTTGCAGCTACGTCTAACTAAGCCATCATTACTGTACAGTTCGCAATTGGACTAGTCCCTACCCTGCATACACTATTAATTCTCACTTGTATTACCTTCAACGTCATTTTCTCCTGTCCCAATTCATCATACATTTGTACGCTCAGATTCTATTGTCTTGAACTTATGCCATGGCCTTGGATATGATTGTACTATTGCTTTATTTCCTATCCCGTTCCTGTCACTCATTGCCTCACCACCTTCAACTGTAGTTAGCTCCGCACCAGGCTGTATCTAGTCACTTTGGATTACCTTTTAAGGGCTACCCCCTTGTCTGATGATTGTCTCCTCAGTTAGTTAATTTCATACGTTCTCGCATTTTGCTACAACCTAGTTATCACATTGGACTCAGGTTGAGTTTCCCTCCTTGGAACACCCTCCATTCCTCTCGCCGTTTTTCAAGTGGCATAACTAAGTTTGCACTTTGCAACTGAGCATTGCTATTTGCACTTGCCCTCGCACTCAGCATTCATCCGCGCTCACGGTCATCTAGGAATTGCCCAATAGTACATGGGGTGGTCTTGTGACAGTAAATTAACTAACTCAACTCATCTATTGTAGCTTGCCAACCTATAGTAGACCTCTTTTTCTCAATGTCACGTACTTGCTCAACCGGGAACGCTTCCCTTGCCCCTTAAAATGATGATATCCATTGGGTAGGGAGAACCAGCGTTCCTCAGGCCCAACAACCCTTAGGTCCCGTTCCTCCTTCTAAATTGCCATCTGTTGAACCCCTCAATGATCCTTGGACTTCTCCATGGGATGTTCCGACGGACCCTCTTGCGGAATTTGCCAATTCCAACCATTCTTCCAATGAAACCTTGACTTGTGGTAGACCAGGGGTTTGCACTACTTCCCCCGAGCCCAATGCTTCAACCCTCCTTTTGACATTAATCCAGGCCCTCACTCATGGTGCCCAGCAATCTAGTCCGAGTACTCCTAGCTTTTGCACTCCGGGCATGAAGAAACCCAATCACCTTACGGGAGAACACCCTCATAAGCTTAGATCCTACCTACAGTCTTGTAAAATCATCTTTTCAAACAACTCCAAGAACTTCCCTTCCGATAGGCATAAAGTTATGTATGCTTTGTCCTTCTTGGGAGGTAGAGCCTCACATTGGTTTGAACCTTACCTCAAACTTTTGTCCAGAAACATTCCCACGTGTATTCTGAACAACTGGGACAGGTTCAAGCAACAACTGTTCACCCTGTTTGGCGACCCCAATGAATTTTGAAACGCCAAATACAAACTTAATAGTCTAGTTATGAAGGAAAATACTAGAGCTTCCGTTTATATTTCTCACTTTCAAACCTTGCAGTCTTGCATCCAGTGGAACAAGGCCGCTCTTCTATTCCATTTCCAAAAGGGTCTACCAGCACGCTTAATCAAACAGCTTGCAGTTGGGGGTCATAAGACAACCTTGCTTCAGCAGCTAATCGATTGAGTGATTGAGCTTGATAATGGCTATCACAACAAGAATTGCTCTTGGCGAAACGACCATGGACCATCCACCTTGGGTCCGGGGGTGGACGACTCCTCAAAGCAAAACGCAAGGAACCCAAAACCATCCAAACCAACCCAAACTTCAAACTCCAACTCAAAAGGGAAAACTGTCACCAAAACTCCGAAGTTCTTTGACAAAGAAACCAGGATGCTACGTAACAAGGAATGGCTACAAAGGGAGAAGAATGGGCTGTGTATGTATTGTGGAGGAAAACATGATGTTGGCATTTGTGCAAAGCGGTTAGAGCGTGAAGTGGCTAAGCAGTCAAAAAATTAGCTTGTAGTTTTTCTGATACTTGCAAGGAAAACTAAACATTATCTAAATCACCCCCAGTAAATCTTTGCACTTGCAAGTCACTAGGTGCTCCTAGTTTGAGATTTATCCTATTCCATTCCAACAACACCCCTTATTGAGTCTTACTTGACTCCGGCGCTAATGTTTCCTTCATCAGTGAATCTTTTGCCACTTCCAAAAATCTTATGCGTTCCGAGATAGATAAATTTCCTATCTATTTAGTAAGTAGTGCAACTGAACCATCTTATTTAGTCTCCCAAAAGGCAAAATGGACCTTTGCATTCTCCAATTTCCCCAGCTTTGAATGGGATTTATTTTTCTTGGCTATACCCGGAATGGATGATACCATTCTAGGCCATGATTTCCTAGTTTACTTGAATCTGGATGTGAATTGGCAAGAAGGAGTAATTGACCTTCAAACCTTGCACCCCCAGAACGCTAATCTTTCCGTCAAACAGGAATTAAACAGCCTACCTGACACTGTCATTGAGTTGGATGACATTTTTCCGCCAGGATATTTGCAATATCCTGACCTCCATTCCCAAATTCCCTCTTCAGATTTAGGAGTCATTGCTTACCTATCCATCTTACCTCTTTCCTGTTCCTTTGAAGAGAAACAGACACCAACCAAACGGTGTATCTTGAGCTCCCTAATCCTCTCCTGGCCCACCTCCGGAACCAGGACCAGTTTACTCTCTCTCGACGCAAGAATCAATTGCACTTCAAGACTACATTGCGGAAAATGTAGGGAAAGGATTTCTTTGACCAAGAAATTTGAATACTGGATCACCTTTCCTATTTGTTCAAAAAAAGGATGGTGGACTTTGCCTTTGTGTTGACTACAGGAAACTGAACCAGGTAACCCGGAAGAATGCCTATCCAGTACTGCCTATGTCACATCTCCTCACCCTCTTCCATGGAGCTGCTTATTTCTCAAAGTTAGACCTTTGAGGTGCCTATAACCTAATTTGCATTATGAAAGGTCATGAGTATTTGACCGCAATGAGAACCCGGTTTGGCAGTTATGAGTACACCGTCATGCCTTTTGGCCTCTGTAACGCTCCTTCCACTTTTCAACATTTTTTCAATGACATTTTCTCCAATCTTGTAGGTAAATACCTCGTGGTATATCTAGATGATATACTAGTCTACTCAAGGAACCTTGAAGATCACATGGCACATGTGCAAGAGGTGCTGCAGTGACTTTGCAAGAATGACCTGTTTGCAAAAGCCTCTAAGTGCAAATTCCATTCCTCTTCTCTTCGGTTGCTAGGTGTCGTAGTCTTGCAGCAAGGACTATTGATGGACCCAGCCAAAAGCAAACGCATATTGGACTGGCCACCAACTTCTTTGGTTAAATCTTTTCAAGTTTTCCTTGGTTTCAGTAATTTTTTTAGGAGGTTCATTGAGCGTTATGCCGAGAAAACCATGAATCTTACTAACCTTCTTCAAAAAGACACTCCTTTTGTTTTTACCAAACAAGCTGCTTTGGAGTTCAAACCTCTGAAGAAAGCATTCACCACTGCTCCAATACTCGCTCACTTCAACAAACTGGCTTGCACTATTGTTGAAACAGACACAAGCGACTATCCAATTGCAGGAGTAATATTGCAGTTCTCTTCCTCCACTTCTCTCTTTCACCCCGTAGCTTTTGAGTCTTGCAATTTGCTTGCTGCAGAGCTTAACTATGAGATTCATGACAAGGAACTTCTTGAAATCGTTTATTTCTTAAAGAAATGGTGTTCATACCTTTTGAGCCTTATAGAATCCTTTGAGGTTTTAACTGATCATAATTCTTTAAAGTATTTCATGAGCTCAAAAGTCCTCACACGTAGACAGGCACAATGGGCCGAATACCTCTCCAAGTTCCACTTTACAATCACGTACCGCCCTGGGAAACAAGAGTTAGTCCCTGATGCTTTATCACGTTGGGACAAAGTTTACCCAGGGGGGGGGAGAACATTTGCCAAAAACAACCCCGAAAATGTTAGGACACTCTTCTCAACCCAATCTGCCCAACTCAGTTTGATCATTGCTCACTTACAAGATTTGGCTTCCAAACTCTGACAAGCTCAATTTTTTGATCCCAAGTGCATTGAACTTTGCAAAAGTGCAAACTTATTAGATAGTAGTTACAGTATTGATGATAATGACTTCTTAGTCTATGATAATTGTATAGTAGTACCAGATAATTCTTGCATTAAGTTAGATATCTTTGAGTCACGGCACGATTCTCCGCTTGCTGGTCATCATGGGCAGGATAAAACCTACCAATTGATCGCACAAGACTTCTACTGGCCTGGTATGACCAAAGAAGTAAAAGACTATGTTAGCGCGTGCTATGATTGCAATCATAACAAGTCCTCAAAACACCGGAAGTATGGGCTGCTCCAGCCACTTCCAATTCTGCCTTGTCCTTGGCACTTGCTTTCTATGGATTTCATCTCTCAATTACCTTCTTATAGTGGATATGATGCTATTCTAGTAATAGTAGATTGCTTCTCAAAGATGGCATTATTTCTGCGCAGTAATGTGACGGCCTCTTCAGAAGACTTAGCTAACTTGTTCATAGAATATGTATTTTTGAAACATGGTCTCCCTGATAATATAGTTAGTGATTGTGGATCTCTGTTCCTCTCAAGCTTCTGGACCTTGCTATGCCAACATTTGAAGATCACTCGCAATTCATTAATGGCGTACCACCCAGAAACAGATGGGCAAACCAAGCAAGTTAATCAGATTCTCAAACAATATCTTTGAATGTATGTTGCCTATCAACAAGATGACTGGTTGCAATGGCTCCCACTAGCCAAATTTTCCTACAAAAACTCCACTCATTCCTCCACCAAACAGTCGCCCTTCCAAAATCTTTATTGTAGAAACCCAACTTTCTCTTCTCTTCACGTAGCACCTTCTCAACCTGCTAACGATTACCTTGAAAAAATTCACTCCCTTCAATTGCAACTTTGAACCAACCTCAAAGAAGCAAACCAGCGCTATAAGGAGAAAGCAGACCAATCTTGCACTATGGCTCCAACCTTTGCAGTAGGAGATCAAGTGTGGCTTGATGCTTGCAATATTTGCAGCACTTGCCCAACTCGCAAACTCTAGAATCAGTCATCTCCCCTAACGCCTTTAAGCTTACCTTACCTGCAAAATGGAAAGGTATCCACCCGTTCTTTCATGTGTCTCTCCTAGAGCCAGCTCAAGTCCTATACCCATGCAAGACTCATCCCCCTCCCGAACCAGTCACTGTCCTTGATCATCAAGAGTGGGAAGTAAGCCGTATTCTGGATTCCAGGTTACACAAAGGAAAACTTCAATACCTCATCAAGTGGTCTGGCTTCCAGTCCGACAAAGATCGCACCTTGTGGGAACCAGCCCATCACCTTTGCAACTCTCCTGATATGATTTGAGATTTCCATGCAAGCTACCCTTGCAAACATCGACAATCATGATTCCATCCCATCCAATCCCATTTCATTCCACATTCCATCCCATCCAATCCCATTCCATTCCACATTCCATCTCATCCAACCCCATTCCATTCCACATCATCATTCCATCAATCAAACCCTTCATCTCACCGTATTATTCCTTCTTCTCATCCCCCTCTCATTCCTACCAAATAAAATTCCATTCCTTATACAAAAAAAAAAGGAGAAAAATTTATTTATAATTAAAAAAAATATATATATATTTATAATAATAAGTTACAAAGTTTCCTTCACTTCTTTCTCTGCATCCTCCCAATTAGCAGTTAACTCCGCAACCATGGACCAAAAGGTATCCAGATTTTCATCATTTATCAGTGCGGACATCCTTTGAAGAACCAGCAACTCTGTTATGATGTGCCTCTCAAATATTTCCTTGCACCTCACAATTTGAGCTTGCTTTGGCAAAGCATTCCATCCGCCTTCCTCCAAGATTTCTTTTTATGCTCTTTTCCTTTGGCCTCCCAACAAACCTTCCCCAATATTGCCCGTCAGTTTCCTCGCATCATTTTCAATAGGCCCTACAACTTGCAACAGATTTGCTTTGCCTTGGCCCTCCATTCCTTCCGTTCCATCCATTCCATCTATTCCATCTCCTCCATTCCCTTCTCCCAATTCTTCCGTTACAGTCTCCTCTTCTTGCTCCATTCCCTCTCTTCCTCCATTCCTGTCTCCATCTTCTCCCTCTCCCAATTCTCTTTCTGCTTTGTTCCTTCCTTCCTCCCTTGCTTCCTTGGCTATGACCCCAACCGGTTCTGCACTGGGCACTTCATCTTGCACCTTGGGATTCATCTGGGCCCCCAGAAATTCAGTCGGCGGACCCCAGTAAAGTGGTGGTGGCGGTGGTGTGTTTGTGGTATATCTCTGGAAATGGGGAAGCACTAGCAAGATGAGTAAAATTTAGTTACTACCTTTATTATCACTAGTCAGTCCCAATTAGTACTCACCAGGAGCTCGAGTACCCAAGAATTCAATCTCTGGCAACGGTGGTATTTCCTAATTAACCCTTGGCGCGGACCTTTGACTCTGAATCTCCCTCAATGACTCCGCGGGACCATTGACAGTCAACTCAATATTTATAGGGAAATTACAGGCAACCTTACAAAGACAACATTGCTTGCACTTGCCTCAAAGACCTCTGACGGCAGTACTGGGGATACACCGCTTGTTTCAACAAATACAATTTTCGCAACAGCGGGATGACAATGACAACATTTTATGTAACTTATAAGTCTAACGAGTAATGAATTAAGTAATAGTAAAGGGTATACAGTTATTATTAACGACTTGAAATTGATGGGAAAATTTATCTGAACGCTTGCAGGAGCTCGCGTCTTTATACCCGGGCAACTGTCACGCCTTGCACTTAGGAATTATTGTCTTCATCACTTTGACATGTCCTCTCCTCAGTACCATCTACCTCAGTCTATAAGCGTGACACAAATAAAGCACAAAATCAATGGTGTAATCCACTACTTCCTGTGGCTTGAGTTGACCTTCCAATCTTGGCAACCAACTCAGTATGTACTTGCGAACTTTGCGGTTAATTCCATACCGGTCGGCCATCCATTACAAGATCCAATCTCCTTCCCTGGCCCATCAACAGCCTTGGACTTCCATCTTTGGTCATGCACTGTTTGTTAGTTTGCAGCTACGTCTAACTAAGCCATCATTGCTGTACAGTTTGCAATTGGAGTAGTCCCTACCCTGCATACACTATTACTTCTCACTTGTATTACCTTCAACGTCATTTGCTCCTGTCCCAATTCATCATAAATTTTTACTCTCAGATTCTATTGTCTTGCACTTATTCTATGGCCTCGGATATGATTGTACTATTGCTTTATTTCCTATCCCGTTCCTTTCACTCATTGCCTCACCGCCTTCAACTGTAGTTAGCTCCCCACCAGGCTGTATCTAGTCACTTTGGATTACCTTATAAGGGCTACCCCCTTGTCTGATGATTGTCTCCTCAGTTAGTTAATTTCATACGTTCTTGCATTTTGCTACAACCTAGTTATCACATCGGACTCAGGTTGAGTTTCCCTCCTCGGAACAACCTCCATTCCTATTGCCGTTTGTCAAGTGGCATAACTAAGTTTGAACTTTGCAAATGAGCCTTGCTATTTGCACTTGCCCTTGCACTCAGCATTCCTCTGCGCTCACGATCATCTAAGAATTGCCCTATAGTACGTGGGGTGGTCGTGTGACAGCCTCTCTCCCCCATCCAGGTCCCATCAGATCCCCCCATCCTCCCTCCAGGGATCACCATGCCTCCTAGGCACCCTGGTCTCATACTTTGACCATCCTCAACCAATATCCCATAGACAATACTTTGATCATCACCAATTCCATATCCCATACCATCACCATCACCATCATCATCATCATCATCATCATCATCATCATCATCATCATCATCATCATCATCATCATCATCATCATCATCATCATCATCATCATCATCATCATCATCATCATCATCATCATCATCATCATCATCATCATCATCATCATCATCATCATCATCATCATCATCATCATCATCATCATCATCATCATCATCATCATCATCATCATCATCATCATCATCATCAATCATCACCATCCACCATCAACCACCACCATTAACCTTGACCATCCAACATCATTACCCCATACTTTTGACCATGAAACAACCCAATAAACCATACTTTTGACCATCCACCACCACCATTATTTACCCAATATCCCATACCTTTGAACATCACCACCATGTCCCCATAACTTGAACATTATCATCATCAACCGCCACCAACTATCACCATCACCCTCCATCATCATCATCCATCAATCATCATCCATCATCATCATCCATCATCATCATCATCACCTACCTTGACCATCATTGATCATCATCATTATTGCATATCTTTGATCATCACCATCCACCCTCATCCATACTATCACCATCACCCATCCATACTGTCATCACCAACAATTCATTCTATCATCATCCACCTCCATCACCATCAGTTACCAACTATAGAATCAACCATTTCAAGCTTTATTCAATTATCACCTGTATCATCAAAGGGGAATCAATCAGTAATCAATAAAATATATAAAAATATATAAAGGATAAGACTAGATAAACAATTCTTCCCCTATTCAGCTTCATTCCTTCAAGTCACCTATCTGTTCCACCACTTCTTCCTTATCAAGCTTGGAACATTTGATACTTGGTCTGATAGAGACTACTATAGTAGCAACTCTATCTGAAATCAGCCACCAATCTGTTTTCCTTTATTTTTGTGAGACCACTATAGTACTTAGAGGGGCAGGCAATTCAAAAACACCCTTATTATTCCTCTATCCTATCAGTGGTTGCAGTAATAAATTCCCCCTCAAGTGACTGCCAGCAAGCTATTTGATAAAACTTTACCCAATCCCAAAGGAGTCTCTACATTGCAAGCAACTTGGCTTGCTCCTTGTTTGGCCATTATTTGCCATTTGCTACCCTGAGGTTGCAAATTTGACATTTACCTAAAAATAAATAAAATACTACATATATCTTTTCAACAAGGAGAATTCAAATATATTGAAATAATGCATCATAAATATCATCTAGTATAAAAATAAATGTAAAAGATATGAAAAAATATCTATTTTAATAAAGTTCAAGTATTTTGATGGAACTTGAATACCTTTGTAAAAAAAATAGAACAGTATAGAAAAATGCAATTATTTTCCTCACAGGTGCAATCCTTTAAATCATGGATTGTGACATCCACACGCCATTGCACCCCATTGCTGCTACACGGATGAATACTTTATTTCATGGGTGTTTCAGGAATTTATTTTTTTTTAATTTGGACGCCACATTCCATTAGCTGTGGCTCATAAACACTTGAACTAAATCTTCCATAAATTTTGAGGCATTAGAACCCCTCCAAAAATGGAATCAAAAATTTTAAAAAATCCACAAAAACCAATCTTTCAAGGCTTTTTTGGACCCTTATTTTGGCCTTCTTGGTTATTTTTTGTGAGAGATTTCAGCTCTTATAAATTTAAGGAAAAATTCAAAGATCTTTCTCCTTTTTCTTTTGGATTTTTGGATGTATTACTTTTCCTTAAAAAATTCCTTCAAAAAAGCAAAAAAACCAAAAAACTCAAATTTCTCATTGGACAATTGCACCCTTTTATTTTCCTTTTGAATTGATTTTTTTTTGTTGATTGAAGATATCAGAAAGTTAAAACAAAAGTTAACAAACATTCTAATATTTTTTGCAGAGTTTTTGGATGTATTTTTTGACCTTAACAAATTCATTCAAAAAATCAAGTAAGTCAAAAGAACCAAATTCTCATTGGACTTTTGGATCCTTTATTTTCCTTTTTAATTATTTCTTTTTTTTTATTAAAGATTTTAGAAATTTAAAAAACTATCAAAGATCTTTTCAATATTTTTCACAGATTTGTTGGAGGTATTTTTTTACCCTAGGCAATTCCTTCAAAAAAAGCAAAAATTCAATTTCCTAATTGGATTCTAGGATCCTTTTGTTTTCCTTTTAAATTAATTTTCCTTTGTGATCAAAGGTTTCAGAAATTTGAAAAAAATAGCTTCTCAATAATTATTAAAGATTTTTTGGATGTATGCGTATACCATAAAAATTTCATTCAAAAAATCAAAAATAAAGAACAAATATGGGTGCAAATATTAAGTTTTATTTAATTATGATTATTTTTATGTTTCTGTTTGATTTTCCTGAAGGGAAAAAAACCTCATTACAAAGCTCTAAATTTTTCTGAATATTTTTTTCCCAAGATTTGAAATCCTTGGTCACAAAGCTTTTGAAAAGTGGATGTAATCTGGGAGCTGGCCAATTATCAGACTTGAACTTTAATGAGACTATATGTTTAAAAGGTTCTAAAAGAATTAAGCAAATAGGAAAAGATTTTGAATTTTTATTGAGAGGTTAATTCAGAGGATGATAAGAGCAAGGCATTCAAGAAGAAAAAAGAACCACAGGGAACTTATATGTTTTAGCCAGAAGGAAACCATGGCATGGAAATTTCATGCAATATTTATTGGAGCTGGGCCAGAAAGGTGGTTCAGTTGCCTTCTTGCTTCTTGGAAAGTTCCACCCCATATTTCACACAGTAATCTTATTTTCTTGAAGATTTGAATTGAATCAAGCTCTTTCACCATTTATTTCATGACTTCAATGCAGTCTTCTGAGTTCCTCCCCACAAAAAAGGGGGGCTGCTCTAAATCCACATTTACCATCCCTTATAACACCTTGAAAATTTGATATATTTGCAATGGTTGATTTTGGGGAAATAAAGTCTTTTTATGGGAGCTAAAACAAAAAAATAAGATTTTTTATGAAATAAAATACAACTCAAATATAAAACTCACTTCTTCAATTGAGAATTTTTCAAAGATTCTAGAAGAAGAATAAGATCATTAATTTTTAGGAAACCTAGAGGGAACCCCCCCCCCCCCAAAAAAAAAAAAAACAGGATAAATTAAAAATCAGAAATTATCAAAGTTCCTAAATTTTATCCTCATTGTTTTTCCTTTTTTTGCTAATACCCTCCTTCCAGGAGGATGGTAAGGAGAATAACCATCTTCATTGGATACCTTTTTTCTCTTTATCCTTGTCCCAGGATTGTATTTAGGAGAATCAAACCACTTATTCACAATTGTTCCAGACCTCTGATAAAATTTTAAATTAAAGAATTAATGACAGAAAATATCCAAAAAAATCAACAAAAATAAAACCAAATGAAAGCTCAACATCTTAATAACATCCAAATCTGGAAGCTCATCATCTGCTGGATTTTCCCCTTGATCCAAATCTTGAACCTTTTCATCTGCTGAATATTCCTCTTCAATCAGAAAATCATCCTATGTTAAAAAAATGGCAAGGGCTCATTAAAAAATTCCATTGCAGAAAAAATAAGTAGAGATATAAAATTAACTCTTCCTCTGAATGCTCCTTCTTCTTTCCCTTGACCTTTCACTTAATTCCCTTCCACTTTCTTGAAAGCTGAACACATAGAAAAAAATATTAATTATGAAAATTAATATTTATTTTTCCAAAAAAGGGTGACTGACCTTTGAATTTGCCAAGAATTTCTTCTTTTGCCTTTTACTCCTCTCTGTTTCTTCTAAATATTCAAAACCAGATGGATGTATTTTACTTGAGGACTGAGAGATATTCTTGAAATCTTTTGCTGCTCCTTTGGGTCTTCCTCTTACTTTGGCTCATTGAGTGGAATTGGGCTCTTGAATCAGAGTGAGTTGATAGCTTCCACTTTATAGCTTCTTTCTTTCACCAAGATAGTATTTTTTTTTATCCAGGTTTCAAATTTCTGAACTCTTCAGAATGTTCAGGTAGATTTTTTTGAACTTGAATCCAAATAAAAGAAAAAAACTTACTGATTAGGGGGCTTTGACATGCCAATGAGGATGAAAATCTTCAATTTGGAAGATTTCACCCTTTTGGTAGCTAATTTTACTTTGTGAATACATGGTATACCCATGTCAGAAAGATCATCACAGTTGGTGCAAGTGGTGGAAGATTCAGGAACTTGATGAAATTAATGGATGATTTTGAGTAAAAAGTGGCTGGTTTTTCCAGAGATTATTCACACAGTGAGTAAAAACAATGCAATTCTTGAAATCTTGCTGAGAGGCATCAATAGCTCTCTCATGGTTTAGGATGGTGATGCAATTTTAAATTTTTGAACTACATTAGAAAAAAATCTAATAGATTAATTGATGAAACATTTGATGTAGAAATTTAGGCCTTCTATTCTGAATGTAATTGTATTTCCAAAGTGATAGTGTTTATTGGCCAAATAGGAGACAAATTTTCTTTTGAGAGGAATCCAGTTTTCAAGAAGGTAGTCAGAAGTGGGAGGATTCCAGACAAAGGAGACTTTTTTGAATTTTTCCTGACAGCTCAATTCAGATTTAGAATTGACCAACTAATTCCATTGTTTCTGGAAAAGCTTCCATTGATTTTCAGATTTTAATTGCTTTCTGCAATGGGTTTGAATATTATTGAAAATTTTCCAGAGACAGTGAAAATGATGACTGGAAGGGAAAAAATTTTCAATTAAACTAATGAGTGCTTGTTCCTTTTCTGTAACAATCACACTGGGTTCTTTATCTTCTAAAATTTCCAGAAGTTGAGTCAGGGCCCATCCATAGTTCTGTTTTTTTCTTGAGATAAAAAAAGAATGAAACTTAGAAAAGTCTTGAAAAATTGTTCATCCCATCAATATGAAGAAGGGGAATTCCAAACTTGTTTTTTGATGTATGTACAGTCCATCATTATAAAAGTAAGGAAACATTTGAGAAGCTCCATTGAATCAGTGTGTGAAATGAATAAAGAATTTATTTGACCATCCAAAAATTTTGTTTTGCAGAAAAAAGAAGAATTTCAGAGCTCCAGTATAAGTGCTTCAATAAGGGTTTTTCTATCAAGGGAATTTATTTAAATTTGTGATCTTTTCTTGTGAATGGTAGTGAGATTTTTATGGATATTTCATGAAGAGTGTTTTATAAGAGAGTTGAGAATTTTTAATGCAGGAACTCCAGCTTGGGATAAATTTTTAGCCATCTCCTTTTTCTTCCCTTGAATTCTTCTGTGGATGGGATGAGTGGAAGGATCATTGGAAGGTGGATGGTTGTGGTCTGGAAATATTAACTTTACCACCCAGAAAACCAATCTGTTGGAAGAGTTGCCTGAAATTCTGAAAGGAAATCGGTCTTTCTTGATTTTTTTAACTTTCTTTTATCTTTTCTGGGTTCATATTCCCCAGATTGATCACATTGATAAGTTTAGGTAGTTTTGTTGCAATTTCATACTCTGGCAGATATGGAATATGCATGGGACTTCTACCATGATTGCATAGCCTCAGCCAGCTCCTCCTTTGAATGATATGATAGCTCAGGAGGTGGGGCCAGAGGGGTGGAATCAGGAGTTTGAGTAGATGAAGAAGGAGCAAGAGGATTTGAATCACTATTTTGATTAGATTAGATAATTGAGGATGGGCCTGGTTAAACAGTTCTGAAAAGTTGGTGGATTTTTTCTTTTGCCATTTCAAAGAGAGGTTTTCTTTGTAAAAAATTAATTGAAGATATGAGTTGATAGTTGAGAAATATATTGAGAAGAAATTGAGTGAAAAAGGTATTCAGAGACTTGATATAAGAGGGAAACAAGTTTTTTTGGAAGTATCTGGAGTTTTTAGTTGTTTTTATTGAGGATTGTTGGTGGATGGTGGGTGTGCAGTGGTGAGTGGTGTGGTGTGGTGATCTGTGGTGTGGTGATGTGTGGTGTGGTGTGGTGTGGTGTGGTGTGGTGTGGTGTGGTGTGGTGTGGTGTGGTGTGGTGTGGTGTGGTGTGGTGTGGTGTGGTGTGGTGTGGTGTGGTGTGGTGTGGTGTGGTGTGGTGTGGTGTGGTGTGGTGTGGTGTGGTGTGGTGTGGTGTGGTGTGGTGTGGTGTGTGGTGTGGTGTGGTGTGGTGTGGTGTGGTGTGGTGAGCTTGATTCACCACAAAAAAAACACAAATAAAATTATTCAAAAGTCCAATGAGAAATTTGGTTCTTTTGATTTTTTTGATTTTTTGAATGAATTTTTTAAGTTCAAAAAATCCACCCAAAAATTCTGCAAAAAATATTGAAATTTTTTTTTCGCTGTTGGGCCTACTTTCTGATAGCCTTAATAACCAAAAGAAATGAATTCAAAAGTTAATTAAATTGATGCAATTTTCCAATGAGAAATTTGGTTGTTTTGATTTCTTTGCTTTTTTGAAGGAATTTTTTAAGAAAAAAGAATACAACCAAAAAATTCTGAGAAAAACAATAAGAAAGCTCTTTGAATGGTTTTCCAAATTTCCAAGAGCTGAAATAACCACAAAAATAATCAAGAAGGCCAAAATAAAGATCCAAAACACTGTTGAAAAATTGGTTTTTGTGGATTTCTTTAAATTTTTTATTTTGTTTTTGGAGAGTTTATAATGCCTCCAAAATTATGTGATATTTGATATAAGGGGTTCATGAACCCCAGCTACCAGAAAGCGGCTTCAGAATTCCAGAAAAATCAATTGTTGGAATACCTGTGAAATAAATTATTCATCTGTGCAGCAGCAATGGGGTGCAATGGCGCACTGATGTCAAAATATGTTTTTTAAAGGATTGCGCCTGTGAGAAAAATCATGCCCATAGAAAAATGCTGAATATAGTTTTTTGATGGGAATTCAAATTTTTTGATGGGAATTCAACTATTTCAAAAAAATGCAAAAAAAATCCATCCAGTACAAAAATGAAAACATGAAATATAAAAAATTTATTTTTTTGAATGATAATTGATATTTTCTGTGGCATTTAAATAACTTATACACAAAATAAAAAGACATTTCAAAATTCTAGATACAACTATTATATGAGGAAAATTCAAATATATTGAAATCTGTGCACAAAAAGTCAATTGAGTAAAAGAATATTAAAGAGAATAATAATAAATTAATTTATATGAATAAAAATCAAGATATCTCATGGAATGTAAATAATTTTTGAGAAACTAGATAAAATTTGAAAAAATTCCAATTTTTATTTTATATATTAATTGAAAGATTGTGGAAATATCTCAACAAAAACTTCAAAAATTCCAGAAATAAGAATAATTCATAGGTTAATGTTAGATTCACGGCTCCTGTTGTGTGGGAGACGTTTGGGGCCCCACACAGCCTGTGGGAGTTTTTTAGGGCCCCACACAGCCTGTTGGAGTTGTGTAGGGCCCCAAACAGCCTGTGAGAGTCTTTTAGGGCCCCACACGACCTGTGGGAGTCGTTTAGGGTCCCACACAACCTTTGGGAGTTGTGTAGGGCCCCTGAACCCGTTGGGGCCCTTAAACTACTCCATATAATTTATAATTTATTGTTTATTTTTGATTATTATTTATTATTTATTATTTATTGTTTATTTTTTATTATTTATTGTATATAATTAATTGTTTATTATTTATAATTTATAATTTATTATTCATTATTTATTATTTAGTGGAGGATACAAAACTTGATTTTAGTTGTTTAGCTTGCCACAAAACTCAAATGGGACATTTAGCGCGCCCATACACTACTCCGTATGATTTATAATTTATTATTTATTATTTATTATTTATTGTTTATTATTTATTGTTTATTATTTATTATTTATTATTTATTATTTATTATTAATTATTAATTATTTATTATTTATTATTTATTATATATAATTTATTATTGATTATTTATTATTTATTATTTATTATTTATTATTTATTATTTATTATTTATTATTTATTATTTATTATTTATTATTTATTATTTATTATTTAGTGGAGGCTACACAACTTGATTTTAGTTTTTTAGCGTGCCACACAACTCAAATGGGACATGTAGCATGCCACACGGCCCATTTGAGTTGTGTAGCTTGCCACACGGCCCATTTGACCTGTGTAGCATGCCACATGGCCCATTTGAGTTGTGTAGCATGCCACACGGCACATTTGAGTTGTGTAGGGTGCCACACAGCCCATTGAGCCGTGTACACAACTCAATGAGCCGTGAATTTAACATTTCCCTAATTCATATTGAAGGCTGATTTATTTGAATGAAAATAAATCAATTTCTTTTATTTTTCTCATACTTGAATAATTTATTTTTGAATTTTTCTAAAGTTTTTGGATTCCACTTTCATAAAACTTACATGTAGCATGTTTGAATAAATTTTTCAATCTGGTAAAAATTCATGAACATTCCACCAGAAATATCAAATTTTTATCCAAATGAATTAATTTTGACCATTTTCTTCATTCTTCTTATTTTTTTTATGGGATAAAATTTTTGTTGAAATATTTCAACATAGTTAAATTACCCTCATTAAATATGTATATTTAGCGTCTTTTCATATTTTATCATGTTTTTCACAAATTTATTTACATTCAATCAGAGATGTTGAATTTTCTTCACAGAAATCTGTTTTTCATATTTTTTTCATAATTATTAGGATTCATCATTGTTAGCAAATATTCCATTAGAAACCTTTCATTTTTTTCAACAAACCCTCCATTTTTAATGGTGAAATACTCATAACCCCTACTAGTGTATTTCAAAATTTTATTTTTTTCAAAAATGTTTGATTTCAAACATTAACTCTGGAATTTGTAAATCATAATCCATAAATTCAAAAATGGCATCCACACCTCAGATAATCATCAAACATACATCCATTAATAACCTTCCTCCATAAAATTTCTAAGTATAATGAAAACTAATCAATTCATCCAGATACAACAGACCAACTCACAACTTCTCCCATCTCACCCCCCAATCTTAACTCAATCAGTTTAATTTACATAATTCATTCTAGTGAAACTTCTTCTATCCAGATGATTGAAAAGGATTAATTGAAGGAGAAAACTTTTGAAAGAAATGGATCATGCAAGAAGAATTGATACAATTTTTGGGTTTTAGAAATGTTAGATACTTGGATCTTGAAGCCCAATAGACACCAGGGAATGAGCTCAAGTCAAATTAATTATCAGAAAATTATTCTGCCTTTCATCATTGAATCCCTGAGACCATCCAATTTATTGAGCTCTTGAAAGATATTTTCATGAATGCTACAAAACAAGCTCATCAAAAATGTTTAGAAAAATCAATAGAATTGAAAAGGGTAAGATATACTCAAGGGATCACCTTGCTGTTCTCCAATCTTAGGTGGAAATCATCAATTATCTACTCCATATGGGTTATTCACCAATTCATTGCCTCTCCCACCATTTTGTCTTTATTTCCTGTTAGCAGATTGTTTGACAGGTTTGGTTGGGTCATGACTTAGAATTGGTTGAGTTTCAGGTGGATTGATATCTCTCCAGACTAATTTCCTCCTTTGATGGGAGTGATTCTTCCCTCCCTGAAATCATGAAAATTGCATTTTTTTTCTATTGAAAAAAGCACATCAAAATATTTTTTCAAAGAACTAAGTATGTATCAAATAAATATTTTAGTTTTTCAGACATATAGCATCACTGACAGATGATTGGCATTTTAATTTTAAATCATAAAGAAGAGATTTGATGCAAATATTCATTTCACTGGGATTTTTTGGAGTGATGGGTGATGGTTAGATCACAATTAAGCCAATTTGAATTATGATATAAAACATTATTTCAAAGAGTTTCATTATGTCACATTCTTTGAAAAACATTTCTTTCAGTTCCTTGGTTCTTTTTTTCTTTTTTACCCCATTTTTTAACAAAGAAATTCGGAAAAAGCAGAAAATAAATACATAAAATGGGCTTGAAATTTTTGATGAGCTGATCATTTAGAAAAAGACAACTTCAATGTAAAATCTTTAAAATCTCAAGCATTTCATTGATAATTTTATCATTGGGTTTCCATAAGTGAAGGGGAAATGTGGACCTTCTGAAAGCTCATGGTGGTTTTGATTTTTGTGATTAGAGAGGTTGGATTAATAGGTTCAATTCCAGACACAAGTGAAGGCAGGAGAGTTAATCAATAGTTTCAGATCATTGGGAGTTTCATGGTGAATTTTTGGATGATTCAGCACTCCATAAGTTTCAAGATTCATTATCCTGGACCCAAAATCATGCAATTTATCATTTAAATGCCTTTTGTGATCCTAATATCAAGTTCTTGTTATTATATTTACCATTGCAACTGGCAAAATTCTTCTGGTGTTGCGCCACATAATTTTCCTTGTTGAAGGATTGAAAAACACCCAATCCCATCCATCAATATTTTTCACTTTTGTATCCATCAGCTTTTTCTGATTATTTTTTTTATTTGATTGGTTACTTTTGAAAAGATCAAATTATGTCTGATTAAATCCACACAGGCCAAAAATTGATAAGAAAATGAATTCTATGAGCAGCCCAATTAACCAATTCAAATCAAAAAATTTAGGAACATACTTTTGGCAATCTAAAAATGGTCAAAACCACAAAGTTTGTGGATAGAGGCTTCCCAGATTTCCAGGTAAAGAATGCAGATGAGAATTCAAAAGATGTATAGATAGCTCAAAGAAAATGGAAAGTATGCACCAGGGGAAAAATGGAGGCACATGCTAGCATTTGCCATCCTGTAAAAGTTTTTAAAATTGGTTACAGCTGGGTTTTAACTCTTTCCTAATTCAGGAAATGTTTCCAAAGAACTCCCAAATACCCACACAAAAACTTCTTTTGAAATCTTCTATAAATAATTTGAAATCAAATATTATTCATGCTTGAAAGAAGTTTCAATTGTAACTCAAGGTTTCTTTAAAACTTCCAAGATATTTTGGTGATGTATGATCAAAAAATTAGTTTGATATATAAATTTTTTTAGTTTTTTCATTCTTGGAAATTATTCATGAAATTTCAAGTATTTTCTCAAAAACATTCAAAGTTAAATGAATCAATCAATCTCAGGAGAATTTTACCGCTGAAAATCTGTATCTTGAAATTTGGAAAACAAGCCCACTCCAGCTGGGTCCTTATTCATTTCAAAAAAAAAGTTCTATCATGTTTTCAAACCTGTTCTTTGACCTAATATACTCACAAGTATGGGCCTTTATATGCATCACAAATTTTATAAAGAACCCAGTATTGCAAGAATATTTACTGAAGGCTTTAAGTTTTGAAAGAGTATTTCATAAGCTCATTGTTTTCAACAAAAAATGATATTGAGAGCATGATTAGCTATTTTATATATACTAAAAGAATATTCCTCAACTTTTACAAATTTTTCAGGGCCTTTCTACCATGTTATTGGTTGATAGTGAATAGAACCATCAAATTTGTTTCTGATTTTCCATCATATTCAGGACTGTCAAAATTCAATTTCTTAAAATTGATCAAATAAGTTCATAAATTAACTACAAAATAAAAGCATTATTGTAGCTGGACTTCTTAAAAAAGCACAATTTTTTCAAGTTAAAGAAATAATTTTTTTATTGGTTACTCTTGTTGCCTTATTATTCAGAGCTGAATAATCAGCTTCATGTTAAGCTAAGAGACTCTTGGATATCCGGCCAATGAGGATATTAGAATTATAATGTAATGTAGCAGAGCGGATTAAGGGTAGATAAGGCAAGACCAGTTTCATGACTGGAGTCTTGCAGTAGCGGAGATTGATAGCTGGCCTACATATGGCCTGAGTAAATCGTAATAGGAGGAAATTTACTTCTCAATGGAATACCTCAATAAAGTTACAACCCAGATTGCCAGGAGGGACCCAGCCACTATAGGTGGCTCTTACTTTGAGAGAATCATACTGGATGGTGAAATTGCAAGGTCCTGGGAAAAACCAATTTAAATAGACAACTGGAGAGCCCCTTGCAGGGGGCCTACAACTAGAGAGCCCCTCACAGGGGGCCTAAGGCAGTAATGACTATAGTGGAGGGCAGTGATAATTAATCAACCATGGCAGAAACATGAATCAGTGACAGGTTAAGTGAAATGTAATAATAAGTGAGGATAGTGAGGCTATGAGCAGAAAAACCAAAATCCAACATCCTCCCTTGCAAATAGCCAAGAGAGCCTTGAAGCTCAGAATCTTGAGAGACCCTACCATGAGGTCGCAAACTGAGGTGCAAACGCTGTCGCAAGATGGGTCCAGACAAGGCCGCAGGATCAGCCGCAAGCGATGTTGCAAAAAATTTGAGATTGAGTGGCAATCAAAGTTGCAGAAGATGAGCAAGTTGAATACAAGTAGCAATTGGAGTCGCAATTGGTGCAAGTGGTGTTGCAAGTGAGGTGCCATCAAAGTCGCGGGATAGGATGCAAACAATGTTGCGGAGACAATGCAAACAAGGTTGCAAAATGAGTTACAAGCAATGTTGCAAACAATGACCGCAAGCAATGTCGCAAGATAGGTGCAATTGAAGTTTCAAGATCAGATGAGCGCAACCAATGTTGCAAGAGATGAGCATAAGGTTGCAACTTGAAGATTTGACCAAGCAAATGGAGCAGGGCAACCGGAGGACTGCAACAAAGATGAGAGGTAGAAATTGAGACAGCAAGACGGTGCACTCGGCAGCAAGCTTAGGACCAAAGATGCAAGATCAGAAGCAAGCCAGGTCGCAAGATGAGGAGCGACCAAAGTTGCAAGATGATAAGAGCGAGCAAGGTTGTAAGTAAGGCGCAATTGAAGTCGCCGGTGGGCAGCGGGTAATGTTGCAAGATAGGTGAAAACAGGGTTGCAGAGTGAGCGGAGAATGATGTTGCAAACAGTGTTGGAGTTGAGTGGCAATCAAAAGTTAAGTTGCAAAAGATGAGCATTGATTGATATCGAGAGCAAGGTTGAGGATGAGTAACCATTGATGTCGCAGAGCAAGTGCAAGCAAGGTTGCATAATGAGGCGATCAATGGCGCAATCAAGTTCAAGTTGAAGATGGAGCTGTCAACATGTTGCTATATCATGAGCAAGCAAGGCAGTTGAAGGTTTGCCAAGAGTTGGAGTTGGGATTGATGATTGCCGGTCTAGATTGGATGGTGAGACCAAGGATGACAACAAGGAAGGGAATGAGTTGCATCTGGTGGGATGGATGATGAGTGGATGGGAGTTGTTGGAACCAACTTGGAAAAGATGAGTAGATGACAAAATTCTTGCTGGGACGCAATATGATAGAATGCAGCAAGTAAGGATCTAAGCAATACAATGTTGGAACTGTTGAATGGTTGTTGATTGTGTAGTATAACTTGTAATTGTTGAGTGACCACAATGAAGAGGATCCAACATGAAGAGGGGGCTAGGTGGTTGTATAGTATTGAGAGTAGTAGTAACCGTAGTAATATCATGATCAATATTCAGATGGTGATGAGTAATAGTAGTGATTGTAGTAGCAATTTTAGCTGATGGGTGGTTTACTGATTGGAAGGCTACTATATTCTTGTGATCCTACTTAGCACACCTAGCGGTGTGAGGTGGTAGAGGATAGCATGGCTACTACTAGTTGGTCTAATATTGATATATCCCTATATTCCTCTCTTGCCAAAAGAATTAGAAGCCGATATACTGGAGGAGAGGATTCCTTTGGCGGACAAAACACAAGTAGCTCAAAGAGATATAGAGGACTTTAAATCTGTTAAGCTAAGAGACTCTTGGATGTCCAACCAATGAGGATATTAGAATTAGACTTTAATGTAGCGGAGCGGATTAAGGGTAGATAAGGCAAGACCAGTTTCATGACTGGAGTCTTGCAGTAGCGGAGAGTGATAGCTGGCCTACATAGGGCCTGAGTAAATGGTAATAGGAGGAAATTTACTTCTCAATGGAATACCTCAATAAAGTTACAACCCAGATTGCCAGGAGGGACCCAGCCACTATAGGTGGCTCTTACTTTGAGAGAATCATACTGGATGGTGAAATTGCAAGGTCCTAGAAAAGACAAATTTAAATAGACAACTGGAGAGCCCCTTACAGGGGGCCTACAACTAGAGAGCCCCTAACAGGGGGCCTAAGGCAGTAATGACTATAGTGGAGGACAGTGATAACAATAATCAATCAACCATGGCAGAAACATGAATCAGTGACAGGTCAAGTGAAATGTAATAATAAATGAGGAGAGTGAGGCTATGAGCATAAAAACCAAAATCCAAAACTTCAAAAAACCAACAACAGAAGTGGACAAAAATAATTATTGATTCATTTAGATGAAACCAATCTATAATTTCTTTCCAATGTTTGTCCCCCTTGCTGATATTCCATTTTTGTGACACCATTGTAGAAAATTAATTTTTAGGATAATTTGAAAGGCCTGATTATGTACCTGCCCCCCAAATTTCTCTGCAGCTTTCTTTTTTGAATAAATTTTAATGAGGGGGTTCAATCTGGTGTTGGTTTTTTTCATTAAATCCACATCATCCGCTTTGTACTGAATAAATTTTGAAATATCTTTCACAGAGTGTTTTGAGACTACAGTATTTCTAAATTTTTAAAATAACATTTTTAAACATCCAAATATTCAAAAATTCTGCCTGATACCCTTCTACAAAACTTGCTAAATTCTTTTCCAACCAATGAGCTGGCTAGAAGTTTTTATGACTGGAATTTGGTTGCTTTAGTATGCACCTTTAACTTTTCTTGAAATTCCTTTTAACTTTTTTACAGTTAGATATAATTTAGAAAAAAAAATCCATTTTTGCTCTCAGAAAAGGGGGGACACAGATTGAATTTTTTTAAAATTTTGGAAATTGAGTTTCAGCACCTTCAATAAAAAATTAAAACCCAGGGTTTATGGAATTATCCATTTTGACAATATGGGATTTGGTGCTGAATTTTCTTTTTAAACAATGCTCAATATCAATTAATTTCACAAAATTTTCAAAATTGAGACAAAAATGTCCATCAGACCTTTCCCCAAAGGTCTGGGGGAAACTATATGCATTTAGGTTTTTGAAAAACAATTTCATGGATATAAATAATGTACTTGTTCATGGCTTCAAAATTTTCTTCCAAATTAGATTCAAGTTTTTTCCTTCCATTAAATAATACTCCATTTTGAGCCAAATTCTTTGGAAGGACTTTGGCAGGTATGAAACTCAATAAAATCCCAAGAAACTTAATATTAACAAAATATTATACATGGGGATTTTTAGAGTTGATTCAAAATCAGCTTCCAAAAACTTCAATCCGCAAGATGGAATTCGGTAGATTTAAGATACCAGTGCCAGTTACCTCAATAGCATTGTTTTCAAATTCCGCCAATACCGGGGGGCAGGTTAGATCACTTCCCCCACCAAATTCAGTGATCATAGCCTTTTTGTTTTATTTCTTGAGTAGATCAAAAATCACCTTCAATTTTTCCGTGTGGGATTTTTTACAAGTTGAGTCTTTCCCAGATGTGTCTTGATTGAAATACTGAACATTTTGCCACAAACCAGTTAAAAATTCCCATTCAATGAATAAAACAAACCACAAGTAAGTATTGGCTTGTGCACAAACCTCATCTTAAAACCATGATTGTTTTTCCAAATATTTTGAGTTTGAGGCAAGTTAACAACAAGAACATGAGGCTAGTGATTGAAGGCCCTTCAGCTGGACAGACCTGGTATATTTCAAACATGAGGCCCATAGTGCTACCATCCAGATTTTGAACCTGAGAAAGTCCAGAATTTTATAATTGGGAAAATTTATTGAGTTTTCACCACCCATCACCTGGGATGATAAGCATTTTATTTGTTTGATTTTTCCTTATTGCCATCACAATTGCTTGAATGGTTTTGACCAAAACTCCTGGTTGCATGTTGTTTGGTTTGTTAATAATTCCAAATGCAACTTTTGGATTTCCTGAAAATTATTTATAAATTATCTGTTCTTTTCAATGCTAAATTTGAGTACTTGGTCAGTAAATCCAAAGAAAATGATCAATTCAAAAACCATTCTAATTGTTTTGGCATGATAGAATAAATTCAAGCCCTGTTATGGGAACAAACAAAATAATTGGTTTTCATAATTATGCTTCATTTTTTATTGCCTTCCTTTTAAATAGTTTCAATTTTATTTCCTTGAAATTAGGAGCTAATGGACTTTGTCAAACCTGGGATGCATGTTAATTGTATCAGAATTAAAACTTAATTTTCTTTTGCTTGGGAAAGAGTTACATGTTTTTTATGTTGGATATAGGGTTTTCTTAACCTCCAGTTACGCCAGATTTATTTATTTCAGGAACACCAAGTTTAGAGGGAGGCAAATTCTAACATGAGCCTTGGTTTCCCCCTGGTAATATTGAGAATTTTTTTAGTTCATCAATTAGAAATATTCATTATTATTATTTGGACACCTCAATGATTTTCAAGCCATTCAGCGTTTTTGATCAAAAATATTTCTTTCATCAAATCAAGTATTTTCTATTCTTTTCATGTTTGCTTTCTGTGTGAAAAAATGGTTCAAACAATGCATTGATTGCAAGAAATGATTTGATTATTTTTTGATTGAGGGCTGGTATCAATGAGCTTGGTAGAGCTTGAAGATATCCAAGAAAGCCTACAATTATTGATTTGAAAAATCCTTTGGGGTGGTATGGCCAATGTAGGTAAAAGAAAACAAAGTTAAATGAGGGGGACCTGGAAAAAGAAAAAAGTTCCAAGGATTTTTTAATCAAGCAGGTTAATTTGTAGGAGAATGGTATTTTCAGAAAGTTTTGAACAGGTACCAGGTTGATCAGGGCAATTGATTTGAATTTTTTTATGAGGGAGTTGAGGAGCAGGGTTAAGGAGTTTAATATGGATGGTATAACTGATGATGATACCAATTTAGCAATTCCCCTATTTTTTTGGATGGTGTGGGAAAATTTTTATACTATACCTGAAAAAAATTCCTATTTTGAAGAAATAATTGCATTGAGCCAAAATTTAAAGAAGATTGGTAACACACTCAGCGGGATTAAGTGCCACTGCAAGTGTGTTTTCCTGATGGGGCTTAAGTGCCAGCAGGTGGATCAAGAGTCTGAGAGTCAATTATTTGATTTATTCATGGTGTATAATTGAGCTTATTTAGACTGATTAAAAATTTTTCAACATCTGTTTCTGAATTAATGAATAGACAATTTGAATAAAGGAAATTTTGTTGACACTTGGAAAAGAAGAATAATAAAGGAGGGGATTGGAGGTAAGTGAAATTCCAAAACACCTCCTGAACTTGCAGCTGATCAACAAGAGATCAAAGATTTCAGGCTGGATACTTCTTCTGGAGGTATTCCTGTGTTTCTTCATCCTCAGGAGCGTAAAAAGTAAGATGAGTGGAGTGACTTTTTGAAGAATGTGCTGGGGTCTTTCTATGTTGTTTATCAGGGTACTTTAGATAACATTTTTCTTCAGTGTGTCTGCTTTTGAGGCAGTGAGAACACATGCAAAATTCTTGCTTTCAGTGAGGAAAATTTACTTTTGAATCAACTGAACAAGAGTGGAATGCTTGCACAGGGGTAGATGATCTCTTGCAGGTGTTTAGCTGATTTTGGAAGGCAAATTCCTCTAATTCTTTTAGGACTTTCTCAAAGGGGCTGCTCTCAAAGCTCATAGAAATGTTAGTCCTGAAGGAATGGAAATATTGATTCAATTTTCAAGCATTTGGATGGTCTTTACTTGGATGTTGAGGGTAAGAGGCGAGAGGATGATCTTCAAGTTTGAAAATCAAGCAAGCAGAAGAAAAGTGGAGAATGAGTCCTATTCAATTGAGAGGAAGTTCTTGAGGGCATTAGTCTTGGAGGTAATGTTGTTTCCATCAAATCTTGCCTTGAGAAGTTTTCACACCCTGGATCTTTTAAATTTTTCATAACTTATGAGGGAAGAGCTGAAATAGGCTAGAACTCCTGGACTTAGGTGTTAGAAAATCTCCATGTAGGCGTCTTCATTGAGTATGGCAAATAACCAAGCATTTTCTTTGTCTTTCTCAGGATCTGGGCAGTTTAGGGCACCATTCATGATTTTGAGGGCCATGATTTTGTGAAGTTTTGCCTCAATTGAGATTTTCCAGAGAAAATAGTTGTTGTTGTTGAGAAAGACTCTGGAGTGGCAAGAAATGGAAATATTGTTGGATGACATATTCAAGAGATTTTGGATGATGAGGAATTCAAGGTTGAGTTAGAGATTGGAGTTTCTTTGAATTTTAATTGTGAAAAAATAATGGTGTTGAGCCAAAATCTAAGGAAGATTGGTAACACCCTCAGAAGGGCTTAAATGCCGCTGAAAGTGTTTTCTCCTTATGGGGCTTAAGTGCCATCAGGAGGATTGAGAGTCTGAGAGTCAATTATTTGACTTATTCATGGTTTCTAATTGGGCTTGATTAGACTGATTACAAATTTTTTGAAATGTGTGTCTGGATTAATGAATAGACAAGTTGAATAAAGGAAATTTTTGTGACACTTGGAAAAGAAGAATGAGAAAGGAGGAGATTGGATTTGAGTGAAATTCCAACATATTTGTGGGTAAATCTGAAACCCCTACTGTGAAATGAGTGGGGTTTTTCTGGTGGGTTTTAAATAGAAGATTTGATTTAAAACCTACCATTAAGAAAATGGAAGATTTTCCAACTCTGATACACCCTGTTGTTTTAATTGATGATACTTTTGTTGAAATGTTTCAATATATCTGCATTCTACTCACCAAATATGTAAAATCATTTTTTTTTATTTTTGGTACAAATGTATTTATATCCCACTGGAAATATTCCATCTGCGCAAATATAATGAATATTAATAAGTTTTCTGATTTTTCTCATACTGCATTTTTTTCCAAATCTGACCTCATATTTTAATTTCTGAAATAAAACAAGTTTTTATAGTAATTTTTAGATGTCAAATTAACTCAAGTAATGTCCATAAAAAAATTCTCCATAATATTCTACCCCAGAAAGTCTTCACAGGGGTTCTGGGGGCCTTCTTTTATCCCCCAAGGCCCCAATTCATGTTTACAGGCCTTGGGGGGTCCAAAACTTCCTGAAAACAAATTTTTTGAAGAATTCAGGCAACTCTGCAAATCTTAAAAAGGCTTTCAAAAACTTAAAAGCCTATATTCATTATTTTTTTGTATTTTCACAAATTTTGAAGGTTTACACACCCTCCTGGGGTGGAAAAACACACCATAATGGATTAATTTAGTAAAAGGGTCAGTTCCATCAAAACTTTCTTCAGCAGAGGTGTTTTTTAGACTAGGCCTTTTTTTTCAAAATTTGATGATTTATAACTTGATTCAAGGCTTATTAGTGTGTATAAGAGTTAGAAAATCTTCCATTTATTCAATTCTAGTTTTCAAGCCAAATCTTCAATTTCAAACCTGCAATTAAAAAAAAAAACCCACTTCTTCCACAAGAGTGGCTTCAGAGTTAACCATAAAATAGTGTTTTTTTAGGTATAGTATATAAAGGTGCCCACACCCCAATAGATTATTCAAAATTGATCCAAAAATATTTCACAATCCTGTTTAAAAGAAGATAAAAGGAAGACTTCTGATAAAATATGAATTGATCCATCAAATCCTAAACTTGAAATCCATCTCATGTTTGAATTTGACAATTGATCTGTTTGCATAACTTATTTTTTATGATTATGATTTATCTGTAAGCCCTTTGAACCCCCCTTGCCATTTGTAGATCAAAACAAAAATTTTTGCAGTCTTTTTTGTGTTAGGATCAATCCTGCTCATGTTTGGATTCATTGTCCTATAAGGAACCCTAAAATTCTTGAAACAGAATTTCTCCATTGAAAATTTACTGCTACAAATCTCATACCTCACCAGTTGAATTTCTACACATTATTTTGCTATGGAATTCAGTTTATTTAACTACCTGCCTACCTACACCTCTACAAATAAAAGTTGAAATCATCAAACCCAAATGAAATCATCTGTACTTGTTGATGGAAAACAATCCTGTGGTTTCTTCTTCCTTCTATAACTATCTTCTCCTTCCCAAATTAAATGTGGATCCAAAACATTTGCCCTTTCTGTTTTCCCAAGCTAAACTAATACCTTCAAAAATTATGAAGTAATCATTCCTTTTTTCCAACAAGGCATTATTTTAGCTTTTTTTTTATTTTGCTAAAATCACACCAAAAGTTGTCATATCCCACAAAAAATCTAAATAAAAAAATATATATATGGAATTATCTTTCTCATGAAGCTAACCCTTCAACTCACATGGTTTTGGCATTGCACAGAAATAATCCACTCATACTAAAACCTTTAGATGCACACTGTTTTTGAATATTTCAATGTATAAATATTTGAAACTGAAGTTTTTTAGAGATGGTTCTAAAACCCCCAAAAAATATTCATGAGAAGGGTTTAGTTTATTAAGCCCCTTTAATTTTCCTTCAAAGATAAAAAAATGAAGAAATAATGGCTGCTTCCTCTTCAGCTTTGACCCTCACTTTTGAGTTTTTTACTTAAATGCTTTTGTATTTTTTAAGTAGTGGTTTGTTTTCAATATACCAAATGGCTTAAAGTATTAATTTTGGGAATTTTATAAGTTTTTTTGTCTCTCAAAAAATTACAAAAATTCAAAACATTCATAAAAAATTGCATTTTCTGTAAAATTGCTTTTGGCACTTTTCTCTCAATTTTTTGTTAATTTTCACATGGCTGGATGTATATGAGATTCTAAGAAATAATATGATACCTTTGGGGATTTTTTGGGAATTTAAATCCCTGAAATTCCACCTCAATACCATAAAATGGCATCATGAAGGGCTGTTTGGGGTTCCATTTTTTGTACCTTCACAATTTTTTTTTTAAAAAAAATTTGAGATAATTTATGTTTTACTTTTGAGAACTTATTTCAGGATTTTAGAGGGTTTTCAGATAAATTATAAAATTTTTCTTGGGTATTCCTTTGAATTATAAAATTTCATAGTCTGACCCCTCTGAATTAGTAAAACATCAATTGAAGGTAGGCTCATAAAATCAATTTTCAACTCCTATTATATTTTTTTTGGTCCCAGAGATTTTCTGATTGAAATATAACGCCTTCCCAAAATACAAATTTTCCTGAATCAAAGGGATCCACCTTCTGGATTCCTTTCTTTCAAATACCTTCCAAATTGCTAGTAATTTTGAAGCTGCCCAAATGAGATTTAAACTTTAATGAAACTATATGCTGGAAATCTTTTAAAGTAATGAGAAATATTTTTGAAGTTTGTTAATTTTCAGTTGGCGGGTAATTAAGTTGGTAATAATTATATTAATCCAAACAAGAAAAAAGAACCGCTGGTGGTTTGAACTTTTCAGTAAGGCGGAAACCATGACAAGGATATTTCATTCAAAAGGTTCTGGGAGATGGTCCAGAATTGTGATTAAGGTGCTTTTTAGATTTCTTAAAACTTAAATGCCAGACATATTCCACCAGTTTTTAGTTTTGGAAGAGTGGGTTGGAATCCATTTCTTCAATAATTTCTTGTCATATTACACTCCAATTTGAAAAGCTTCGTGACCAAAGTTTCCAAATCCTGGAGCAAAATTATTCAGAAAAATTTTTATCTTGGTAATGATGTTTTGTTCCCTTCAATAAAATCATAAAGAAGCCTAAGAAAAATCATAGTTGCATAAATTTAATATTTGTATCCATATTTGTTCTTGAATTTTGATTTTTTGAATGAATTTTTGAAGGTGTATCCATACATCCAGAAGATCTGTAAAAATTATTTAGAAGATTTTTTTTTTTTTTGAACTTCTGAAACCTTTAATCACAAAATGAAATTAATTGAAAAGGCAAACAAAGGGATCCTAGAATCCAATGAGAAAATTGATTTTTTGTGAATTATTTGGTTTTTTGAAGGAATTTCCTACGGTAAAAAAATGAATCCAAAAAATCTTTAAAAAAGATCAAAAAGCTCTTTGATAGTTTTTTAAATTTATAAAAGTTTGAATCACCCAAAAAAATAACTAAAAGGCAAATGAAAGGATCCAAAAATCAAATGAGAAATTTGGTTTTTTTTTATATATTTTTTATTTTTTTAATGAATTTTTTAAGGTCAAAGAATCCATTCAAAAATTCTAAAAAAATTATTATAATTTTCTTTCACTATTACTTTAACTTCCCAATAGCTTTAATCACCAAAAAAATGAATTTAAAAGGCAAATAAAATCATGAAATTCTCCAGTGAGAAATTTGATTTTTTTTTATTTGTTTGGTTTTTTGAAGGAATTTTTTAAGGAAAAAGAATACATCCAAAAAATCTGAAAAAATATTAAAAATCTCATTGAATGTTTATTTAAATTTCTGAGAGCTGAAATAACCAAAATGAAAATTAAGGAGGCCAAAATTAGGATCCAAAACACCCTCTAAAAATTGGGTTTTGAGGATTTTTTCAAATTTTTGAGGACATTTCTGGAGGGGTTCTACTGCCTACAAAAGGATGGAAGATTTAGATTAAGGGTCTAGAGACCCCAGCTATTGGACTTCTGCCTTGGAATTCCAAAAAAATTAATTCTTGAAACGCCCATGAATTAAAGTATTTGTCCGTGTGGCAGCAATGGGGCGCAATGGAACATGGATGTCACAATATTTGATTTAAAGGCTTCAAAAATAAAAAATAAAAAATAAAAAATAAAAAATAAAAAATAAAAAATAAAAAATAAAAAATAAAAAATAAAAATAAAAAATAAAAAATAAAAAATAAACAATAAACAATAAAAAATAAACAATAAACAATAAACAATAAACAATAAACAATAAACAATAAACAATAAACAATAAACAATAAACAATAAACAATAAACAATAAACAATAAACAATAAACAATAAACAATAAACAATAAACAATAAACAATAAACAATAAACAATAAACAATAAACAATAAACAATAAACAATAAACAATAAACAATAAACAATAAACAATAAACAATAAACAATAAACAATAAACAATAAACAATAAACAATAAACAATAAACAATAAACAATAAACAATAAACAATAAACAATAAACAATAAACAATAAACAATAAACAATAAACAATAAACAATAAACAATAAACAATAAACAATAAACAATTAACAATAAACAATAAACAATAAACAATAAACAATAAACAATAAACAATAAACAATAAACAATAAACAATAAACAATAAACAATAAACAATAAACAATAAACAATAAACAATAAACAATAAACAATAAACAATAAACAATAAACAATAAACAATAAACAATAAACAATAAACAATAAACAATAAACAATAAACAATAAACAATAAACAATAAACAATAAACAATAAACAATAAACAATAAACAATAAACAATAAACAATAAACAATAAACAATAAACAATAAACAATAAACAATAAACAATAAACAATAAACAATAAACAATAAACAATAAACAATAAACAATAAACAATAAACAATAAACAATAAACAATAAACAATAAACAATAAACAATAAACAATAAACAATAAACAATAAACAATAAACAATAAACAATAAACAATAAACAATAAACAATAAACAATAAACAATAAACAATAAACAATAAACAATAAACAATAAACAATAAACAATAAACAATAAACAATAAACAATAAACAATAAACAATAAACAATAAACAATAAACAATAAACAATAAACAATAAACAATAAACAATAAACAATAAACAATAAACAATAAACAATAAACAATAAACAATAAACAATAAACAATAAACAATAAACAATAAACAATAAACAATAAACAATAAACAATAAACAATAAACAATAAACAATAAAAAATAAAAAATAAACAATAAACAATAAACAATAAACAATAAACAATAAACAATAAACAATAAACAATAAACAATAAACAATAAACAATAAACAATAAACAATAAACAATAAACAATAAACAATAAAAAATAAAAAATAAAAAATAAAAAATAAAAAATAAACTGTTTATTGTTTATTGTTTATTTATTTTTTTTTTTTATTGTTTAAACAATAAACAATAAACAATAAAAAATAAAAAATAAAAAATAAAAAATAAAAAATAAAAAATAAAAAATAAAAAATAAACTGTTTATTTTTTATTTTTTTATTGTTTATTGTTTTTTTTTTATTGTTTAAACAATAAAAAATTATCATTTAGAAAACCACATCAGGAACCATCTGAAATTTTACATGCCAACAACCGCCCATCATCATCTCACTAATGAAGGGTTATCAGTCAGTAAGCAGAATCAAAATTCTAACCTCAAAATTTTATCAGAAGTTTCTCATGATCAGTTTCAGCAATCACCAGTAGTATCAGTTATCAAGTATATCAGGAAGAATAAATGAATAATTAGTTTAAAAATTGTACTCATCTAGGTTTTTCAGGCAGAAGTTAAGCAAAAGAAGAGGGAAAACAGAGTATTACCCTAGGTAAAATATTATTTAGAAAAGTTTGATGGTTTTAAGAGGTAAAGAGACCATTGCTAAATTTATTTCTGTTGGCAGGATTATCAAGACAATCTAATAATTTTTTTTCTTGAGCTGCAAGATTAAGTAGAGGAGAGAAGATTAGTACTTTACTCAACTTTTTATTTTATCATCTTTTGTTGGGTTTTCTAATTCATCTGATTTATAATTCATCTGAAGCTGTAGCTACCAGCACATATTAAACATGACATCTTACCTTTATATCTCCATCTCTTTTCTCCAGTAGAAATCAGCCAAATCTTATTTTTTCTGTTTCTAAGGGTAACTCCCCTCATCCGCATTAGTCAGGAGGGAAGCCTCCACAACACCCTGTAGTATTTGTTTTACAGTATTACTATCTTAACTGTCTATTTCCCCTCTAAGTTCTAGATCATTTACAGAGCAGTTCCACAATTTACCCACACCACCACCCAGCAACTCTCAATAACCCAATTAGGGGATATCAAAGTGAAGCAAACCTTTCATTTTTTAATGGCGGGTTTCAACCAGAATCCACTGTTTCAAACCCGCCATTAAAAATCAAAAAACCAACTTATTTCACATCAGATGTGTCAGAGCTACCTGAAAATAAATTGGTTTTTTCAAATAAAGAATTTAAAGGCTTTTGCCACCTCAACCCATCATTCCACATCATCACCTCTGGTTTCAGCCTTCAAACTCATTGGAAAAGTTCTACCTCCAACCTCATCCAAAAAATTTGACTCATCGCTCTTCATCTCTTCATTGCTATCCTCATCACTTCATCAATCTCATTGCTTCATCACTCTCATCTTTTCCTATCCTCTTTGCTTCATCACTCTCACCACTTGAAAGCTCTCATTGCTTCATCACCTTCATGAAATCAATCTTCTCATCAATTCATTGCTTCATACCCACTTTTATCACATCCTTACTCACATTGCTTCATTTCTTCATTGCTTCATCACTTCAATGCTTCATTGCTTCATCCCTCCATCCCTCTTACTATTTTTAAATGGCCTCTCAGCAATCCTCCCCCCGCAAGTCCACTAAGCAATCCAATGGACCAAAGCAAACATCCCCCAGGAACTGAACATCCAACAATCCTCTCCCATCAGCTTCCAAAGGCTCAAGTCAGCTCAAGAGAGCTGATCACATCATCCTACTAAACTGGCTCAAAATTCTGTCCAACTAAAATGCTTCCTTTGGATCCAACAATGAAACATGAGTTGGTCAACCTCCATCCTCTAAGGTTAATGGTTATCTCCTGAATGCCAATGAACTCAAGAATAAAACCAAAGGTAAGCTGGATCTTTCATCCAAACAGATGCAGGAGCAATTCAAGAACTATCAAAACAAGTACAAAAAAGCCCACTGAATGTCAATCTCCACTGGATTTGGTATCACCAACTCCAATAAAGCAAAGGGAATCAACTTGGTGGTTGATAAGTTGAACTCCATTTGTCCTTTTTATATTCAAATGGATGAAATCTTTGGAAATAAGGCCAATATCACCTCTTTAGTTGCTTTTGATGCCCAAAAAATAGATTCAGTTGATGCTGAGGACCTGGGTGTGGATGCTTGGCCTATCAATGATGATCTAGATGAAACCTATGAGTGGCCCCAATCTGATGTGGAGAAGGATATTCCAACAGAATCAGCTCCAATCAAGTCTACATCAGCATTGATCAACAATTCAAACCCTTCCTTGGACCCCTCACTTCCTTCATTGGATTTCTCTCTTCCTGGGGTGGAAGAACTTAACAACTTGGCCAATGAGGAGCAAGTTATTCCTGTATTGCCACTACCATCACCATTGGCTCAAGTAAGGAACCAAGTTCTTTTCTCTTCTGTCTGGTTAATCCTGACTGATTTAGATTGTAAAAAAACAGGCTCATCTGCTCCTGAATCCCCAAATACTCAAGCCAATGGGACCTACCACAATCCGTTCAAATGAGAACAATTATGTTCCCACACAAAAATCCTCTGAAAAGGGAAAGCAAAAGGCCCCCAAATCCATCAACCGCAACCCAATAGCCGTCAAAAGAGGAGAAACAGTTCAAATTTTTCTGGATTTGAGGATATCATGGAGAAGAGAGATTCAAGTGAATGAATCAATTTATTCTCCTTTCTTTCAAAATAAAGCTCATTCCTATTCCCCTCCAAAAAACAGTGAAATCACAAATTGGATCTGAAAAACTTCAATTTGAGAAGGAGAAGTGGGATTTTAAACTGGCTATGTATTTTCAAAAGCAGAAATCTGAGATCTTGGAACATCAACAAAATTTGGATGCTGAGTGACAAATGAAACAGGCTGAGATGGAGTTTCAAAAAGAGGAAAAGGAGAAGGATCAAGAGGAAGACCAAATTAAAAAGGAGAGGGAAAGTCTAGCCATGAAAAAGAAAGGTAGGTTATCAGTAGCCATGGAATGTATTGGCAGCAGTAGAACTGTTGATGAAATAAAGGAAATTACTCAATTGCTTTTCTTTTAAAATATTTGTTTTTATAAAAGTGTTAAAAATAAAAACAAAAAAATAATTTTCAAATACAACAATTTTTGAGCCTATTTTTAACCCCACCCATGAATTTTTTTTTTCCTTCTTTGGTCTAGAATATATTTGACTGCTTCTTAAGTCTTTGAATGTTTTTAAAGTGGTCTTGTCAATTTTCAAAGACATAGCCATCCTAGTATTGGTGGCAGTATCTACAGCAGGAAAAGTAACGTGCTTGTACTGGTTTTCTTCCCAAACCTTTTTGAAAATACTTTTTTCTTTGAAATCAATTCCAAATCCCAAGTCAGGAGAAACAAATTGGCAATTGGATAGTTGATATTTTTCCTTGTTGTCAATAATTTTTCCATTCAATTTTTTGGTTGGGACCACCAGTAAAAAGGAATAGGAGGAGACATCACCTTTTTCAATATGGGGAGAGTTGTAGAAGGAGTCTGAGGTGAGTGTGATGTGAGGGGAGCAGTCAAAAGAAGTGAGGCCTGATCCAAATTCCAATAAAGAGAAAGAGGGGATATTATTGTCTAGCATGGTTTCTCAGTTGGAATTGTGTGCCATTTTGGATAATTTTCTGAAAATTTGGCCTAGAATTTGAGATGCTTTTTTGAACCTAAGGCTGAGAAAAGTATACTCTTTAGGAGAAGATTGAATTTCAGCTTTCTTCAAATATTTTCCAAATAATTCAGAGGAGTGCATCAATTTTTGCCATCCAATTGCCCACAATTTCCCACCCCACAATCTTGAGGGACCAACAGTGTTGACAAATTTTTTCAATTGGTGAAGGAGAGTTGTCACTAAGTTGATGTCCTTCTTATCTTGCTCATAGAGTTTATTCAAAGGGACAAATTCAATTATTGCAACCAGATCCTCATGATTGGATTGATCATGAAGAAATACCTTTCCAGACAAGAAGAAATGGAAGTGTTTGATCTTCTGCTTGGCCTGTTCAAAATCTTCAAAGGAGGTTTTTTGAAGTTTTTTTTTTTTGGCAGTGATGGCAGGATACAGATCCAAGGGCCATAGTTTTTGATCTGGCCACACAACCTGTTCATTGATCCCTCTGTCTTGGATCTCCAACAAGATTTCAGAATCTTGGTACTGAGCCCTCTTTTGCTGACAAGCCCTATTCTTCCCACCTCTCTGTATGCTTATTGAATCATTTTTTCCATCTTTTTCCCTCCCATCCAAATGCTTTAATTGTGGTGAGGATCAAGAAAGTATTCAAACAATTGTTTAGCATTTTGAGTATAGTGGGAGAAGAATTGGCTGAGCAAGTGGTGGAAAAGTGTTTTGCATTGCATGGAATCAAAAAATAAATACAAAAAAAAACATTCATTAGTCTGGTATAATCAACATAGATGATCAAAAAACATAGAAAATAAAAAACAATACTAGTTAATTCTCCTACAAAAAAAAATCATCAGCCCATTTTGAATCATCAGGGAGGAGGAGGTGAAGGGGGAGCAGGACATCATTCCCCCCCATCCTCCTTGTTGATCATTTTCTTGCCTTTTAATTTGGAGGACAAGGGGGAGGTGAAGGGGGGGGGGGACATCATCCCCCTCCTCCTCCTTGTCAATAAATTGATTGTTTGCTGGTCAATTGATCAATCAATTGGCCAACCAACAAGTGAACAAAAAATTTCTCGTGTTTCAATTGATCAACAAGGAGGAGGAGGGAGGGTGCTTACCAGAGGTGCAAAGCAAGGAATGATTAACACTTCTAAAAGGAGGAGGAGGAGGGGGGAGATCAGCTCCAATGAATAAAGGAGGAGGAGGGGGGGGCTTACCTGGGGATCTGAGCAAAGAACAATAAGGAGGAGGATGGCCGGGTGAACTTGAAGGTAGGTGGAGGTGGATGGTGAGGTGGTTGTGATGGGTGAGGAGGAGGGAGGTGTGGACCGGTGGTTTGGTGGGGTGAGGTGGTTTTGTGAGGAGGAGGGAGGAGTGGACCCGTGGTTTGATGGGGTGAGGTGGGTGGTTTTGAAGTTATGGTTCTGGTTTTTGTCTAAGTCCACCCAAAAAATAAAAAGCCAGCCTAGGATTCGAAAAACCAAAACCAAAAAAAACTCTGTGATTTGATATTTCACCTATGTAAAAGTTGAGTGCTACTCATCAAATTGAGCCAGTTTGGGTGGCAGAATCTGCTCTCTCAATGTAGAAGATGAAGTACAAGATGAGACCAGGATGATTTGAGGAGGATTGGGAATATCTTCTTCAAATATTTCTTCCCATTCATCTTTGATGTTGGCAAGAAGGTTTTGAAGGATTACACAAGTGATAATCCAGTTGATGAGTAACTTCATGTCTTTTGAATTTTGTAGCTGGTTTTACATCTCCAATAAGCTTTCCCATTTTCATTTCAGGATTCCTATTACATCCTCAATCTGAACTTGTGATTGGGCAAGATATTAGTTCAAATTGGTTTTGGCTTGATAATTGGATGAAACATTGTGGTATGCTGGAACCACATATTTGCCACTAGCATAAGCTGAATCAGACAAAAGGTATTGATCTTGCTCAAAGTAGTTATCTGGTTGTTGGGAAATCTGCATCCAATTGAAAACATATGAATTGTGAAAAGAACCTGGAAGGCCAGCATGGAGGGATATGAACTTCTTGTTTTTATCACAAAAAATTTGTAGTGACACAGAGTATCTATACAAACCAATCAAACTTATTTGGTCAGTGTGTTATCAAAGGTCATATCAAAGGCTTTGGAAAAGAAATGAATCAATTGACTTTTTTTCCAATCAAAATAGTGGTTGCCATTTAGCTTGTGTTTTTGACTCAAGGGGATAGTGGTTCCATCAACAAAGCCAATGCAACCAGGAAAGCCTTTGGTCTCCATTGCTTGAGATATCTCCTTGCTTTCTTCTTTGGTTGGCCAACAAATGACTGAGCAATGGAAATATAAGATATCAATCATGACTCTTTTGGTGTATAATTCAATGGTTCCATAACCAACTGAGAATAGATTTTCTAATTGATGAATTTCTGCTCCATTTCCATTTGATACACATCTACAAAGAGAAATGGCCTGTTGGATGGCTGGATTGCACTGAGGATTCTGATAATTGTTCTGGAAGATGTGGTGGTCTTCACTCATCTCCAGAATTTTCATGAATGAAGGCAATAAAGTTTGGAACAGTTACTGGAAGCTTAAGTTGGGGAGTAGATGAAGCTTTTGCCTTTCATACATAGGGTTGTGGAGAGTATGTCTTTGTGGAACTATGTATTGCTTTTCCAATAGAGAATTCAAAGCTAACCTAGTTGATTCCAAATCAGATTCTGAATCAGAGTCTGAATCAGATTCAAATAATAAAAAAAGTTCAGTCAGCTTTTTTGTGTTTTCAACTTGCTGCCGGGAAGTTTGATTGGACATGTTGAGAAAGATGATGATGGGATTTGTGGGAAGCAATGGAGATGAGATGTGTGTGATGCAATGGAGATGGGGCCGGTATGGATTTGCTGAGGTGGAGATGTGGATGGTTGTTTTGCATGCAATGGGATGTGTGTGATGTGATGCAGATGTAAAGCAATGGAGATGAGATGTGTGTGATGTGATGGAGATGGGATTGGTATGGATTTGCTGACATGGAGGTGTGGATGGGTGCTTTGCATGCAATGGATGGTGGGTGGATGATAATGGCAGGTTTGATGTTTGAAACCCGCCATTTTCATGAAACCAGCCATTTTGAAATACACCAGATAGGGGGTATATGTATCTCAGAAACCCGCCATTAAAAATGGTGGGTTTGGTCAAAAAAAATGGTGGGTTTCTAATTGCAGTTTTGCTAACCTTGATACACCCTATAAAAAAACCTGTTAGCAATAACTGTGAACATATGAAAGTTGGCAGTTAACATTGTCTGCAGGGGAGTAGCATAATTCTATTGTAACCCAAGCCTGATAGCCTTGAGTTGTGGGGGGGGGGGGGTTGTTGAGAAATATGGCATGTGAATATGCTGACTTGTAGGCCAAGCGGCCGCCAGCGCACTGTTTCATTTTCGCTAAATGATTGCAGGCAGCAACTCGCCCCAAACCACGGTGCAGCCGACTAGAAAACGACCAGTATGTATTATGTATTTATGTACATAAATACATGCTTGTTTGATTAGTGAGTAGACTTTTCTTGTATTTGCAGTCATTTCAGTAACCCTCCACTTTTTGTGGTCACTGCAATGCTACACTTCAGGGGTCACTGGTTGGGATTCGAGAGGCAGGCCGTGGCCCGCCGAAACTCGCATGGTGGACATTGAGCCGGAATGCTAACGTGACCTTCGCCACTGCGACCATGGCAAGCGCTTCTTATATCGTTTGTGGATGAAACTCGGAAGAGCTGGTCGAGGCGAAGTGTCGGACAGCCAGGCAAGGCGCTACTAGCCTGCCATAACACACGTGCCGTATGTATCTATGTATATATGTTGTACAACATGCTGTCCTCATGGGGACTGTTTCGGGGGTGCGCCATTGTTCCACCAGTGAGCAACGACAGGCTACAACCAAGTCCACAATACAACTCCATCGGTTCTCACGCGCCTATGAAACGGCTTGTACATACATTCGTCTCGCTACCTGCTGCGACCAGCTGACGACGTGTCAATCTGTATTAGAGTCTCGGAGCAACCATGACTTAGAAATCAATCTTGATGGAATGACATTAATAAGAGCCGAGCTACACGTCGTGCGGGTCATTGTGGGATACAGCATTTTTCCAGCAACCAGGCTTCATTTTACACTTTCCATCGTCAGCGCCTTGTTCCTGCTACGGGTACAATATTTTCTCCTTTAACATCTTTATCCCCCTTAGCTTGTGGTAAGCCTTTCTTTCACAAATCGACAACCACCCTTCACGAAGGACTCTTTCGACGATTTAATCCAACAATCCCCTGAGGCCTTGCTTTTTCCAATCCTAGATTATTCGTTGGTTGCCATCATCTAGCTCTTGGAAGTCCCTTCTGTCAACATTTCAGGTCAGTATTTTTGCCCCACATTTTGCCACAATCACAGCTTCAACTAAATGGGACCGTCTGCCTTCCAGCTTCTCACCGGCCGGCCTGGACTCTCACAAGATGTACCGAGCAGCGGCGGGAAAAAATGACCACATGGCGTTCGATATTCCTACTTCTCGTACCCTGACCTCACCAAAGCTTCACACCCGCCATAAGCGGTCCCGCTCACGCTCCAGGCTCCCCCCGGCTATCTATGATATCCTCTACGTTTATCCTGCCTCCTTTCGGACACTGTTGTTGCTGGTAATTATTGGTGGGATTCTACTATGGCTATCCACCCATCTGCTCGTGTTCTTTCGCTTTATGTTGGTCGACACGATTTTTTCTGCGGGGTGGTTTGCATCTCATGCCTTGGTACTTAGAAAGCAACCACTTGTCTTTGTCCATTCGCCATGGTCCGCTGCAATTGTGTGGGAGACCACCCAGCCCCGAACGGAAGGAGATCGCAAGCATAGAGGGATCGGGTTGCGTTATTGGAAGCAGATACAAACAACTACCCGTCGTACTGGATTCGGGGCGCCGAACTCAAATCAAAAGACCTCCACCATTGCTCCCAAAGTTAAAGTTGAGCAACCCGATGGCCGAGAAGGTCGTAACAGATGGGTTCATTCGGTCCTTTTGGACAACTTGGAGTCTGGTTCCACCTACGAATATGAATTGGTGCTGGAGGCAGCCACCATCGATCTGATCACCGGTGCTCCTAACATTGTTCGGAGCTATGGTACTTATCAGTTCAAGTGGCTAGGTATCAATCCACCTGATGCAGCAGCGGTTGAGCATCTTTCATCCATGACTGTGTCTGCCAACGGCACAGTAACTCCAATTGAAATGTTCATCATCGGTGACACCCATTCAAGTCCTCGGACCCTTAGACCATTGATCAAGAAAAGCCACAACACCAAGTCCTACCTTTCGCCACGGGGTACACTGTTCGGTCCCCGAAATATAACCCAAACCCCACCGCCATCCAAGCCACATTTAATGGTTCATTTGGGGAACGCAGTTCAAGACGCACGAGATTTGAAGGAGTGGCAAACCGAGTTTTGGGATCCAATCACATTTCAAGAGAAGTCCAGCTCCGAAATACCTATCATTTACACTCGCGGACCCCACGATTTTGATGTGAAAGGAAAAAGTATTTATACTGCTGGCTTGCCGAATGTCCAGGTTGGAGAAGTTAATCGTACTCGGGTTGCACTTTTGAAGAACCAAAAAAATCGTGTAATTCTACCCGGAGTTTCGATTGCTGAACGTCAATATGGGGCTTTATTCAGCACCCCTAGGGATCATCGGACTCGGGGTACTTTCTTTGCCTATTCACCCCATCCTCGCGCCAGGATATTGGTCCTCGACAGCAACCTTGTTAAAGATCGACAGGCTTTCTTCAAGAGTCGGAGCAGTTTAACTGAGGTTAGCGATCAAGAGCACTGGATGCTCTGGGAGATGGCCCGACCTGAATGGAAAGAGGCCAGTATGCGAATAATCATGGTCAACCAAGCACCTTTTGTCGAACATGCAGATGAGCAGATGTGGAAGCATGAGAGCCAAGCACAACTGTGAGTTGTCCCTTCTTTTTTTTTCTCCAAAATAATCCCGTATATTCCTACGGAAACGCCCCTGCTTCTTGAAAGTTTGAGTTTGTCTGAAATTGTATTTCTATGGGTTCGGATTTTCAGCTCTCATTACATTCGCACGGTGTACGCTCCTCATTTCCACGCGACGTCCGATGTGACTAGGATGTACGACATTCCTCCGGCGACCATGGTAATTTCCACCAATGAAATCCCGGCATACTCCCGTGGCCTCTTGCGGACTTATTATACGCCATACTACTTTGAGAATGGACCTTCTTCAGCTATTCCATCACCACTTATCAGACAACATGAGTTGGCGCGGTATTCAGACCTTGATCCGACGTCCAGTGAAGAGGATTATGGAGTGATATACGTCGTAACCCCGGGATCAGGTAAACTCTACAAAAATCCACCTCAAAAGGTCGAAAACTGGGGATTTTACGAATCCTCCCAGATCCATCTGAAACAGCATAAATCTAGTGGATCCGGCGGTGGCGGAGCCGACTACTTCAGCCCCATCACGCTCGACATGGCGCCTCACTTCGAAAAGGATGAAGTTTGGATTGAAGATTCCCATGAAAATTTTGTCTGTCGGCAGAGGTGGTCCAAGGAGAATGTAAGGGTTTATCGGATGGCTGGTAGTCAAGCTGTCTGTCCTACGAAATATTCGGAGGGTGATCACCATATCAAGCAGTATTCAGCAATCGATAGGTTATACTGGCGGACCATGGACACTAAAGGCAGATTAGTTGACCGATTTGTGATTGAAGCAGCCAGTTGCCGACCAACAAGTTGAGAAGCGATGAGTTTGAGGTGCTTTTGATATCGTTCCTCCTTTTCTTGGGCTACTATCGCAAGTTTCTATCGATCAAATTAACACGATGACTCATGATCTGATCTGAGAGGAACCATGGAAGTTTTTTTTTTTTTAGATGTTGACAATCAACAGGGATTTTCTTTTTTTTACTTTGGTCAGAAGCACCCCGACACAAATTCGTCGAGTACACCGGATTTGTAATATTGGAATGATCATCTTGATACCCTATCAACTACTTGTTTCCTCTGCTGCCAGTTTCCTTCGATTCATACTACTCCACAATCGTCGATAATCACTCACAGCATCCCTGGCATGTTAGGCAGCATTAAAAATTCTTCTTTATGTTTTGCTCTCCTAAAGGGATTTGTCATAGATTTCCTTGGTTTAATTGAATTTCGCCGCTAAAATCTATAGCCAAGGTTCTTGTTTTATTCCCTCTCCTATTATCGTTTTTCTTCGCCAATCTTCTTTGTTATTCAATTTTGTCATAATTGCGCGTGTCATTGATGGTCATCGGGTTGTCTATCCCGACTCCATGCAAACTGTAGCTACCTCTCTGTTGCCTCGTCCGTTCTTCCCCAAAAAGATAAACAAGTAATAAAAAAGTAACATAACACAACTGTCAACATATTCATGCACAGATTCTCCCTTTGGGCGATTGATGTAATACAGGTTCAACCCGGGGTTGCAAAAAGAAAGGCCAATTACTGGAAGCGGGCTTGAAATTAGGTCCTCAACTCATCCTGAAAGGAGTTATGTGAAATACTCCCACATGGGATTAACACTTGTGGAAAGCAGGAAAACAGACCATGGGTTGGGAACTTGGGAAGGGAAGGATTGTACAACATCCAGTTCTAATGCATTATAGCAATGCTTTGGAATTCACCAGGCTTGGAAACCTCCGTACTAATTTAAAAATCAATCTTTTGGGCTGAGAGTTGAAGAGTGTCAAGAAAACTCTCAAACCCAGAAGAAATAGCATGAAAAGCAGGGACTTCAGAAATTTTTCAAGATGGCCTTGCTAACTGGAGCCATAGGACTCCATCAACTTCCATGATTTGAAAATGGTTTTTGTGATCATTTAGATTTGGAATTAAAAATCTTTAAGATGATGTGAGGAAAATCTCAAAGAGTAAAGTCATGATACTATCCTTACATGATTTCCTGATCAAAGCATATCTTTCTTTAAAAACTTTGTTTTGACTCAATTTTCTTCAAATATACATATATATATTCTTAGTTGAAACGTCTATTAAGGCTTAGATTTACTCAACATTAGATACTTGGAACGCATAAAACCATTTAATTTAGTCCAGAAAAGGATAATATGTTTTGAAACACCCTAAAGGGTTCCCTTTATAAAGGAATCATGCTAAAGATTTTGCCTGGATGAAATCAAAATGAGCCTTTCATAGTCCTAAGCCCAGTTAAATTCATCAATTTGCTTGGAGAACTCTGATTGAATGGAATAATTAAGCAGGTTTATTTTCCAAAAAAACAGAACAAATTGGGGATTGATTTGGTTGTTTGGATGGGTTTCTGATGAGAGAAAGAAGAATAAAAATATTATAAAATTTTGTAAAAAATTAATTTAACCCTATGATATGATTGATTATCTTAGGATGAATCAACATGACTGAACTCATACCAAGAAGTGATTGGAAATCATGAATTCTGGAATCACAAATAAAATCAAATGGGTTTAAAAAGAATGGTGTATATCATAATTAGAAAATCTTCCTTTTTTTTAAGGTAGATATCATCAAAATCTGCCATTTAAAATTGAAACACACCAATTGTTTCACAAGAGGGCTGTCAGAGTTAAAAAAAATAAGTGAATTTTTTCAACTACATAAATGTACCTAGACAGCATTTTCACAATCATCATCCATCCATTTGTTCACACTTCCATTCAACTCCAGCCTCATTGGAGATATATTCATGCTCTATACACATAAGCTACTCCACCATTGTCCATTTGTGCCATACCTCTTGAACCTCATGCTGATTTTTTTTAAATAAATAATTTCATATACCTCATTGTTTAATTAAATATACTATTTCTTTGGTGAAAAAGCTTTTATCAAAAAAATCAAAATCCAATTTAGCCAAGAGAACCTCTCCAATGAATTCTGAATTGAAAAATCCTCTTTCTAAATCTACCTCCAAATTTTCAGGTCAACTAAAGAAATCTGATCAAATGATTATTTTCAAATGGCTTAAAAGTCTTCTGACTAAAAAAATTTATTTGAGACCAGAAATGAAACTTGTATTGGAAAGCCTCCACATTCTATTTTTAACAAAAGAAATATGAGTAAGTGTTGAATTAACCATTGGAAAAAGTACAAAAAATCACATTTGTTGTCCATCTCTAACAGATTTGGAAGAACCAGTGCAAATAAACCCAAGGGGATAGCTTGGTGAATGATAAATTCAAATTAATTTTTCCTTTCTAAAATATGGATTCATTGTTTTTTTTTTTTATTATTTTTTTTTAAAAAAATAAAGCCCTATTAAATGATTTTGATTCCCAAAGATCCCACACAGAAATCAATCCTGATTTGATTGCATCCATTTCTCAAAATAGTCATGGAAATATAAATAACCACTTGAGACAATTGAGTGAACATCATCTGATGACAAGGAAAATACTCAAAGCATCTCTTTCCTGATTCAAACCAAGTTACCATTTTCAATCAATTCAAATTTCTCCTTGGATAAATCACTTCACTCTTTGGTGCCATCATTTCCTTGATTTGATCAAGTAAGAGAGCTTATAACCCTTGCAGAAGATGATTGAAATTCATAAAACCCTCTCCAACTGCCCAATTCACCTTTAAAATATATTTTAAATTGAGAAAGTATGAAATTTCTCATCTTTTTTTTTTCAACAAAAATCACTTTTTTCTTGTAAAAAAATACACCATTTTTTTAAAAAAATGAATCTCAAGATGTGGGACCTCCAAGCCCACCTTCCAAGAATAGTGATTATTTTAAGCAAGATTAATCCTCTTTAAAGGGAAATCACAAGGCTTCAAATTCATTTAAAATTGACCCAAAAAATTCCTGAAAGTAGAAAAGAAACACCTCAAGCTTTGGTGGCTTTTAAGAGATCATGGGGAAAAAATACTGTGAAATTCTTGAATATATTAACCATTTTTTCACATCTATTGATAATAACACATGGATCTAATTTGTAAAAAATCTATATTCATGGATGAAAGTGAGAAAATTGAGTTTGAAGGGAAAATGTGGGAGAATAAAACATGAATCAAGGAAAACAAGACCAGTTCTGAACTTACATCCAAAGAAATAAAACTCAATATTGAATTAAATTTGATAGAACTGGGTTGTGGTTTGAAAAATAGGAGAAGGAGAAAAATTTGATTTCTTTGGGGAAAATGGATAAGATCTTGTTGGCCACATATTGTGCAAGTAGAAGGCTTAGAATAAATGTAGAACTCATGGGCTCTGAAAATGACATGGGGAGAAAAATCAAAAAGAGAAAGATTATTGTCTGATTTCAAGTAACAAAAAGACATTATATTATTTTAGTTAATGATTTCATTTTTAGATTGAAGTTAAATTCCTCCTACTCATAAATAAATTTGGCCTAAGATTCTGGAGAATTTGCTTAATTTTGGATGGATTTATATGTTTTCCTTGGAGAGGAGAAGATAGTTGATTGTTTGATGTCTTTCCAAATTAATTCCAAAGAATGAGAGGATTTACACTATCCATTTTAATACATCTTGCCACCCATGTTTTTTGAGCATTCATAAATTTTTAAAAACTTCCTATACTGGTGAAGGTAAGTGGTGACAAATTTGATGTCCCTCTTAAAGGCCTTAGATATTTTTTCTAAATTTGTCAAATCAATACTATCAAAAAACCAATACTTCATAATATTTATTCAGAACAATATTTCCATGACTGAATTTTTAAGTTTTTGAACATATCCTGAGCCTCCTTGAGCCCCCCTTAGTTATTTTAAGGGAGCTTGTCTTCTTTTAATTACTTATTTGTGGGTAAAATCTACTGGATAAAATATTTGAATAGACAAAATCAATTTGCATTATCATCACACCCTTGTTCAGAAAATTCCAAGGAGACATCAGATTTTCTATTATTTGAAATCTTCTTGTTATGTTCCATTTTATTCCATTTTTTCTTATTATTTTCTAATCCATCATCATACATCATGAAATTTAACATCCAAATTATTAATGGGGTGAATTCAAATTTTTCAATAAAATAAATCATAAAATAATTTTCAAAAATCAATGAGACAATTCTCACCAATCAAACTATCCCAAAATAAAAAATAGAAATAAAATTGGTGTTCAAGGAAAATTTCAACAGGAGCTATTAATAAAAAAATAAAAAATAAATCTTTACTTTATCACTTGAAAATAACCAGTTTTTTTTCAGATGGAAGTGGAGCAAAAAATAGCACATAAATAGCCACACTTTAAATGAAAATAATAATAATAATAATAATAATAATAATAATAATAATAATAATAATAATAATAATAATAATAATAATAATAATAATCATAATAATAATAATAATAATAATAATAATAATAATAATAATAATAATAATAATAATAATAATAATAATAATAATAATAATAATAATAATAATAATAATAATAATAATAATAATAATAATAATAATAATCATAATAATAATAATAATAATAATAATAATAATAATAATAATAATAATAATAATAATAATAATAATAATAATAATAATAATAATAATAATAATAATAATAATAATAATAATAATAATAATAATAATAATAATAATAATAATAATAATAATAATAATAATAATAATAATAATAATAATAATAATAATAATAATAATAATAATAATAATAATAATAATAATAATAATAATAATAATAATAATAATAATAATAATAATAATAATAATAATAATAATAATAATAATAATAATAATAATAATAATAATAATAATAATAATAATAATAATAATAATAATAATAATAATAATAATAATAATAATAATAATAATAATAATAATAATAATAATAATAATAATAATAATAATAATAATAATAATAATAATAATAATAATAATAATAATAATAATAATAATAATAATAATAATAATAATAATAATAATAATAATAATAATAATAATAATAATAATAATAATAATAATAATAATAATAATAATAATAATAATAATAATAATAATAATAATAATAATAATAATAATAATAATAATAATAATAATAATAATAATAATAATAATAATAATAATAATAATAATAATAATAATAATAATAATAATAATAATAATAATAATAATAATAATAATAATAATAATAATAATAATAATAATAATAATAATAATAATAATAATAATAATAATAATAATAATAATAATAATAATAATAATAATAATAATAATAATAATAATAATAATAATAATAATAATAATAATAATAATAATAATAATAATAATAATAATAATAATAATAATAATAATAATAATAATAATAATAATAATAATAATAATAATAATAATAATAATAATAATAATAATAATAATAATAATAATAATAATAATAATAATAATAATAATAATAATAATAATAATAATAATAATAATAATAATAATAATAATAATAATAATAATAATAATAATAATAATAATAATAATAATAATAATAATAATAATAATAATAATAATAATAATAATAATAATAATAATAATAATAATAATAATAATAATAATAATAATAATAATAATAATAATAATAATAATAATAATAATAATAATAATAATAATAATAATAATAATAATAATAATAATAATAATAATAATAATAATAATAATAATAATAATAATAATAATAATAATAATAATAATAATAATAATAATAATAATAATAATAATAATAATAATAATAATAATAATAATAATAATAATAATAATAATAATAATAATAATCATAAGCTATTTATATGAGTCAAATGAACCACCAATAGTGTATAGAGGGGCCAAGGAAACTGAAAATACATTAAATTTGATTGAAAATCACTTTTTGGATAAAAAGGTGGAGGGGATGTGAGGATAAGAAGGAGGGTGTGAAAATGAGGGTTTCATATACCTGATGAGGGGGAGAGAGGGAAGGGGTTTTATTTTTATGTGAAGGAGATGGGACATCCAAAATCATTCCTTTTTGGAGATAGTAAAGGGGTGAGATCAGGATAGCATCAAAATAAGTGGTTTGGTTAACTGCAAGGACCTACGTGAGCAAGTTTCCTCATTTTTTGGGGTGTATTTGATGGTGGAGAAAGGTGGATTGTTATGAGGAGTATTTTGTGTGTTTGAGAAAGTGGTGGTATAGTTCAGGTTGATGGGTGATGAGGTGGAAATGGTGTGGTTGAGGTGGTGTTGTCAGGTGGAGGTTAATTTGAGGATCCAAGGTGGGGGTTGAAGACTAATGGTGATGAGGAGGATTAAATTTAAAACATTTAAAATTGACCTCAAAGAGGAAGTGATGGGGTGGATGGTATCCAAATAATTTCCAAGTCCCTTCCTCCAAAAAAAAAGGGGGGAGGGGGTAAGGTTGTTCTCTTTTTTGGACCTTTTTAAAAAATAAAAAATCATCAATCAAAGCAAGCTGAAGTAAAATTTAGAATTATTTCCTGCATTGAATAAAAACTTAACTTTTGGATGACACTGGATTGGATTAAGTAGGATCAAGAAAATTTTCTCAAAAAATTTCATCTCATTCATATTTCAATTTTTCCAATAAATTATGAAGAAAAATAAAAAAGATGATTTGGTTGATGAATATATTGATTTATTGGGAATTTTGTATCATATTCTGCATTTATATCAAGCTGGCCTTTATTAATGTTTGGCTCATATAGATTTTTAATCCAAACTCTTCATTTTTCTAGATGATGGTTGAATTATTTTTCATATTGATCATAAGGGGAAACATTATGGTATGCTTGGAGGATTTTCCTCAATTTTTCACAAGCTTATTTTCCAGGATTTCTTCATCTTTCTCAAATAAATTCTGATTTTCTTGAACAATTTGAATCCAATTTAAAAAATATGAATCATTAAATAATATGGTAAGACCATCATGGATAGAAATGAAACAGTTTTTCTGATTGAAAAAAATTTCAATAGGAATATAAGTCATAATTGAACAGAGGAAATATTATTTCTGAGATTATTATAAAATAAATTTTTTGATAAAATGATATTTATAAATTTCTTCCTATTTGAATAGTGATTTTCATTGAGTTTGATTTTTTTACTCAAGGGGATTTTGATAGCATCAAAAAAGAAAATGAAAATTGGGAATCCTTCTTTCTCAAAAAATATAGATCTATCCTTCTTCTTCTCCTTAGTTGGTCACAAAAGTCCTGAGATTCAAAATAATTAGATAGCTGTAATAAATTTTTGGTTATATTATTAAAAATCCAAATGAAAAATTGAGAAAATAATTTCCAAGAAATGAATGGATTCCAAATTTTCATTTGATCCCAATTTACACAGGAAAAATTCACACTGGATTTCAGCAAAAATATACAAATGTTCCTTTAATTTTGCAAAGCAATATTGGAAAATTTTTGAGAAGCTATTCAGGGAGGAAATTCAGCTTTTTCATTTCATACATAGAACGGTGTGCAATTTTTCTTCTTGTGAAAAATTATATCCTTTCAAATGGACAATTCAAAAATAAAACTTTGGATTCCAAATAAGAGTCAAATATTGAACAAATTTCAGTCAGATGAGTAAATTTTCAGATAGCTGTATGGAGGTTTGTTTGAAAATGCAGAGATTGAAGATTTCAATGATTCAATTTGATTTTTTGAATTTGAAGAAATGAGGTTTATTGTTTGATTGAGTGAAGAGTTTAATGATTCAAGGCAATGTTTGAAATTTGAAGGGGTGAGATGTATTGTTTGATGGAGTAAAAAATTTGGGTTTTAATGGAAATTGGAAATGTAGATGGTTTGTGTATTTATTTGATTATTTGGATTCCTGGATAGGTTTTTTGATGCTTATGGGTTTTTTGATGCCTATGGGTGTTTTGATGCAAATTTGTGTTTTGATGCCTATGGCTTTTTTGATGCCTATTGGTATTTTGATGCATATGGGTTTTTTGATGCCTATGGGTATATTTATTCCTGGATGGGTCTTTTGATGCCTGAAAAGGTTTTTTGAATGTTGATGGATGATTTTGAATGAATCAAAGGTTTGAGTTTTGAAAGTTTCAATTTATATGCAAGCCAAAATTTTCAAATTGTCACACTTTGAACTCAAGGCTATTTATGAAAACAACTTTGAAATTCCTTCTAACCTCAGTATTTAATTTTGAATAATAGATTTTTAATAAAAAGAACTCCAACTAATTGGTGTATTCTGCTTACTAACTTTGGTTTTAAGCAAGAGACCATTCTTTTTCCAGAAAATCCAGCAGCACTTGAGCACATTTCTGAAATATTTCATTTCATTTGAAACTAATTCCAATGAACTCTGTGGCTTATTATTGAACCTCTTTCATATCCAATAATCTATAAACATGAGATTTGGACCTTCTTCATTCTACCAAATTACAGTTGCCTTCAAAAAATCAGTTCCCACCTTGCATGTTCAAGTGCATCATATTAATTATACAAATTCAACAATCAAATTATTTCTAGTATTCCATCTTTTCCTTTCATTTTGAAATAAATATAAACATAATTAAATTATCTGCATTTTCTTCACCCATTAAAGCGTATCAAAGTTAGCAAAACCACCATTAGGACCCTGCCATTTTTTTTGACCAAACCCACCATTTTTAATGGCGGGTTTTGGGAATACACATACCCCCTAACTGGTGGATTTCAAAATGGCCCATTTCATTAAAATGGCAGGTTTCAAACATCAAACCCTTCATTATCATACATCCACCATCCACACCTCCACCTCAGCAAATTTATACCAATCCCATCTCCATTGCACCAAACACATCTCATCTCCATTGCTTCAAATCTCCATTGATTCAAACAAATCCCATCATCATCTTTATCAACATGTCCAATAAAACTTCCCTGCAGCAAGTTGAAAAGGCAAAAAATCTGACTGAACATTTTTTATTATTTGACTCTGATTTAGACTCTGATTCAGACTCTGATTTGGAATCAACTTGGTTAGCTTTGAATTCTCTATTAGAAAAGCAATACATAGTTCCACAAAGACACACTCTCCACAACCCTATGTATGAAAGGCAAAATCTTCATCTACTCCCTGACTTCAGCTTCCAGAAACTGTTCACAACTTTATTGCCTTCATTCATGAAACTTTTGGAGATGATTTAAGACCACCACATCTTCCTGAATAATTCTTGGAATCCTCAAAGCAATCCAGCCATCCAACTGGCCGTTGCTCTTTGTAGATTGGGATCAAATGGAAATGGAGCGGCAATTCATCAATTAAAAAATCTGTTCTGGGTCAGTCATGGATCCATTGACTTATACACCAAAAGAGTCATGATTGCTATCCTATCTTCCCGTTTCTCAGTCCTTTTTTGGCCAACCAAAGAAGAACACAAGGAGATATCTCAATTAATTGAGACTGAAGGCTTTGCCTGTTGCATTTTTTTTGTTGATGGAAACACTATCCCCTTGAGTCAAAAACCCAAGCTAGATGGTGACCACTATTTTGATTGGAAAAAAAGGCAGTCAATTCATTTACTTTCCAAAGCCTTTGATAATACACTGACCAAATATATTTTATTGGTTTGCATAGATACTCTTTGTCACTACAAATTGTTTTTGATAGCAACAACAAGTTAATGTCCCTCCATGCTGGCCTTCCAGGTTCTTGTCACAATTCATATCTTTTCAATTGGATGTGGATTGCCCAACAGCTAGATAACTACTTTTAGCAAGATCAATAACATTTGGCCAATTCATCTTATGCTAGTGGGAAATATGTAGTTCCAGCATACTGCAATGTTTCATCCAATGATCAAGAAAAAACCAATTTCAACTAATATCTTTCCCAATCACAAGTTTGGATTGAGCATGCCATAGAAATCCTGAAAGGAAGATGGGCAATCTTACGGGAGATGCAAAACCAGCTACAAAATTTCAAAGAAATGAAGTTCCTCTTAAACTGGATTATCAATTGTGTAATCCTTCACAACCTTCTTTCCAAAGTCAAAGATGAATGGGAAGAAATATTTGAAGAAGATATTCCAAATCCTCCTCAAGTCATCCTGGTATCATCTTTTACCTCATCTTCTGCATTGAGAGATCAGATTCTACTGCTGTGGAAACCAACAGTGTGGAAATCTCCTAGTTATCCTTGAGTTCCTGAATCAATGGTCCTTGCATCTGTAAGGATAAAGATGCTCCAGTAAAGAGAGAGAGAGAGAGAGAGAGAGAGAGAGAGAGAGAGAGAGAGAGAGAGAGAGAGAGAGAGAGAGAGAGAGAGAGATAAAGAGATTAATTTCCTTTCCTTTCCATATCCTTCACTGTATCCATCCATCAATCCATCCTCTTTCCTCTTTTCCTTTCTCTGCCCAAGATCCAATCATAATATGATGAATTCCTTCCCTTCCTTTTCCTTTCCTTGTCCCAAGATCCAATGATATTCTATCTATGAGAGCTGGGGTTGAGAGCGCGGACTTTATGCCCACACTCTCAACCCTAACCTAAGTACAAGCGCAATGAAAGCCCAACAACAAATGTAAAAGAAACCCTAGGCCCAGAACCCTAGCCCTAATCCATTCCCTGCCTGCTTACCATTACTTACAACCAGTTTGTTCTTCTCATGACGCGGCCCTCTGCTGCGCCCTACTTGGAGCCCCCCGCTTGTCCGTATCCGCCTTTCTTGCTGCGTGATTTCCTGCCCAGTGGGTCAGCCTGCGCTTGCGCGCACCCGGCCCACGCCTATAGCCCCAATTGCCCCGCCCTACCTCCCTGAACTAGCTGCCCCCAAACCTGGTTGGGCCAACTCCATTCTTGGTTTTTTAATGTCCAAGCAGGCAGCAGCGCGCCACATCCAATCAAGCCCAACCCATGCCCAGTATGCAAATCCCCGCGGTGCCTACTGCTGAGCCCACTATGGCTTCTGCTGAGCCTGCAGCAGCCACTGCTGAGAATGTGGGGCATCTGAGTGCTGAGCCTGACCTACCAAATGCTGAGCGCACCATCTGCGGCATGGTTCCTGATCCAAGGCTATATAATAACACCACACCACTTACACTGGCTCACTTTGATGATTAGCATTCAAATGTTAAATAGGTTAAATATCACATCACAGAATTTGTTTGATTTTTGTTGTTCAAATCCTAGGCTTTTTTTTTTTTTTTTTTTTTTTGGTGGAATTGGACAAAAAACAGCACCATAACTTCCAAACCACCCATCTCACCCCACCAAACCACCAGTTCACTCCTCCCTCCTCCTCAAAAAACCAGCTCACCCACCGCCACCACCTCACCATCCACCTCCACCTACCTCCAAGTTCATCCAGTCATCCTCCTCCTGATTATTCTTTGCTCAGCTCCCCAGGTAAGCCCTCCCTCCTCCTCCTTGATTCATTGGAGCTGATCTCCCCCCTCCTCCCCCTCCTTTTAGAACCATTAATCCTTCATTCCTTGGAACCCACCCTCCTCCTCTTCCTCCCCTTCATCCTGCTCCTCCTGCTCCCACCCCTCCCACACCTCCCTTTCATACCCTGCCTCCTTGTCTTCAATTGATTGGCAAGCAAACAATCGTTTGCTTGTGTTTCAATGGATTGATTGAAAAACAAATAAACAATTTTTCAATCAAACCTAAAGCAAACAAAAAATTTCTGGTGGTTTGGTAAATTTTTTGCTTGCTGGTCAATTGACAGGCAAACAATCAACTGTTTTCTGGCCAATTGATTGGTAAATTGACCAGAAAATAAAAAATTGTTTTCTGGCCAATCAATTGGTAAATTGACAAGGAAACAAACAATTGTTTTCTGGCCAATAAATTTTTCAATTGAACAGCAAACAATTGATTGATTTCTAGCCAATTGATTGATGAGGAGGAGGCCCCCCCCCTTCACATCCTCTTCCTTCTCCTGATGCTGTTGCTGTTTGATTGATGAGGAGGATGGGGGGGGGGGGAATGATTTCCTGCCCCCCCTTCACCTCCTCCTCCCTGATGATTAGAAATGGACTGACAATCTTTTTTTTTTTTTTTTTTTGTAGGAGAATTCACTGTATTTTTTTTATTTTCTATGTTAATTTTACTGGACTAATGAATCTTTTCTTTTGTATTTTTTTTTGATTCCATGCAATGCAACCACCGCTTGTTTGGCCAATTCTTCTCCCACTAAAATCAAAATGCTAAACAATCATTTGAATCCTTTCTTGATCCTCACCCCAATGGAAGTATTTGGATGGGAGGGAACCAGATGGGATAAAATTATTCAAAAAGAATACAGAGAGGTGGGAAGAATTGGGCTTTTCAGCAAAAGAGGGCTCAATACCAATATTTTGAAATATCTTTGGAGATCCAATAGGGAGGGATCAATGAACAGGTTGTGTGGTCAGAGAAAAAACTATGACCTTTGGATCTGTATCCTTCCATTGTTGCCAACAAAAGAAAAAACTTTCAAAAACCCTCCCCTGAAGATTTTGAAAAGGCAAACAGGAGATCAAAAGCTTCCATTTCTTCTCCTCTGGAAGAGTCTTCATTTGTTACCAATTCAATCATGAGGCTCTTGTTGTGATAATTGAATTTGTACCTTTGAATAAAATCTTGGAGCAAGATAAGAAGGACATCAACTTTGTGAAAACTCTCCTTCACCAATTGAAAAAATTTGTCAATACCCTTGCTCCCTCAAGATCTTTGGGTGGAAAAATGTGGGCAATTGGATGGCAAAAATTGATTCACCCCTCTGAATTATTCAGACAATATTTGAAGAAAGCTGAAATTAAATCTTCCCCTAAAGAGTATAATTTGCTCAACCTTAGTTTGGAAAAAGAATCTAAAATCCTAGGCCAAATGTTCAAATTAGCCAAACTGGCACATGATTACAACCAAGAAACCATGCTGGACAAAAATATCCCCTCTTCCTCTTCATTGGAATTTGGATCTGGCCTCAATCCTTTTGACTGCTCTCTTCACATCACCTTCACCTCTGGTCCTTCTACAAATCTCCCCATATTGAAAAAGGTGATGCCTCCTCCTATTTCTTTTTACTGGTGGTCCCAACCAAAAATTTGAAAGTACAAATTATTGAAAACAAGGAAAAATATCAATTATCCAATGGACAATTTGTTTTCCCTGACTTGGGATTTGAAATTGATTTCAAAGAAAAAGGTATTTTAAAAATAGTTTGGGCAGAAAACCAGTACAAGAACTTCACTTTTCCTGCCATGGATACTTCCACCTATACTAGGATGTCTATGTCTTTGAAAATTAACAAGAACACTCTAAACACATGTAAAGACTTAAGAAGTGGTCAAATATATTCTAGAACAAAGAATGTAAAAAGAAATACAATTTTTTTTTTCATTGGTGGTGTTAAAAATAGGCTCAAAAATTGCTGTATTTGAAAATAATTTTTTTGTTTTTATTTTTAAAATTTTTATCAAAGAAAATATTTTACAAGCCAAGAAATTGAGTAATCTACTTTATTTCATTAACAGTTCTACTGCTACTAATAAATGCCATGGCTACCAATAAGCTATCTTTTTTTTTCATGGAAAGCCTTTCCCTCTCCTTTTTGAGTTGGTCTTTGTCTTGATTCTTCTCCTTTTCCTCTTTATGAAACTCCAGCTCAGCCTGTATCATTTGCCACTCAGAATCAAACCTTTGTTGATGAGCCAAACTCTTAGCTTTCTGCTTTTGACAATCCATAGCCAGTTGAAAATCCCACTTCTCCTTTTCAAACTGAAGTTTTTCAGATTCAATTTTTGATTTGACTTTTTTTGGAGGGGAATAGTAATGAGCTTAAATTTGAAATGAAGGAGAATCAAATGCACTCACTTGAATCTTGTTTCTCCATGATATCCTCAAAGCCAGAAAAATTTGAAGTGTTTCTCCTCTTTTGACTGCTATGGGGGTTGATGCTGATGGAATTGGAGGCATTTTGCTTTCCCTTTGCAGAGGAGGTTTGCATTGTAAGACTCCAAAAGGTGCTAGTTTGTGGCAGTTCTGTGGAGGGGAAAGGTACTGTTAAGGCTGCCCTCCTGAGTGTTACAAAAATATTTAAATGTCACCAAGATAAAGGTCCAGAACTTTTAAATAGAGGAATGAAGTAGTAAAGGATAAAGTTTGATAATAGTCAGTAGCAACCCAACAGAACTATCTGAGGCAAGATTATGTGGGAGATATTTGAACAAAGGAAGTTAAAGTTTGTTTAAAGTTCAAAAGAACAAAGCTTTTGTATGTAAAAAATGCCCACAAGCTAATAACTGTGGTTGTCAGCAGAAAATTGGGGATGATCAACTCAAACCCCAACCAACCTCCAGGTTCTCAATGAACCTGCACAAATCTCCGCAATAAAGCGCTTGAAGGGTACCAGATAACTGGGGCTGGCCGTACAAGACAAAGCACAATTTTTTGAGAAGCTCTAAAAGCAAACAGTAACTGATTTGAACAGGGATAACTCAACACTTCTCAAGGAACTAAAGAGTAGGCTGGCAGAATGCAACTTTGAAAAAAAAAGGAGGTATAACACTCCAGGTTTTAAGCTTAATAAAACCTCTTCAATCAAATGTGATTGGCTGCAGAAAGATGATCAAGGAAGGATCAAAACCAGTATGGTCAGAGAAAGGTATCAAAGAGTGGTGTAACACAATCAAGAATCCCAAAAGACAGAATTATCTTCAACCAGCAAGGCCATTGGTTGGTGATAAGGATCAGGCCACAGAGGGGCAAAGACTAAGGATCAATGGATCAAGGGGCAATAATAGATATACCCAGGATAAGGATGAGGATCAATTACTAATAATGATGGGGGGGCATACGCACACACTCCCATGGATGTTTGGAAAAAGGTAGGGGAGAGCCCCTCCTTTTATGGGCCATGGGTCCCTGTTGACTATGTACAAGTGATAACACATATAGAGCGGAAAAAAGGAAAAAAAAAAAACATTGAGGTAATGAACAAACAGATGGGTAAGAATCAGAGGACACCAGCCCCTGCCAATGATGGGCATGGGCAGGTGAGTAGCAGGTGAGAGGCTGCCTGGACAGGTGATGAAGTGCCTGGACAAACAATCAGTTGAGAAAACTGGGCAATGGATTGCGGCGGGTGACATGACCAGGGAGAAAAGTGAAGGAGGCAAGATATGAGCAAGGATGGGCAAGGATGATTGCGCAACAACTGCAGTTTGGAGCCATGTACAAACCATGGATGAGTGGTTGCAAAAACAGCAACAGCTTTTGAGGGACCTTTGTTGTTGTCATTGAAGATGACAAGTGGGTGTTTAGTAGAGACTTGAGCGAGGGGGGTGATGGATTGGATCCAGGCTGCATCAATCAGTTGTTCAAAGCTGATCATCTTGTCTTTTCTTGATTGGTCTAGTTGATTCAAGAGTTTATTGGGATGAGGGCCGTTGTAGATCAAGGTTTGTTGGATGGGGAGAAAATGATGATCAGGTGAGTCGCGTGCGCGAAAGAAAGTGAAAAGCAAGCAAGGTTTGAGCAAAAGATGACCTGGGAATGATCCAAGGAGATTGAATGGGTTGACCATTGGACCAGTACCAGGATCACCAACCCAACTGAGGGTGGTGTCCTAGAGTATCTGTGACAATGGGGTTGGACTGGCTGAGCCGTGAAATGGCAATAGGGATGAGAAAAATGCCCGCCGGCGCCAGGTGCGAGAACCAAGCCAAGCCAAACCAAGCCATCTTTAATGTATGCATCCAACAAAAAAAAAGTGCCAAGCGCAAAGAGGAGGATTTGAACAGAAGGCCTGGGGATTTAAAACACCCCAGAGATCCTCCTAGAAAAATAGGAGAAGGGGAGCTGGTAGACTGGGAAATGGAGCAACAGTCATCCCCAAAAAGAATTTTTTTTTTGATGAATGATGATTATAAAAAATCATAAAAAAAATTGAAATTTTCCATGTTGCCCTGGAGTGTCCAGATTTGGTCACCACAGCATGGAAGTTTAATTTCTCTAATTTGAAGGGGATGTGGGAGGCCTCATTGGCTTGAGTATTTGGCCATTCAGGAATGGATGAGCCTGTTTTTTTACAATCCAAATCAGTCAGGATTAACCAGACAGAAGCAAAAAGAACTTGGTTCCTTACTTGAGCAGATGTTGATGGTAGTGGGGATACAGGAACAACTTGCTCCTCATTGGCAAAGTTGTTAAGTTCTTCCACCCCAGGGAGAGAGCAATCCAAAGAAGGAAGTGAGGGGTCCAAGGAAGGGTTTGAATTGTTGATCAATGCTGATGTAGATGTGATTGGAGCTTGTTCTGTTGGAATATCCTCCTCCACATCAGATTGGGACCTCTCATAGGTTTCATTGGGATCATCATTTCTAGGCTGAGCATCCACAGCCTCAGCAACAACTGAATCTTATTGTTGGGAATCAAAAGCAACTAAAGGGGTGATATTGGCCTCCTTTCCAAAGATTTCATTCATTTGAATATAACAAGGAAAAATGGAGTAGAAATTATCAACAACTGAGTTGATTCCCTTTGCTTTATTGGAGTTGGTGATACCCAAGCCAGTGGAGATTTACATTGAGTAGGCTTTTTTGTACTTGGTTCAATAGTTCTTGAATTACTCATGCAACTGTTTGGATGAAACATCCATCCTACCTTTGGTTTTATTCTTCAGTTAATTGTACATCAGGAGATAACCATTAACCTTAGAGGATGGAGGTTGGCCACCTTTTCTTTCATTGTTTGATCCAAAGGAAGCATTGTAGTTGGACAGAATTTTGAGCCAGTTTACCAGGATGATGTTATCTGATCTCTTGAGCTGACTTGAGCCTTTGGAAACTGATGGGGGAGGATTGTTTGATTTTGAGTTCCTGGGGGATGTTTTCTTTGGTCCATTGGATTTTTTAGTGGACTTGCGGGGGGAGGATTGCTGAGGGGCCATTTAAAAAAAGTAAGTGGGATGAAGGTATGAAGCAATATGAACTGATGAAGCAATGAAGCAATGAGAGTTAGGATGTGGTGAAAGCAGGGATGAAGCAATGAAGTAATGAGAGGATGGATGTGATGAAAAAAATAATGTGTCAGAAAGTGATGAGAGTGATGAAGAAATGCAAGTGATGAAGTGATGAGAGTTATGAATTGATGGGGATAGTGATAAAGAGATGAAGAGCAATGAATCCAATTTTTGAATGAGGTTGGAGTTAGAATTTTTCCAATGAGGTTGGAGGTTGAAACCAGGGGTGATGATGTGGAATGATGGGTTGGGGCGGTGAAAGGCTTTAAATCCTTTATTTGAAAAAATTCATTTATTTTCAGGTAACTTTGACAAGTCTGCTGTGAAATATGTGGGTTTTTTGATTTTTGATGGTGGGTTTGAAATGGTGGATTTGGGTTGAAACCCACCATTAAAAAACAGTGGGTTTTCTTAACTTTGATACACCCTAATAGGGCATATCAGAGTTAAAATTTTGAAAAACTTAAAAAGCTTATTTCAGGAAAATATCAATTTTTCAAAAAATATTTTTTTCTCAAAAAAAAAAAAAATGAACCAATGGTTTAACTGAAAAAAAAAATTTTGAAATAACAATGGATAGGCCTGAAATCAGCCAAATAATTTTTTGAACATTTTAACTCTGATACACCCTAATGGCTTAGGGTGATTGATTTTATTGGAAAAAATAGAGGCTATCCCTCTCTTATAAATTAGTATATATTAAATGTGGAAAAAGAAATATCAATCTTATTTGAATCACAATGAAAAAAAAATTATTCCTGGGAGAAAAAACACTGGAAATTTTCAAATCAATGAGACAGAAAAATAAGAAATTTTCCTCCAAAGAAAATGGAAGGCCTAGTATCTGTTCAGGCCTTCAATTGATAAATTCATGCTTTTTTAATTCAGAAAAGTTGAGGATTTTTTTTTTTGGTTTTTGGATGAACTCTGACCTTCTGGCATGTTTTACCACCCAATGAAGGCATGGAAACTTGAATTAAATTCAATTTAATTTTAATTTCATAATTCTATTCAATAAAATTAAGATTGTTATAAATTTCCCTGGCTGGTAAATTTTCTTAAAATTACATCCAATTGAAAGAAAAGATGTAAAAGTTTTTGAAAAAAAATAAGGAAATAGATTGTTAAAGTGGCTCAAGATAAGGACCTTGATGCTGAAGGTGGAACACATTTTGATCCTTAAAATAATCCTGTTGCAGATAATTGATATTAAATACAGTATCAAAAGCAATGAAAAATTATTTAATTAAAAATGCTGAAGGTTATTTCAAATATCACGAATAATTAATTCATTATTCAGGAAAGGGCATTAAATTTCTTACAGGCACAAACCTTCAAATCACAGGCATTCTACACCTGCAAAATGTAACTCCCACAGGGACAAATAATTTATTGCAAGGGTGTTTCAAGAATTTTTTTTTGAAATTTCAAATCTTCAGAACTTCAGCTGGGTGTCTCAGACCCTTATGAAAAATTCTTTTTAATTTTGGAAGCATTAGAATCCCTTAAGAAATTCATTCAAAGAAAAAAAAATCACATTCCATTTTTGGATCCTTTTCTTTACCTTTTTACTTGAATTCTTCTGGTGATTTAATCTCTCATAAAATTGAAAAGAAAATCAGAAAGCTTTCTAATACTGATTTGAGATTTCTTGGATATATTCTTACATCTTAAAAAATTCATTCAAAAATTCTTTAAGAAAAAAAAAACAGAAAAACAGATTTATCATTTCAATTTTGGATCCTTTTCCTTGCTTTTTTAATCAGTTTTTTTTTGGTTCAATTAAGTTCTAAGAAATTTTGAAAAAAATCAAAGGGATTTATAAATTTTTTCTGGGATTTTTTTTTGAAGCATTAGAACACCCTAAACAATTTGTTCAAAAAATCAAAAAATTCAACATAACCAAATTTATCATTGCACTTAGGGATCCTTTTCTTTGCATTTTGAATTAAACAATTTTGGTGATTTAAGCTCTTAAAAATTGAATCATTAAACAATTAAAGAGATTTTCAAAGTGTTTTTGAGATTTTTTGGATGCATCCTTGGCCTCCAAAAGTTGAATAAAATGTAAAAACACTTCAAAATAACACATCCTCTTCAATATTTTTTTTGACATCTGGAATCAAAGTTTCGCTCAGTTTTTTTGACAGAAATTTAGAAAAGCCTCCAAAGATGAAACTGAAAGTTCTTCTGACTTTTTTTCACATGATTCACCCCTCAAAATATATACCACAATGAAAAGAGTTGAAAAAAGGGGTGGTCTGTCTTTATTGATTTTTTTTGTTTTTTTTTTTTTCTTGAAAAATTAATTATTTAAAATATCTGACACTGCAGATTCAAAAAATTTCTTTGAAGCTTTCCAAAAACATTTTTTTTTGTTAATTTTTGAGGCACCATTTTTGACTCAAAAACAAAACCAAAAAAGCATCACAATAAACCCCATTTGTGTTCTGGCCTCCTTTTTTGAGCTCTTTGGAATGCATAAATTCAATGTGAATTTGTGTTTTTTACTTGGATCTCCACCCATCTTGGAGTGCTCCAATCATTTTATAAACCACCAAATTCACCTTTTCCACCAACTCATCACCCCACCCCACACTGCCCATCACCACACCACCACAGCACCACAGCACCACAGCACCACACCACGACAGCACCACAGCACCACAGCACCACAGCACCACAGCACCACAGCACCACAGCACCACAGCACCACAGCACCACAGCACCACAGCACCACAGCACCACAGCACTACAGCACCACAGCACCACAGCACCACAGCACCACAGCACCACATCACCACAGCACCACAGCACCACAACACCATAGAACCACAGCACCATAGCACCACAGCACCACAGAACCACACCACACCACACCACACCACACCACACCACACCACACCACACCACACCACACCACACCACACCACACCACACCACACCACACCACACCACACCACACCACACCACACCACACCACACCACACCACACCACACCACACCACACCACACCACACCACACCACACCACACCACACCACACCACACCACACCACACCACACCACACCACACCACACCACACCACACCACACCACACCACACCACACCACACCACACCACACCACACCACACCACACCACACCACACCACACCACACCACACCACACCACACCACACCACACCACACCACACCACACCACACCACACCACAAAATGCTCATTGTCCATCACTAAACCCAAATAAAAACAACTAAACACTCCAAAACTACAAAATCAATCCTCCTTAAACCAATTCTTCCATCAAGAATTAAATTATTTATATCCTCAACAAATTTTTTGGAACATGATCAAATTTTCACCTCAAATATTCATCTAATAAATACACCTCAATGGATTATCTGGTTACCTTAATTCACTCAATTTCTGCCCAATATATTTCTGAAATATCAACTCCTAGCTTCACTTTATTCTTTGAAAATAAAATCCTTTTTACCATGGCTCAAGAAAAAATCCACTCAATTTTCAGTACTGTTTCACCTTGCCCTTCCTCCATTATCTCATCTAATAAAACTAATGATTCAACTCCTCTTGCTACTTCCTCATCTACTCAAGCTCCTGATTCCACTCCTCTGGCCCCAACTCCTGAAGTATTATATGATGGAAAGAAGGAGATGTTTGATGCCATCCAATCATGGGCAAAGGCCCATGGATATGCCATATCTAACAGAGTATCCAATTGAAAGAAACATACCTACACACATCAATGTGTTAAATCTGGGGAATATAAAAACATCAAACAAACCAAGAGTTTTGAAACATAAAGAAAGATAAATTTTTCTTTCAGATTATCTGGTAAAGTTTCCAAATTGTTGGTTATTTTGGAAGGTTAAGGTTATATGTTCATACCAAAACCATCCACCTTTCAATGATATTTCCACTCATCCAATCCACAGAATAATTAAATTTAAGCAACAGGAGACTGTAGAAAATTTAACCAAAGCTAGATTTCTCCCTTGAAAAATTCAAATTCTCTCATACAAACCTCCTCATCTCCTGTTCATACCAATTTCAATACTGTGAATGGTAAAGATGGTTTAGAAACCTGGACCAGGATGTTCAGATTTCAATTTCTATATGAGTGAATAAGAAAAAAACTGAGAGATAAAAGATAAAGAATTAATAAGGAAACCAACAGAAATGGCACCTCTACAAGCGGGGTGATGGCCTGGAGCAGACTAGGTAGAGTATGAAGGCGACTGGAAAACACCAGACCAATCCTCCCAGGATGACTTGATAGCTAAGTAGAAATGAAGCAATCAGTTACTCTTGATGTTGATTTGACATTTTGGTTGGAACCTAGCACAATATTGAGATCAATGGTGATCAGGTTTAGATGTTGAACTTTAGACCAATCCTCCCAAGTTGAGTCAATAGCAAGGCATTCAGGAGTGCTTGTGATCAGGACAAGTTGCCAAAAGGAAGAGTTCCAAGGAGAGTACCAAGTGAGATGAGGATCAGAGAACACAGGTAGGAGCCTTGAGAGGCTCCAGGAAGTCTAATTCAGCAATTTTGACAGGTGACACGCGAGTGATGTCTTGAGGAAGTAGAGGGTGCACTATGAGTTGGGCCCCAGGGTTTTCAATTCTGACACAACAGGAAAACATATGAAAAGAGACAGCATAAAACAGCAAGACCATGGAGCAATATAAATGAAAGTATAAAGAAGCTTAAGAGACAAAGGAGACAGAGAGCATGAATATCAACACGCCCACTCAACTCAACATTGGGATAACCTTTAGGATTAAACATACGTGGCAAGTCTTTCTACAGCTGCTGTGCTGGCTTCTTTTTTCAGGAAGCCTTCCAGAATGTCTTGTGAAAAGATGAGCTGTATGTTTATGAGCTGATTGTTCCAGAGGCTCTTTAAATTGATTTCTATGTAATTAGAATGAGACTTGCATCCAAATTTCTTGATCTTATTGTTCAGCCCTTTATTTTTGATGAGATGCATGGGTGCTCGCAGTCACGTCCTCCAGACATTGCTGATCAGATGATGAATCCACCGCCACTCAAGATGGCTGGCAGACAGAGCATTGCATTCCAACTCTTTTGAAGAGTGCGCTATACTCTGTTTTCTCCGGCTGGTCCAGTAAATGAGGGACCCATTGAAGAGACAGATGAAACCATTTTTCAATATGCAAGTGGTGGGATCATCCCCAAAGGTGGCATTGCTGTAGATAACCAGATTATTTGCTGAAAGATTTTCTCAAAAAACAAGTTGATAATTTATTTTCTTGAGAAGATATCTAAATACATGTATGACCTCCTTCCAATGTAAGATACCTGGAGTTTTGGAGAAGCAGGCCAAGTTTGACATGGAAAATCTGATTTCTGGCCTGGAAAAGGTTGAGATGAAGTTAAGTTGAACTATCAAAGAGAAATAGCTTAGTTTTAATTGTTTGAATTCTTTGATTTCTTTCTCAGAGGCAGGTTTTAGGTGCATGCCAGAAGTTCAGGGGTTATTCATAGGTTTAGCATTGAGTAGGTTTAATTCTTCCAGTCCCTTTTTAATTTTATTTGGCAGGGACAGAGCTATATAGTCCTTACCAATATTCACCTTCATTCCCAGCAACGTGTCCACCTTGTGCGCCAAAGAATACTTGAATTGATCTAAGAACTTTGCCCTGAAGTTATCAGTTTGCCCCCAAAAAATAAGGTTGTTGAAATGCAAAAAGAGATCTGTGACTTGGTTTTTGTGAAGGTAGAGATATGGATCACTGTCAATTTCTTCAAATCCATTCTCCTTGATACATGTCCTGAGAGTCTTGTACCAATTGAGAGGAGCCTGTTTCATGCCATATAGAGATTTTTTCAGCTTCAGATAATTGGATGTTCTTTTTGATCCGCCGGGAATTTTGATGAAAACATTCTCATCCAAGGGAGCGTGGAGAAACACACCCTTCACATCAAAATGCAAGATTTTTAGATTTTTTTCCACTCAGTAGCTGAGTAGGGCATGAAGATAGGGAACCTTCCCTGTTGGAGAAAAGGTGTCAAAGTAGTCAATACCATACCTCCAATTAAAGCCCTGGATTCAAACCCTAGCCTTCAGAGTGGACTCTCCAGTGTGGAGATACTACTTAAAACAAAACACCCAAGTGGTGTTGAGAGGATTGGTACTTCCAACTTTGTTGCATCTTCCCAAACTCCAAGATCCTTGATAGTATTGAGCTCATTCTCAATGGGTGGTAGCCAGATAGGTTGTTTGAGAGCCTCATGTATGTTGCTTGGAAGTGAGTTGTGGTAATAGCCATACCTTTTGGGTGCCTTAAGTTTGGAGAAATCCTGCAGCTTGGGTTTCAGAGTCTCAAGAACCTTGGTAGCCAAAAAAAAAGATTCAGAGGGGTGTTGGACTTCTGTGTCACTTACAACTGGTTTTTGTTCCTTGAAATTATCAGCTATGGATACTACACCTGGTGAAATTTATGCAATTTATTTTGAGTATGAGACAAGGCTGAACAAGATTTTTTTTCAAGATGAGAATGTTTAACAGCAGTTTGAGACTTGAGGAATTTAATGTGCTTTGTCTTGAATATTTTTCCAGACTTGGAGAGAATTTTTTAGGAGTAGAACTGGGGGTTGTATCCTATGGAGATTCCTTCTTCCCCCCTTTTTTTCAGCTTTGATTTAACTTTGCTCTTGTTAATCAAATATAATACTCAAGCTCCTATAGGTTTAAGATAGTCCACTGGTAGCTTTTCCTTGTGTAGCATTTCCCACGTTGTGAGCCCCCCTTTTTTCGAGGGTATTTGGTTCAAACAAAGGCAGTAGATTTGGATAGCTGAATTCCAGCAGTTATTTGGGATCTTGTTCAAGATGAAAAATGATTGCAAAAACTCCATGATGGTTCTGTTTGCTATTTCTGCCTTCTCTTTGTGCTGATAGTGATAGGGTTCACTAACCAGGTGATTTATTGACTTGGATTTAAAGAACAACTTAAGAGATTTGTTGAAAAATTCACCCCCAACATCAGAGACTACTTCAGAAGGATATCTTTGATGATTTTTTGCTTCATTCTCAATGACTAAATTTATTTTTTTTGGCAGAAGCTTCCTTTAAAGGGAGAGGAAATGCTGAGAGAGATAACCATATTTGTTTTCTAAAAAATTCAAGGAGTACCTCATCTCTCCATTGCTGGTGGGATTGAAGGGTCCCATTAGGTCAAGGTGAATTCAGTCAACGAATTTTGCTTTGGGAACTTTTTCCTTGTCAAATGGAGCCCTGTCAATCTTGCTCTTTTCAAAGGCCATAAATTCAAAAAGTGTCCAAAATTTGCTCTTGATTGAGTTCCCCAGATGTTTCTCCATTCTATCTATGCCAGCATGGCTGAGTTTGCAATGCAAACCTTACAGCTTGGCTTGGGTAAGGAAAAAAGAAGAAACTTGATTAATTGCGGTTATTTCCAGGGTAGAGGAGGCCAGTTGTGCTGATGATTCTGTCATTATAATGAGAAGATTGTTTTCTATACTGCCAGTAAAAACTTTTGCTCCAGAAAAACCAAGAGAGAAGGTTGGAGGATCAAATATAGAGTTGAATTTAAGGAAAAATCCTTTTAAGAGTAGTGCTCCAAGAAATAAAAGGTTCACTGTAGCATCAGGGACCCACACGGCATTTTCCAGTTGAATTGTCCTTCCATTGCTAAAAAGTGAGGTCTTTCCTAGTCCTTGAATAGCAATCCCCTTGCCTCTCTTTCCCGTTTTTATGGACCCATCCCCAGTCTTCTCTGTCAGGGATAAAAAGGAGTTCCTGTTGTAAAACATGTGAATAAAGCATCTACTTTACAGGATGTATTGGTCTTGCTGCAGGTTATCATTTTGTTTAAAGGCTCAGAAAAAGAATTTGTATTGAGACTCAGCTTGTGGCTTCTTCTTAAAATTGTATCTTGCCTTTTTTGGCAGTTGTTCAGGTTGAAACTAAGGAAATTCTGACCAAAAGGAGGATGCTGGATGTGACTTGACGGCTGGTTTATGCTCTCCATTCTTGCACCTTGGGTATTCTGACTCTTTTTGGTGATTGATGTGATAAATAGCAGCATTGGTGTCTGCTGTCTTGACTTTCTTTGATTGAACTTCATTCTTGTGTTGGACCAAATGATTTAGGACCAGATTGACTGATAGTTTATTACCCAATTGCATAATTTAATATCTCATGGGCTTGAGGGATCCAGGCAGCTTGAAGATTATGAGCTAACTGAGAATGTTGTTTTGTAAGTCAATTCCAAACTTGTCCAAATTCCCCAAGTTTGCCCTTAAAGAGGCGAGAAACCCATCAATATTTTTTGATCAAACCTAAGAAAAGGAAGTTAAATAACATCCTTGATCTGTTTGCAGCCTGACTGGAAGCAAAGTGGTTTTTGGCGGAAAGCCAAATCAATTTGGTTGAGTTTTCATTCTATTGCATAATGATATTGGTGTAAGTTCCAGGATCAAATGTGGAAATTAAGTACCCAGCCATCTCATTGTCATTGGGGATTTTGACATAGGTATTTATGGAGTTAATCAGATTGAGAATGCCTTGTATCTTGAAAAATTGCTATATTTTCTTTTTCCAAATTGAATAGTTGGTTTCCAAAAGCAGCAGAGTGAATTCCATCAGGGATTTGAGAGCCAATTCCTTGAAATTGCCTTCAATTCCTGGTCCAGGTGATTCCATGGTTCTTTCCATGTTGTTTGAGCTCAAACAATTCATATTTTGGCTTTTAACTGTGTTAATTGGAAATATGGTTTAGAAACATGGACCAGGCTGTTCAGATTGCACCGTCTAGATTATTGGAGAAGAAAAAACCTGAGAGATAAAAAAAGAAAGAATGATGAAGGAAACCAACAGAAATGGAACCTCTAAAAGCAGTTTAATGGCCTTGATCAGACTAGGTAGAGTATTAAGGCAACTGGCAAGCAACAGACCAATACTCCAAGGATGAATTGATAGCTAAGGAGCAATGAGGAACTCAGTTACTCTTGATATTTAGTTGAAAGTTTTTTTGGAACCTACTGCAATATTGAGATTTATGGTGATCACTTTGAGATGTTGAAACCTAGACCAATCCTCCTGAGTTGAGTTGATAGCAAGGTATTCAAGAGTGCTGGTGATCAGGAAAATTTTCCAAAAGGAAGAGCGCCAAGCAGATTACTGAGTGAGATGAGGAGCAGAGAAAAAGTGTGGGAGCCTTGAGAGGATCCAGGAAGTTTGATGCATAAAGCTTGACAGTTGACACATGAGTGATATCTTGAGGAAGTAGAGGGTGCACTATGAGTTGGGCCCCAGGGTCTTCAAGTCTGACACAACAGGAAAACATATGAAAAGAGAAAGAAGAGAAAAAAAATACAATTGAGGAAGATAAACAAAAGTATATATAAGCTTAAGAGACAAACAACACAGTGAGCATGAATATCAAAAAATACTATGTACAATAAAAGATACCAAATTAAAAGAACATCTCTTGATTGAAAGTATTCCATCAAGGCCCTCATACTGGAACTCCAAAATTCTGCCTTTTTTTTTACAAAATTAAAAATATGGATGGACACATCAATTATTTCTTTAGTTCTAACCATAATTCCATCAAAATTCTCAAAGCTTTCCCCACTCTTCTCATGATTGAATTTACACATAAAACAAACAAGTTTGGAATTCCCCTTCTTAATATTGTTGGTTTAAACAATTTTCCAATAATTTTCTCAGTTGTTTTCTGTTCTTTACATCAAGAGACAAAAGATGAATATGAATGGACCCTCACTCAAGTTTTAGAAATATTATAAAATCAAGAACCCAGGTTATTGTGAGAGACAAAGAACATGCATTAATTAGTTCCATTCAAAAGGTTCTACCTTCTTGTTATAATCTTCTTTTTCTCCTGCATATTTTCAAAATTATTCAAGCCCCTTGTAGGAAGCACTTCAAATCTGAAGATGAATGGAAGATTTTCTAGAATCAATGGAATCAGTTGGTCCAATCCAAATCTGAATCAATCTACCATGAAAACTTTACAAAACTTTCCCTAGTTTGGAATTCCCCTACATCAGAATTTCTGCTTGAGAACTGGCTCTAAATCCAAAAAAAATTATATCCTATTTGGAAAACCAACACTTTAAATTTGCAATAAAATTAATTCAAGAATAGAAGGCCGTTGTGAGACTCCAAACAGCGCTGAATGCAGGCAGTTCTGTGGAGGGGAAAGGTGCTTTTTTTAGGCTGCCCTCCTGAGTTTTACAAAAATATTTAAATGTAACTAACCAGAATCAAGGTCCAGAACCTTGTAGGTGGGAAATCAACAGGGAGGGGATAGAATTGATATTAAATGGTAGCTGCGGAACAAAACTATCTGAGGCAAGATGGTGTGGGAACATAATTGAACAAAAGGAGTTAAAGTTTTCTCAGAGCTGAATAGAACAAGGCAGTTGTAAGTAACAAAACCCACAAGCTAATAACTCTGGTTTTCAGAAGAAGATTGGATATGATCAATTCAAAACCAACCAACCTCCAGGTTCTCAATGAACCTGCCCAACACTCCTCAATCAAGCGCTTGAAGGGTACCAGATAACGGTGAGGGGCTGTAAAAAACAAAGCAATTTTTTTATGAAGCTCTAGAAGCAAGGCAATAACAAATTTGAACAAGAGTAACCCAACACTTCTCAAGGGACTCAAGAGTAGTGTGGAGAAATGAAACTTCAAGGAAATAAAGGGAGGTTTAACACTCCAGGTTTTAAGCTTAATGAAACCTCTTAGTCAAATGTGACTGATTCCAGAAGGAAAATCAAAGAATTATCAAGACAAGTATGGTTGGTAAAAGGGATCAAGGAGTGGTAGAACACACTCAAAAATTCAAACAAATGGATCCTTCTTCAACCAGCAAGGCTATTGGTTGGTGATAACAAATAAGGCCACAGAGGGGCAGATCAAGGATTTGAGTATGGAGGCTCAAGGATCAGAGGGCAATAATGGATATACCCTGGATAAGATGATGATAAATTTCTCAGATAAGGGGGGGAAGATGGAAGCAATCCCCACAGATTTATTGGTTGATTATACAATGGATGATGGGGCAAAGGCAGGGGAGAGCCCTTACTTTTATGGGAAAGGGACCCTTTAGACTACTTACAATTGGATGACACAGATGAGAGTGGAAAAAAACATTTTTTTTAATAAGGGCATCAAGGAAGACTGGTCCTCCCCTCCAAATTTCCGCAACTGGGGTGAGAAGATCTCACCCCTGTCTGTTTCTTGCGTCCATCTGCAGATGCTTGCGCGTGACAATTGAAAACGCCCACCCCCATCCAAAGGCGGAAGGAGGTTGAAGGGGATGATTGGATGCAATGAGCAAACTGCCCAACGGCTGGTCCTTGACAGTTGGAGGGTGGCAGTAGTGGGTTGGATTGGTTTCAATGGAGGGTAAGTGGCAGCAAGCCAATTGATGAAAACATGGAGATTTCTGATGAAAGCCTTCTTTTTTGGAATGAGATTGATGAGGAGAAAGAGATAGGTGGGGATGATGATAATTTTAGGGGTCATTGGGGAATCCCTTGACGGAAAAGATGATCCGCAAAAGGCAACCATCAGGAAGCCACCAACAGCTTTGGTGATGCGCAGGTGGGATGATGGCACAAATGAGGTAGCAAAAATTGTTGGTGGAATTCTTTTTTGTTGTTGCTGATGATGATGATGAGGAGGAGAGGTGTTGGTGATCCACTTGCTCTCAAAGCCACCGCGGTCATCCTCCCAGTTAGCAAAGACAAGCTGGATGTTGGCAAGCTGCCCGCCATGTCTGTGGTAGGGTAGATGGAGATGAATAATGATGAGGAGAGTTGTTGGTTGTGAGGATGATGAAGAAATCTTTTGCGCGCACCTGGCAAAAAAAGGATTGGGTTCCAAGCGCAAAGAGGAGGAGTTGAACGCAGGGGATGGGGACTTGAACACCCAAGGGCACCCTTCCTAGACCACTAGGACAGTGAAAAGATGAGAAAGGGGGGGGAAGGCAACAATTTTTATACACAAACAAGAATTTCCATATTTTTTTCAGATAGATGAAAGATTATAAAAAAAACAAAAATTGGCCCTTTTCTTATGAGGTGTCTGGAATTGGTCACCACACCATCATTCTTAAATTAAACATTTCATTGATTCATCTATTGGCTTATTTTACAATTTAGTTCAGAAAATTTACAATTCCATTTCAATCCAAATCTATGAAAGAGCTATTGAAGCCTCTCAGCAAGAGATAAAGCATTTCATTTTTTTGCCTCACTGTGTGCATCACATCTCTGGAAAAAGCATCTATTAATTCCATCAAGTTCCTGAATCTTCCACCACTTCCATCAACTGTGATTATTGTTCTGACATGTTTATACCATGTATTCACAAAGTCAAAATAGCTATCAGAAAGGTTCAAATCTTCCAAATTGAATATTTTCATCCTCAATGGCATTTTAAAGCCACCTTTTCATTAATGTTTTTTTTTCAAGCCCAAATGAATAATTTCCTTATTGATTTCTATTGTCCTTTCTCCAGTTAACTCTGAAACCTGATTCAACTGAAGGATCACCAACCCTAGATGTTCCATTCAAAATCAGGAATCAAAAAACATTCCTCACTGAAATACTTTAAGAATTACACAATTTGCCACCTGTAGATCCACAATATTATTTGGGTGAAACCACGAAGCTATACAGTGGAAAATATCAACTAGTTCTGATTCAAGAGCCCAATTCCACTAAAAGATCCAAAGTAAGAGGAAGACCCAAAGGAGCAGCAAATAAATTCAAGAAATATATCATTCCTGAATTAAAATATGTCCATCTGGTTTTGAATATTTAGAAGAACCCAAGAGGAGAGGAATGCCAAAGAAGGAATTTACATAAAATTCAAAAGTCAGTAACCAGTTTTTGAAAAAGAAAATCAACTTTCATAATTAATATTTTTTATGTATTTATTCAGTTTTCAAGAAGTTTGAAGTGAAAAAATGAAAATGGAAAGGGAAAGAAGAAGAATAAATAAGAGGAAGAGGTTAGCTTATATTTGGTTTTTTCTAAGTATGGAATGATTTTTTTAATGATTCCTTGTCATTTTTTTAACATACCATGATTTTCTGACTGAAGAGGAATGTTCAGAAGATGAAGAACTTCCAGATTTGGATTCAGAGGAAGATCCAGAATATAAAGAGCTTCTATATTGGGATATTATTGAGACAGCTAGATTTAATTTGCTTTTCTTTTTTTCTTTTCTGGTATTATTATTCATTAATGATTTATTCAAACCTTTTTCAAAAGTCTTAAACCATTGTGAACAAGCAGTTTTATTCTCCTGAATAAAATAATGGTGCAAGAATCAAGAAAATGAAGATGATGATTCTCCTTAACATCCTCCTGGAAAGAATTTTTCTAGCATCAACAGCAACAACAATAAGTTAGAAATTGAGTAAATTTAATAATTTCTCATTTTATATTTTTTTCTGTTTTTTTTTTTTTTTTTTTTTTTTTTCCTCTAGGTTTCTTGTACATTATTGTATTCTACTTCTGGATTTTTTGACCAATTCTAAATTTAAAAAGTGAGTGGTATATTTAAAACATATTTTATTTCATAAAAATTCTGATTTTTGCTTTTAGTTCCAATACTAAGACTTCATTGAACCTGCAACAGCAATTCCACATATATCCCATTTTAAAGATTTCATAGGGGATGGAAACTGTGGATTTAAAGGAGCAGTAATTTTTTTGGGGAGCAAATAGAAAACTTTATTAGAGTAAGGAAAGAAATGGTGAAAGAGGTAGATTCAAACCCAATTTTCAAGGACCCAAGATTAATGCATGGAATCTTGGGTAAAACCTTCCAAGAATCTAGAAGGCAACTGAACCACCTTTCTTCCCCTGCTCTCATAAGTATGTGGATGAAATATCCATGAAATGGCTTCCTTCTGGCTGAAACATATATGTGTCCTGTAGTTCTTTTTTCTTCTTTAATTCCTTGCACTTATCATACTCTGAATTCCCCTCTAAATAAAAATTCCAAACATTTTCCTATTTGCGTCATTCTTTTAGAATATTTCAAAAATATAGTATGATTCAAGTTTGATTCTGATCATTGGCCAGCTCCAAAATTAGATCCACTTTGGAAAGGCTTTGTGACCAAGGATTCCAAATATTGAAAAACCATTATTCAGAATAATTTAGAGCTTTTTAATGAGTCTTCTTTTCCCTCCAAAAAAATCCAGAATCATAATAAAACCACTCATAGTTGAATAATATTTAGTATTAGAAACAATTTCGGTATTTGTATGTATTAAAATATGACAAAAAGTAGAAAGAAAAATGTGGAACACCTCTTTTCTTTTGAAATATTTTCATTGTGATATGCTATACATTTTGAGGGGTAAAGCATGTAAAAATCAGTCAGAATAAATCTTCAGTTCAATCTTTGGATGCTTATTTAGATTCCTGTTCAAAACAATTGATGGAAACTTTGATGCCAGATGTGAAAAAAAAAACCTTGAATGGATGTGTTATTTTGGAGTGTTTTTACATTGCATTCAATTTTTTGAGGCCAAGAATAAATAAAAAAATTCCCAAATGAATATTAAAAAGCCGTTTTATTTTTTATCAACTTTTTGAGAGCTTCAATAACCAAAAAAACTTAATCAAAAAGGTATGGAAAAGGATCCAAAAATGGAACAAGAAATTTGGTTTTTTTCAATTATTTTGATTTTTTGAATCAGTTTTTTAAGTTGTAAGAATACATCCAAAAAATATTAAAAAAATACTAGAAATACCTTTGATTATTTTTCAAAAAATTTTTGAGCTCAAATAACCAAAAAAAAACTCAATTCAAAAGGCAAACAAAAGTATCCAAGAAAGGAATTAGAATTCTTTTATTTTATTATTATTATTTTTTTGAATACTTTGCTTAAGGGGTTCTAATGCTTCCAAAATTACAAAATATTTTTTTAGGGTTTGAAATACCCAGCTACAGGGCTTTGGCTTAAAAATTTAAAAGAGATAAATTCTTGAAACACCTTTTAAATAAAGTATTTTCCCATGTGGGAGTTACATTGCACAGACATAAAAATCCATGATTTGAAGTTTCTAACCCATGATAAAATCATGTAAATAGATTGTGTAATACTATATTGCTATTAATTCAGATATTTTAATTTAAAAATATACAAAAAACAATATTTAAAATTCTCTTTTGGTTAAAATAATAGAGCAGAATCTGGTTCTTTTCAATTTAATAAATCCCCAATGAGGGTTGAATTTGAATTAAAGTTGAACAGTGGAACCTTTCCCAAATAAGACAATTTAAAATGAGTTTTTGAGAATCCTGAAAAAAACTATGGGAAAAGTTGAGGGACTAGAAGAAAATATATCCATTTTTTAATTCCATCTCAAATACAAAACAAGTTCAGAGCTATCAACTCAGATTGGATCCCAGCAAAAATTATATTGAAATAAATGAAAAAATAAGATGTCACATGGGGAAATTAAATTTCCAAAGTGAAATTTAAGAGGAAGATGGAGAATTAGGGCGTATCAGAGTTGGAAAAACTGCCATTTTTAATGGAGGTTTTCTGAGATATGCATACCCCCTAACTGGTGTATTTCAAAATGGAAGGTTACAAAAAAAGGGCCAGTTTCAAAAATGAAATCCTCCATTTATTCATCTTCACCCATAACATGCAAAAATTCCATCCACTCCTACACATCATCAAATCCAATATTTTCAACATAATCATTCATCCTTCCTAATACTCAAGCCCCTCAAACATCCAAGATCAGCACCATCATCCACCAATATCAATCAATCCAATCAACACCATCCTAATCCCACAGTCATCATCATTTACCTATTATTCTGGGTCTTTCACCCAAAATTCACCGTCTACATGCAACCTTGATGGGTTGGTCTCCCTTGTATGTCTCTGAAATGCTAAGTGCAATGTCAATTGTAAGCAATTTGAATACTTGCTTTTCATCTCATTGGAGTAAAATTAATAACTCTGCACGTTTCACTTTATGTATCACCAGGGCTTTATGATCCCCAGTACCAATTCAGAAGTGACCTGGAGAGCACCCAAGAAGAATAGGATGATCAAGAAGTTTCTGAAGGATGTTTATTGGAGCTTGGATGATTTTTTGGAATCTAATGACAAAGAACCAGATGTAGATCATCATCCCGGCTTGATGAAAAATGGTAACTTGAATCCAAGTCATGAAGAGGGGGTTGAATTACTGGTCATTGATACACCACCCAGTAAAACTGATGAACATATATTTAGAACCATCTGATCTTTGAGGTTTTATTTTTTTATTCAACAAATCCTCTTGGGTTCACAATTCCTGAAACTCCCATGCCACCCAACTTACCTGCATCTTCTGACAAATCCTGGGCCAATAATTTGAAGAATTTACAGCACTTTTGTGACTCAGGAAGCGGAGAATTATGCCCTGTTTGTGGAAGCGTGGAGAAAGAAAGAGAATAAGTTTCAATTGCAGAGTCTGTTACAATGAGGGAAAAAGGGGTTCAAAACACAATTTCTAATAATATCCCTGCAAAGAAGAAAAGGAAGGCCCTGTGAGCGGAATGTGCTTGATATAGGCTTTCATGGCAGTATAAATTATTTCCAGCCCTCCTTTTTATAGGTGTTTTCCCTACATGAAAACATGCACTCTTGAGACTAATGTGGAAGATCCTTTGTCCTGGTCACCTGAGAAAACAACAGGTTTCATCCTAACAGAAGCATGAGGCAAACTTCACCACCCAATTTGGGAGGTAACTGACACCAAGAATCCTCCCCAGATTTAATAGACACTCAACAGATTTGTAATTAATTTGACTGGATAGTATAATAAATTACAATGGATGTTATGCAAATAGGTCTATTAGTTAATTATAGCAGGGATAATCTGATAAAACTATGGAACAGATTTGATATTAGACAGTTTGGATCAAGTATGTAAACTCTTCCACAAGAGCATAAATAAGGCACTGAATCTTGATAGCTTTCTCCTTGTTGGGAGTGAGATCAAACCTACTGAGCTTGGAGGTAGGATTTATTGCAGCCAACCATATTGGTAGACTGATCAAGTTACCGGTCTTGAGGTGTAAGGATTGAACATTCCTCCATCCACCCCAGGGGATCCTTTGACCCAATTGATGGATCACCAATACTAGGTTCTCTTGAATCTGTCAAGAGTGATAGTATTGCAGAATTTCAACTTTTTAGTTCAATTTGTTTGTTTTTAAGGGCTCAGAAACTGATAAGGATTCTGAAAAAGCCTCTGTGTGAGTTTTTTTTAATTTCCTTTTAATAATTGGGAAAAAATTTCCTAGTTATTGAGAGATTTGTTTAATGAATGATGCAGACTTTTCTAGTTACAAAAAGGGTTGCTTTTATATAGAAAAATAAGCCGGGGAACTCCCCTCAAAGATTACAAATAAGACAACCAAGTGGAACATAAATGAGGTGGGGCCATTTTGCTCTTAGTTTTACCATCACATGGACATGCACCATGGTCTGTTTTTGGATGACCTTGGTCTCTTGCATTTCTTTCTCCCTAAGTTTTCTGTCAACTAGATTCTTGTTTTTCAGGCGCTGTGGGTCAGCATTGACAATCATTGGGTCAACAGTTTGTGTACTCATGTGCATACTGAGTTTCAACTCTTGCTCTAGTGGAAGGGGGTTTGAGCTGGGATTACTGTTGTCTGAGTTATTTTTGACCTTTTCTCCTTCCCACAACTGCCTCCATGTTTGATCTTTTCTTTCCTTCACTCAAAAAGAGATTTCAACAGGCTGAGATTGGAAAGCTTGATCAATAGAAAACTACTGGCACCAATTATTAGGCTTGTTTTTGAGATTGCTTGTTCCAATTCAAGCTTGATCCTTGTCTTCTCACTCAGTTTTACAGGGATTGGTAGTTTGTTTGATTTGAAGAACTTGACCCCCAAGATCCTTGGCAGGATTGGCATGAGCCTCTTTTCAAAAAGGAAGAGCGCATGAAAACTGAGTAGTGACCTTCTGGCTTTGTGGCTTGAATTTTTACTCTTCAACTTCTCAATCCCACTGTACAGAGGAGAAAGGGGCAAAAAAAATAAATGTTGGATGGATTGAGATTGATTACACATTCAAGGAGTGACTGAGTGATCAGTATCTCAAGATGGGATTATGACTCACACAACCTTGGAGATTAAGGTGATTTTGAGTTCTTCCAGTAGGTCATTATATTTACTTTGAAAATACTTGAAAATAACACAAACCGCACTGTTACTTGGATCAAAGAGAGTGTGTGAACTGAGTCAGAGTTGAAACCCAACAAGTCTATGGTTAATGATAATGACATTGCTGGTGGTTGTGTCACTGGGGGAATTGAAGTATAATTCAAGGATGAGGGGGGGTGAGGGGACAGATGAGGATTGAGGGAGGATGATTTGGAATGATAAAGGAGAAATAGAGAGGGTAAAGACTTATATTGTATATGGGAAAAAAACCACTTATTTCCAGATAGCTCTGACACACCTAATGTGAAATAAGTGGGTTTTTTGATTTTTTATGGCTTTTTTGAAATGGTGGTGGCGGGTTTGGTTAACTCTGATAGACCCTATTTTGAATGGATTAAATCTCTCCATTATTTTCTCACTATGATGAGTACCTACCCTTCAGACTGGATTGATCCAAAAATTATCTCAGGGGAATGGAGTTTTGAAGAATTTTTCCTTTATAACCCTTCCACATTATCTTTTTCCAAAATATGGAACTTTGTGAATAAAAGATTGAAAATATAAGAATAACTGAAATAGATTCCCACCACTTCAATTGTTGGGGATTGTTTGAATGGGCCAATATTTCTAAATGTTTTTCACTTTCATGATTCATGAAAACCATGAATTCCATTCTTGGTTTCAGTGAGATCTCAGAGCCATTTTTCCTGAACAGAAAATCCCAAAATCATTTTGGAAAGGACGTTTATTTTTCCCTGATTAAAGAAATTGAAAATAAATTCATTAGAAACTTACAAACATTAATTGGAATATATCCTGCTTTTTATTGTTTATTTGAATAATGGAATTTAAAATAGATGATGAGTTTAAAATCTACATGAAATTGGAATATAAAAAATTATCTCTGAGCCACAACCAAGAGGGTATTAAAATCTAACGCTCTTTGGGATTTTTTCTTTTTTTTTTTTTGGAATAGATTTTCCTGATCAGTCATCATGAAGAATTCTAAATTCAGTTTCTAACAACTTGAGTACTACCAAGAAAATCATGTGAGATAGTATCTTCGAGGTAAATAGATAAATTTTTGACAAGGAATTCAAACCTTTTTTTTTAGATTTTGGAAATCAAAGAATTTGACTATGAGAATATCACTGGTTCAAGTTCTGAAATTTCCCACTCTTTTATCCAAAATAATTTGGGCTTTTGTTTCAAATTTCAAAGATTTATTAAAAGGGCATGAAAAAATCAGAAAGAATTTACAAATAACACAATTGGTGTAAAAGATTTGTAAAATTTTATGAAATTCCCAGATTTGTTCTATACTTGTCATAGGAAAACTTTTAGTCATGAATTTATCACATGTAGATATTAATATTAAAAAAATCTCACAGTCTAGAAAAATACTTTCAAAAAAAACATTTTCAAGTGCCATTTTATTGGAGGAAAATGGAAAAATTAACATTTGACTTATCCATCAAGCTTCTAAAATCTCCAAAGTATTTGAAAAAATGAGAAAATTGTATCCACTTGAATATTTCCCTCATCCCTGGCTCACATAAAAAGCCACTTTTCAACCTGTAAGAAGAGTTAATTGTTTAGAATTGAAGAATAGAGTATTCAATATATCATTTAACAAGAGTTATAAGGAAGGAAATTTATGGCACAAGATGAAAGGAATGGCATAAAAAGGTAGACAGAAAATCACATGATAGAAAGCCCAAAAAATGGCCTTGATGAGCAGGAAAATAAATTTATGGAAAATTT
>CM062636.1:3591279-3691279 GCA_025617555.3 Puccinia polysora | reverse complement strand
ATCACACAAGCTTCAATGGAATACCACAGTTATTTTCTGACTGTGGTTGACAGCCATTCTTGGTATTGCTGGGGAATCCCTCTCAAATCTAAAGAAAAATCCTTTAATGTGCTCTCTCAAATTATAGATCTGGAAGCAAAAAGTTTTTGATTTTACCTTGGAAGCCTTCACTCCAACAGAGGCAGAGAATTCAAAAACCAGAAATTCAACAAGTATTGCAAGAAAAATTTGATAAAAAACACCTGCTCAGACCCCTACACTCCTCAACAAAATGGACTGGCCAAGAGACAAAACAGAAACATACTCAAATCACTAAGAAAAATCTTTGTTTCAATGATAATTTTCACTGGAAATCAATTGGTTTACATTCAATTGAAGCATTATAATCTTTGCAAACTTGGGTAACAAGTAGCCTCAACTTTGAAAAACTTCTATTGGAATTTAAAAAGAGCAAATGAAAAATGAAAAAGCATTTTATTTCAGTAGATTAGTTAGAGGTTATTTATTTCCAAGTTACAACTGACATATTAATGAGTTGTACCAGACTTTTAGTGATATTTATCTTGATTCTGGTTAAATTACCCAGTTATTGCATCTGATTTATAAAAAATTCATTGATGGATTACAAAAAATTTATTTGTGGAGATAACACCAAATTTACAGGCGGGGAAATTCTAGCATGTGCCTCCATTTTTCCCCTGGTGATATTTTTGAAAACCTTAAATTCATGCTGATTGTTGAATTTTTATTTTTGCAAACCTAATGTGGCAGTTGTGCAGAGGGGTGTTTGAAATCTCCAAAAATATTTGACAGATTTTTTTGAAGGGTTTTGACCCCCTCAAAATTTTTTGAAAAGTTTTTAAAAAATCAAATTAAAGGCTTGTGTGCTAATTTTTCACCTTGTTTTTGAGATTTTTTAATTAAATATTTTTGAATTTCTGAATTTTTAGAAAGTTTCTTAATAAATTGGATATAAAAAATAAGCTTTTGATAGTTTTTAAAACTGGTTTTTTTCACTCAGAAATTGGTTCAAATGCAAAACCAATGAAATAAAAGACAAAGTTTTCAATACTTTTTGAGGGGGTTTATCTTCAATATTTTCATAATCTGGAGCCTGTAGGATTCCATAGGTCCTGTTAGAGGATGATAGGAACATTTTCAGGAATTTTCTTGAATATATTCATGACCACAAAATCCCAAACTTATAATAAAATTTAAAATACTTGACATCATTGTGGGGCACATTTTGAAAATATTGATGAATAATTATATATATTTATATTTGATATTAAATTTGAATAAAATAATTCATGTATAATTGTAAAATTTAACTAAAACATAAATTTCCCTGAATAATTATTTTTTGTAGTTTATGTACTATTCATTATTTATTATTGATAATAAGAAATCACTTATTTATTCATATTTATCATTTCATTTTGATTTCATTTTCATGACTAATTATTTATTCTTCAAGCCAATCAATAAAAAATAAATTCACAAGTTTTCAATGATAATTCATCAATGATGATGAAAAAAAATAAAAAAAAATGCTCAATAAAAAAATGCAAAAAGAAAAAAGCCATACTGCATAGAATATGAAAGGATTAAGATAAAAAAAATATCATAAGAAGAAATGAAAAATCCATAAATAACAATGAAAAAATAATAAAAACAAATCAATATTCAATAATGAATAAAAAAAGAAACAAAATGATGTAACTAATGTTGATTAAAAATTAATTGATGATCAATGATTAATAAAGAATTGTCCATCAACACAATCAAAAAATGGTTAATGTGAACTTATTTTTCTTTTAACTGTTATCATGATCAATGATAAATTTTATTCAACTTTAATCTCAAAGACAAATATCTAAAATGATTCATCAATCATTTTAACAATGTTCCCCACAATGATATCAAGTTTTTTACACTTTATTTTAATTTTGGAGCTTGGGGGCCATGAATATGTCCAAAAAATTCCTGAAAATGTTCCTATTATTCTCTAACAGTATCTTTAAATTATGTAGGCTGAAAATTCTGAAAATATTGAAGATAAAGCACCTCAATAATTATTGAAAAATATGCCTTGTATTTCTTTCTTTTTGAATTGGTACCAATTGCTCAGTGAAAATAACAAGTTTTGAAAATCCTGAAAAGTAGCTTTTTTGATCTCCGATATATTCAAAAACTTTCTGCCAACTTAGAAATGTAAAAATATTCAAGTTAAAAATCTTGAAAAAGAGATGAAAAACTAGCATTTAAAGCCTTCAATTGCATGTTTTCAAAACTTTGGAAACACTTTTGAGGGGGTCAAAACCCTTTAAAAAATTGTTCAAATATTTTTTGGAGGTTTCAAACACCCCTCTACTCAACTGCCACATTAGGTTTTCAACAATGAAAAGTCAAAAATCAGAATGAATTTAAGGAAAACATTGAAGATGCAGGACATTGTGGTTACATCAAAACCATACAAATATAAGGATTAGGGGTGTGAAAGAAATAATACTATATATATATATAGTAGAGTATTTCCCCCAAATTTAGGGAATGATTGGACTTGAATAATTTGTATAGAATGTGGGTTGATATTCAATATGTGAAAAATACAAAAAGTTTTTAATTTTCCATTAAATCATGTTTGAGCTATTGTCAATTTATTGATTTCAGCAGGAAGTCAAACAAAATATCAATTTCAAACAGATCAGTTTTGGTGATTTAATTTTGGGACTGATTGGGCTCTGATAATATTTGGGCGCTGTTTGGAAGACAATTTTCAATTTTCAAATAAATCATGATGATTAAGTTAAAAAGGGTGATGTTAAATTCAAGGCTCCAACCATGTGGTGGTAGTGTAGGGCCCTAGATGGCTCAAATGAGCCGTGTGGGCCCATAGACGACTACAAAGGGCCGTTTCAAATACACGCAACCCCCAGGGGGTTGTGTAAGAGCCGTTTACCCCCCAAACATGGCAATTTCAAGCGGTGTACCCCTGTACACGGCTCAAAACTGCTGTTTTTGGGGGTGCAAGACGCCCAGGAAGTTGTGCCAGAATTTTGGGCACCCCCTGGACCACACTTGGGTTTGGTCAACCCAAATTTGGGATCAACACATACTTTGTGGGACTTTTGTTCCACACCTAGCAATTCAAAATTGACTTTAAAGTGAAACCAAAGTGAAAGTAAAGTGAGAATTGAAATCATATAAAAATCTGCAAAAAATTCTTTCTCAACTCAAAAACAAGCAAACTTTATTTGTTCAATTGAAAGTTGGATTGAATACTGAAGTATACCATTGCATTTTTTTGCATGGGAACAGTGGCAAGCCCTCCTTCTTCTGACATGGCTGTGTGGGAGGTCTACATTGATAGTGCAATCAACAAAGCTTTGGAAAAATAAAAAAAGGATTTGGGTAATGAAAGATTGGAAGCCCCAATTGCATCCTGATCAAGGGTGACAATTGAGGAACAAAATGTTTCACAGTGGGATTTGAACTCTGGTTGTGAGTAACATTTTATGTTACTGGTCTTTGCCGTATTTAATTTGATTGAAACTGATGGAATGCATGCCATCAATATTACTATGTAACTATGAAATATCCACTTGAACCACCTCCTGTGAGAGCTTTTCCTACTAGGGAATAGGCACAAAACTATTTTCAAACATGGGCTACAAAGCATGGTTACACACTGACGTTTTTTAACTCAAAGAAATATAAATATGTGGATTTAGCCTGTGGTCACCATGGTTCCTATTCAGGACAACTTCTTACCAAATGGTCTAGACAAACTCACACAAAGAAGGTTGGGTGCAAGTTTTTAATCCATGCAAGTTGCACAAAGGCGGACCCCTTGTGGCAAATCTCCTATAAAGAAACCCAACATAACCATCAACCATCTGAAAATCCCTCTGTGCATCCTCAACTGAGGAGAATCTCTGGGAAAGCCTTGGATCTACTTAAGGAAGGCATGAAAGATGGGATAAATACGTTACAACTTAAGAGAAAATTGAGCAAGATTGATGGGGGGGATTATTTTGATGACCAAACAATCTATAACACTAAGCAGAAGGTAATGCTTGCAGAATCAAAGGGGAAAAGTATTATGGAGGTACTCTCTGAACAGCTTGAGGAAACAATTTGGATTTACTGGTCAAATTTCAGTGGAGAGAGTCACTTGGAGGCCCTGTACTTAGCACATCCTGAGGCAGTAAAGCTTTCAAAACAATTCCATCATATTGCTATGTTGGATTGTACTTATAAGAAAAATAAGTACAAAACCCTGCTATTTCATGTTGTAGGAATGGCATCCAATTGGAAAACTTTCACAAAAGCTCTTGTTTTTATAACAAAAGAAACGTTTGAGTTCTACAGTTGGTCTGTAAATGCATTGAAGGAGTTGGCTTATGATCCTGAGAGACTTCCAAAAGTCTTTGTGACGGATGGTTAAAAAGCTCTGATTTGTGCTATTTAATCTATTTTCCCTGAGTCATCAAGACAATTTTGCACTTGGCACTTGTCTAAAAACACACAAGCAAACTGTAAAGTGTGCTTTGTTAATGAGGTTGAAGGATGGAAAAGCTTTCTGACTCTGTGGGAAACCTATGGTGAATTTGATTCATGGGTTATGTTAGTGCCCTTTCATTCCATTTTTTTTGGCTCACCGCGGTCCAGTGGTGTGTGTGATTCAACACGCTGGCGGACCAGGCTGGGTTGGCCGCACAACTCTTTGAGCTGTGCGGGGTTTTACACAGCTTGGATTGGACCGTGTGGCATGCCACATGGCCCCTTTTGAACCACGTGCACGGCTCAATGAGCCCTGAATTCAAAATTTTCCAGTTAAAAAATACATATCATTTTTAATTTTCAATAAAATCAGAATTACACTAAAAAAAACATGGCAATTTCTTGATTTAGGAGTAACTCAAACACAATATAAATTTCAAATTAATCAGTTTCTGGGATTTATGGCATTTAAAACCTCCTTGTAAACAATTTTATCAGTTTCAAATGAAATTTGGTTGTCATCTCTGTGTGTGACCACTACCCTTGTTGAGCGGCTGGAACTTCTCCTTGACAATGCTACATATGACTGACCATGGCTGAACACTGGATCTTGCAGATATAGACCAAAATTGGAAACTTTCTGACCTTGAGATTTGTTTATTGTCAATGAGAAAGCCAAATTTACTGGAAATGTTTTGCAAATCAACTTGAAAGGGAGGCCATTTTCATCAGGGTCAGTAGCCAAGGGGATGCAGGGAATGGCAACCGGCCTTCCTATTGAATCACCAGTGGAAATCTTTTCAACTATAACATTCCTTGCCAATCTGAAAACAATCAAGCAAGTTCCATTTCAAATCCCAATGGTACGGTCCATTTTTCTCAACATAATCATAGGGGCACCCACTTTCAGAGTTAAGCTATGAGGAGGAAAGTTGGGAAGAAATAATGTGTTGAGGAAATCTTGTTGGTATAGATTTTGATTATCATCTTCAACAGATTAATGGCTGTAATAATTCTTCATATTTTTGTTTTCTTCATTTCCAGGGAGAGAATCCAATAGAAATTCATTTATCTTGTAAACTTCTGTATTTTTAGAACATAACATAACACAGTCCATGAGGTAACTATCTTCAAGGTAGCTATGGCGCAGGTTTGGAAAAATATTGCTGATTAATCTACCCAAAGTTTCATCTTCACTATAACAATGAATTACCATGTGATGAGGAAGAAAAACTTTGTTTGGACCCTGTATATTATTCTGACCATCTCCAACATTGAGTAAGAAATTCTGGTAATCAGGATCCCCTGCAGCACGCATATTTGAAGTAAGGTGCAAAACCTGGAAATTTCTCAAGAAAGAAGAACTGACCAAACTTGCATCAACAATTCAGGGACATGTACCTTTTTGAACCACAGGTAAAATTTGCCTAAAGTCACCACCAAGAACCATCACTTTTCCTCCAAAAGGTAGGTTAGAATCCATGAGTTCTTGAAGTAGCCTTTCAACCAACTCCAGAGAATTCATATTTCTCATAGGTGCTTCATCCCAGATTATCAAAGAAGCCTTTTTGAGAGCTTCACTCTTTTAAGAGTTCTTTGATACTCTTGATACAAAGGAGTGATTTAACCTCAAGGGAATTCCAAAGGTGAGATGAGTGGTTCTTCCATTTGGTAAATTCATGGCAGCTATTCCACTACCAGCACATGCCATAGCTATTCTTCCAGATGATCTGATAGAGGCCAGCAAGCATTTATATAGGAAGGTCTTTCCAGATCCACCAGGTCCATCAATAAAGAATTGAGAGTGGTGAGAGGAATTCAATGCATGCATTATCTGATCAAATATTTGCTTCTGTCTGTGATTCATAAGAGAAATGTTTTTCAAGTCTGATTTATTCATTACAGAATTTTGTTCTTCCTCAAGGATCCAGTTCCTGTTGTTCCTTGGTTCCTCCACTGATTGATAAATTCTTGGAAGCTCAGTAAAATCTTCTTCAACACTTTTTCCACAATTTTGGAATAAAATAGGGGTTATGGATTTTAATATTTCATTGGTGAGAACTCTTTGATCTGTGATTCCAGAACAAATTGAATCATCAACCATCAAATTGAAAGAAAAATTCCATATTTTTTGTGGGTTTGAAGGCTAAAAAATTTCTAAAAGCATTCCAAACAACCTCCTTATCTCAGCAGGTCCAAGAGATTCTGAAGCTTCTTCCATGGTTGTTTCCAAATGATGATCATCCTCAAGTAGACCCTTTTCCAAGGCAGCCTCTCTGAAATTTGTGTAAGAGATTCCATTTACCTGCTTTAGTTTATTGAAAGAAGTTGCACCAACACAATTATTAAAAAACAATCTGAGATACCACCTCTCAGCATCAGCAGGATAAACATTATAAATCTTTCCAAATGAAAAACCTCTCTGTCTTGGCCTTCATTCTTTTCTCTGGGGATGCCATTTGAAGCTTTGTGGAAAATAAGAATATTTGATGGTCCTTACCAAAGGTTTGATGAAATATGAAGATTGAATTTGAAAAAGAGCCAAGACTAGAGAATAACAGAAATACAACAAAAAAATCCAGAAAAAAAAGGAAAGTAAGAAAAAAGAAAATAAGCATGAGAAGAAATGAAATGAAAGTTACAACACAAGAGCTAGACACGAGACCTTGAATGAAATCATACCACAGAGGACCACTTGGTCTGAAGAGATAAATTTTAAGGTTCCAAGAAAGAAGATTGATTAAATTCTAAAGAGACGCCTGTGATTGAAATGTCAAAATTTATCTCCTCTAGAGAAAATAAAGATTAATCAATATTCACCAATTAAGATTACAAAAAAAGAAAGTGAGATGTGAAGCAATGAAGGAAATAAAGAGAAGAAGGGAAAATTGGAGTTGGAGTCATACCAAATAACTAGTTGACAGATTTAGATTGAAGATACAATTGTCAAAGTTTTGAAAGATCAATGAGCTTAAGTTATCAAGTTGATATAGGAGGAGAAAAGAAAGAGGAGTTGGAAGGCATCAAGTCAGATGGGAGAGGGAAGATGAGAAGAGATTAGATGAAGATGGGATGAGAGAATGAGACAAGAGATTAAAAGGAGGAGCTTGGAGCAACTAAGGGTGATGAATGGGAAATGAGAGTGATAATTTAACAGGTGTGACACTTAGATGACACCAGTGAGAGCGGGGGCAAGAGAAGAGTGGAGATATTTTCAACACCCCCCATTATTTGGTATGAAGAGACAGAAGAAAGGAAGAGATGAAGGTGTTGAGAGAGGTTCTGGTGCAGGCCTTGGTGAGACAGTCAGCAATCATGTCTTTGGATTCAATGAGTGTGAGTGAGATGAGCTTGTTGTTGAGATCTTCTCTGATTTTTTTGCCTTGGTGTCAAGATGTTTGGTTTTTGAGTTATGTCCAAAGTGCTTGACCTTGTCAAGCAGTCCTCTATTATCAATTTTAAAATTGGAAGGTTTGAGATTGATTCACCAGATTTCGTTGATAAGGTGGGAAGTCCAGAGATTCTCTTGAAAATAATTGGAAAGAGCACATAATTCAGCCTTGGTGGAGGAGAGTGTGATGTTTTTTTGACTTGAACTACACCACAAGATAAGACAGTTTTCCATATACATAGATATCCACTTCTGGACCTTCTTGAGTGGTGATTATCCCCCCAGTTCAAGTTGCTAAAGTATTGAATGTTACAGAGTGAATCTTGACTTGTTTCAATTTTTAAAGAGACATTGATAGAGCTGGAAAGATATTTGTAGACATGAATCACCTCTTTCCAGTGATTGATACCGGTTTCATTGTTTAATTGAGAGAGGATTGGTGCAGCAGGGGAAATTTTGGGTCTGGTGCGACAAGCTAGGAAGTTCAAAAATCCTATGAATGTCTGGTAATTTATATTCAGAGCTTTGAACTTATCTCTTTCTTCTTCATTGGCTGGGAGGAGTTGTATGTTAGGTGTAAGGGGAGTGGATACAGGTCTGCAACGTTGCATGTTCAGAAGTTGGAGTCCTTTTTTTACTAAATTATGTTGGTTTAGAGTGATTTGGTTGTTATTGATTTTCATTTCCATTCCAAGAAGAAGATTGGGGTTGTGAGCTGATTATTTGGGGAATCAAGAGAGAAATAGTTTTTTGAACTCATCAATCTTGCTGGCGACTATAAGATCATCAACATGAAAGAATAATAAAGAGTGTCTGTCTTGATGAATGAAGAGACAAGGGTCAGAGTTGGAAACATGAAAATTGATACTTTTGAGCCAATTGGTTAGAGCTTTATACCAATTGGCTGGGGCCTGTTTTAAGCCATAAAATTATTTCTTCAATTTAAGGAAGGGGGAAGACCCTTTTGAGAATTTTGGAGTTTTTATGAAGATTTCCTCTTGTAGAGGGGCATAAAGAAAAGCGGCTTTGATGTTGAACTGTGTTAAAGGAAGAGATTTTTCCAAGCTAAGAGAGAGAAGTGCAAGAAGATAAGTGAATTTTCATGTAGGAGCATATGTTTCAAAGAATTCAACAACTGGAACTTGTTGAAGTCCACGGATGCAGAGTTGTGCTTTCTTTTTTTCTTTGGAGGCAGCCGTCTTAGGTTTGGTTTTTAGAATTAGAGTGGTATCCAGGAAGCTGTCAGGAGTCTCATGATAATCCTCCCAGACATCTTTGGATTCTATGGATTCAAATTCTTCATCAATTGCATACTTATACTCTGTGACTTCTTTGGTATAATAGGATTATTTTGCGGGCTTAACTTTTTCTAATCAATCTTGTAGATGATATCTAGGAGTGGAGTAAGAAACTAGGGAGTCGTATTCCTCCAAGATTTCATGAATGGTGCCTTCATCCTGGGAATTGCAAGATATGAAATGGTTGGAACTGGATCCTTCTTCATCAGACATTTTGTCCACGGGCGCATTTGGATATTGATTTATGGTCACAATGTGATCTGAATTGTTATCTAATGGAGAGGTATATGTTTCAATGAAACCATCCCAATACAGCGGACAACCAGAAGCGTTCTCAGTACAGTTTTTGAATCCAAGAACTTTGATGTGCCTTGAGAAGACAATTTGACCAGATTCTGTTAGTAGTCTGTATGACCAAAGCCCATAATTGTAGCCAATAAGGGTGGCTGTAACTCCTTTAGGATAAATTTTAGAACGGTATTGAGCTGGTGATTTCAGGATTACCACCTCAGATCCTATAGGATAGAAAAAATCAAGAGGAATAAATCTGTTTTTTAATAGTTTGAAAGGGCTTTTTTTACTTTTATGAGAAGGGAATTGATTTGTTGTGAGAACACAAGCTTTTGGAAATTTTTCCCAGTGTTGAGTGCTTAGACCTGAATAAATAAGGATGTTACGCAAGCTCTCAATGATTGTCCTGTTGTATCTCTTGGAAATTCTGTTCTGTTCAGGATTAAATGGATCAGAATAAAAAGCCCTTATGAATTTTTTTCACAAAACTCTTTGATATTTTTATTGACAAATTCCTTACCTCTGTCTGAGTGAAGAACTGAGGGGTAATAGCCAAAGCTTTTTTGTTTGATTTTGATGGAATTCTGCAGGAAAGTGGGAACAATGTCTTTGGAATTAATGGGAATGGCAGAACAGAATCTTGAAGAGCTGTCAATAACTGTGAGAATATATTGTTGTCTTTTATAGGAGGGAGGATGAATGGGGCCCATTACATCAATATGAATCTCTTGAAATGGGTTTTCAGCTTGAGAGTGTATACTTTTAAAAGAAACTTGAGTAATTTTTCCTAGGGCCCAGCACTTACACTCTGAATCTGGGCTGGTGGGTATGCTCAATTTGTTCCTTATTTGGCTGTAACTTGCATGACCAAGTGCCTTGTGGATCATTTAAGATTGGGATAACAGTGAGGTGGAAGTGATGAGTTTTTCATTGGTGGAGAGAATAAGAATATTGTTGTGATATTATCTGGAGAAACAAATCTGATCATTCTTTGAGAAAGAAAATCAATTCTTTTCAAATGAACAATGATATCCATCTATCACTAGACATCTTACGGATATAAAATTGGTGGAGAGGTTGGGGACAAAATAAAAATTGTTGATAAGGACAGGTCCAAGGTTTCCCATGACACAAATCAACCCAAGTCCTTCAATCGGAAGAGATTCCAAATCAGATCCTGTTTTCACTTGTCCAACCTCTTTGTATGAGATAGCCACAAATAAGTCAGGGTCAGAGACCATATGAGACAAGCACCTTGAATTGAATACAACATGATTTGTGAGAGGAGAGTGGTTTTTAAATAAGAAGCAACTAACTGAGATGGAAGACTTGTCTTTGTTCTTCTTCTTGAGGTAGGCATCCCTGAGTTTGGGATGAAGATCCCATCAATTTGCGGGCAAGTGGGGAGCTAGATTATTATGTTTTCCTCCAATGTATCTGGGAAGAGGTTTTTGGTTTGTAAAAAGCACTTTAAGCTGAACTTTTCCTTCCTCCTTGATTCTCCTTTTGTTGCCAGATATTTGGAGATGATCAATAACCAGGTTAGGAGAGATGACTGAGGAATGGGTTATCTGTTCCTTGGCTACCTTGAAGCTGGGAGGAAGCTTATGAAGAAGCATATAGGCAATAATATCAGGTGGTATATTAATACCTAATTTGTAAAGACAATGGATGCAAATTTTGGCAGAGGTGGTAAAAAATGGTATTTTGTTGATATTAAAGGGAAGATTCTGGAGTTTGTCAAATAAACAAGCTTGATTTGACAATTTGGAAAGAGAAAAATATCTAATTATGGCCTTCCAGATCAGTTTGGTGTCCTTTTCATTGTCAAAGGTGATGATGTTGGCATGAACAGTAGGATCAAGTTTTGAGATTATAATTGATTGGATGTAAATTTTGTCTTTGAATGTGAGAAGAGTGTCCTCCAAAAGAAGAGAAGAACAAGTTCCTTGAATTTCCAACATTTTCTCTACACTGTTTTTCCAGAGCAAGAAGTTGTCCATGGTGAGAGTTGGAATGACTTTGATGGTGTTTTTAAGGATAGTTTGGAGTAAGGGGTTGTTCAAATTGAGTGAGGTTTCTTGACTCAGAATGAGATGAGAAGTTGACGGTTCAAAGTTGATTTCCATAGGATTTCAACTGTTAATTGTGATGAAATATGGAGATTGAATTTAAAAAAAAAGCCAAGACTAGAGAATAGAAGAAATACAACAAAAAAATCCAGAAAAAAAAGAAAATAAGCATCAGAAGAAATGAAATGAAAGTGACAATACAAGAGCTATACACAAGAGCTTGAATGAAATCATACCACAGAGGACCACTTGGTCTGAAGAGATAAATTTTAAGGTTCCAAAAAAGAAGATTTATGAAATTCTAAAGAGATGCCTGTGATTGACACATCAATATTTATCCTCTCTAGAGAAAAGAAATATTAATCAATATTCATCAATTAAGATCACAAAAAAAGAAAGTGAGATGTGAAGCAATTAAGGAAACAAAGAGAAGAAGGGAAAATTGGAGTTGGAGTCATACCAAATAAATAGTTGACAGATTTAGATTGAAGATACAATTGTCAAAGTTTTGAAAGATCAATGAGTTGAAGTTATCAAGTTGATATAGGAGGAGAAAAGAAAGAGGAGTTGGAAGGCATCAAGTCAGATGGGAGAGGGAAGATGAGAAGAGATTAGATGAAGATGGGATGAGAGAATGAGACAAGAGATTAAAAGGAGGAGCTTGGAGCAACTAAGGGTGATGAATGGGAAATGAGAGTGATAATTTCACAGGTGTGATACTTAGATGACACCTGTGAGAGCGCGCGCAAGAGAAGATTGGAGATATTTTCAACAAGATTTGATTGAATTTCTTTCAAAATATTCTGTCAGCATAGTTTCAGAATGGTTTGATCTTTGAACCACTTCATCCAGGGGTTCATCAGGTTCAACAAACACATCTTTTTCATCAGGCAGGTGAATGTTCAGTTTTATAACATCAGGTGAGATAGCAGACAATTTAAAGGAAAAAATTCTCCAGCATGCCTCAGGTGCAGCAACCCATCTTGAATCTCTAAAAAAATTGATTTCATCCAATTTTTGACCAAACCCCACAGTAAAACGGTCATGGCCCTTATAGACATATTTGTACAGATATTTTACAGCTGAGATACCTGCACATACTTCTACATTGATGTGGCATTGATACTTTGACAAGAAATATGGATTGTAAGGGACAACCCAGGAATTATCAATGATAGACCTTCTTTGGTTGTGGGAGAGAGATATTGTAACTCCATCTTGGAATCTTTGATAGACAGGATAGGAATTTTCACCCATGATGGCTTCAGGGCAGAAGGCTTTTGGGTATCTCTTCCTGCATGTACCATTATCCATGCAAGGTGATTCAAGTTTCAAAATACCACATGGTCCATGTATCATGTGTCTCTTTACTTTTTGAAAAAGATGAGGCTGAGTTCTTTCATTAGGAATCTCTGTACAAAAAATTATTTCAATGTATTCTGATGCTCTAGGCTTGTGGTCATGATGCAGGATCACCAAGATGTGAGCATGTGGAAGGCCTCTCTTGTGGAATTCTATGACATGAGTGTGTCCCATTGTGATTCCAAAGATTCCATGCTTGAATATTTCATCACAGATCCTTTTCAATTTTGAGTTGAAAAAACGTGTTACAATATCTGGCCTATCCTGTGCTGTTTGACCTGGCAAAATATTATGTAGAATTTCTGGCCATGCTGGGTTACATGTGACTGTTATAAAAAGATCAGGCTTTCCCATATGCTGAACCATAGCCATAGCATCTTGATATCAAGCCTTAATGTCCCTTGGTCCACCTATAAATGATTGACAAAGGATATAACAACAAACTAAGAATAACAAAATATCAATTTATGCATAAGTATTGGTAGAATATAGACATAAATCTCACAACAAAAATTGCAGAGAAACCAACTTACCTGTTCCCTGACCCAACTCAACCCCATGGTTTATTGCATCCACAACACCATAAAACTGCTCAACCCTTAGACTATTTGGATGATGTCAAATATAGGATAATCTTTCTGTCTCAATTTTTATGTATTGGTCAACACAATATTTTTGGAACAGTCAACCACCCCAGTGCAAAAGGGAGTCATCAGAATAACAAAATGCCAGAAAATTTGAATAATAATTCATGGTAGTAAACCTATTCTTTCCTGGTTCATCTTTCAATTCTTGAAACCAACAATATTCACCATGAGGATGAAAAAGAGCATATTTCAGAGGGTCATACAATTTTCTCAGTTCACTAATTCTGCTGAGGGAGCCATCTGAGTGCCTGATCAAAACATCTCTATGGTTCAATTGAGCAGGAGCATTACCTGTGTGCAATTCAAATCTATTGGAAAAGATTCAATTTCATGATCTGAAACCAAAAAAATAGGAAAACCCATACATTTTATCCATATTGCAGCTATTTGGTCTCCTGTTTGTAGGTTGTAAACTCTTTGATCCATATTTTGTGAAGATGGATAAGCAAGCCTGATGGATTGATTTGGACCAACCTCAGGAGAAACTCTTTGAAGCATATTTGTCAAACCATTATTTTGGTTTAAAATCTCTTTAATCCTGAGAAACAAATCCTGTGCCACATGTGAGCCCCATCTGTGCCAATTGTGCAATTCATTTTCCCTTTCATATATATACAATTGGAGGAATGATGGGTGATTTTGAACAATGGGATTAAGACTACCAATTTTATGATGAATAGTTACATTCACCCTAAAAGTTTATATTCCCCTTGTTTGGAAATTGAGGGCATTGTAAGTATTTTGTTTAAGACCAATTGATGTTAAGGCAAAATTGGAGTTTATCAGTCTTAAATTGGAGAGCAGTTGTTTCTCATGGGAATGATTATCCTTAGTAGCAATCTTGAACATATGAAGCAACTCAAGTGGTGGTCTTTGCTGCTGTACTAAAACCTTTCCATTGCTACAGCACAGAGAGCTTGTCTCATTTTGCAAAAGGATTGCTTGGGAATGTTGACATGACCTGGTGGGTTGTAGAGAGTATGGTTCAAAAAGAGTTGGTTCCATCCACCCCCAGGAAACAGGGTGGCTAATCTGTACTTGTTGAATGTTCTCTTTGGTTTCAACCATGATTGGATGGTTCCCCAATGTTGTGAGCTCCATGGGATCACCTTGAAGAATAGTCTCTTGTGGTTTGCCTGCCAGGTATTCTTCAATTCCAAGTGATACAGATTGTGGGGAACCATTTTCATTTTCATAGTTTAGTTGCTCAACATGTTCATTAATTTGATTTTGATTCAGCTCCAAATTGTCCAAAGCAACATTGAGATCCTCATTAATGTGAAAGAAATGAGGGTGACTTTCCACAGAAATAGGAATGTTGGGATTTTGAGGAGTAGTATAAAAATTTTGTTGAGGAGGTGGAGGAAGTGCACTTTCATTTGGTAGATCATGGAATAAATCAGGATGGGTAATGTTTGAAATGAAAATAAAATGAGGATGAGGTTCATGTCTATGCTGATTGATGTGTTTGGCAGGGAGAGGTGGCAAGTTGTAAAGATCAGGAATGGGATAATGATCATGTGTTGTTCTGGTATTGTATGGGGATGAAAATAAAGAATTGTCCCTTCTATTTAGAGAATTGTTGGGAGGATAAGGTGCAGATGGGAATAAGGAAGAGGTCCGCATATAATGGTGATGAGGCAAGTTTTAAATATCAGGAATGGGATAATGAACATGTTTTGATCTGTTATTTTATGGGGATGAAAATAAAGAATTGTGCCTCCTATGCAGAGCATTGGTGAGAGGATATGGTGGAGGTGGGAATAAGGAAAAGGTCCCAATATGATGGTTATGGGTATCATGAAGATGGGTGTTGGAATGTGATTGGTGTAGTGAATTTGGAACCACCAAGTAAGGGGAGGAGGACCTTCTTCTATGTGAATTTGGATATTGACTCATTTTGTATGTGAATGTGAATATAGGACAACCCTTGATGGTGTAGATATCTGGGTTGAGGGGGAAGCACATGAAAGTGGCATGGAAGGGGTTTTATATATCTTTTCAATGCTCAAACCAAAATTTTGAACCAATTGAGTAATCAGTGTCCATTACATGTTTTGTCCATGCATGTGCTGCCCATGTCCTCTGTTTCATCTGTTCTGTTAAATCTTCTCTGTTACATGTGGTGCCCTTGTGCTTCCCTTGTGTTGTTCATGTTACATTTGTTGATGTGTTGTCCCTTGTTTGATCCCCTCCTTGTTACATAAAATACATGTGTTGGATCTATGTACATACAAAAGTGGACAGAGAGAAAAAAAGCAAACCAAGAAAAAAAGGCAGACAGGGCAAAACAAAAAGCAGACAGAGAAAAAAAGCGGACAGAGAAAAAAAAAGCGGACAGAGAAAAAAAAAGCGGACAGAGAAAAAAAAAGCGGACAGAGAAAAAAAAAGCGGACAGAGAAAAAAAAGCGGACAGAGAAAAAAAAGCGGACAGAGAAAAAAAAAGCGGACAGAGAAAAAAAAAGCGGACAGAGAAAAAAAAAGCGGACAGAGAAAAAAAAAGCGGAAAGAGAAAAAAAAAGCGGACAGAGAAAAAAAAGCGGACAGAGAAAAAAAAGCGGACAGAGAAAAAAAAAGCGGACAGAGAAAAAAAAAGCGGACAGAGAAAAAAAAAGCGGACAGAGAAAAAAAAAGCGGACAGAGAAAAAAAAAGCGGACAGAGAAAAAAAAAGCTGCTTCAAAAAAAAGCAAACCAAAAAAAGAGGACTGAATGGGATGCAAGAGGTGCATACAGAAAGGCCTTGACAAATGAATAAAAACCCAAGGACCTTGATGCCAGGTGGGGGGTGTGAGGTTTTTAAGCCTTTTTATATTTATAGATATAATGGTAGGGGTAATGGCCTCCACCCCATACAATTCTGGGACAAGTATAGACTGCATTCCATGTTAATTTCAATTTCCTTCTCAAAACTGTGCAGTTGTGGCTTTGAAAGCCAGGGTAAAACTGAACTGCTGCAGATTTCAAATTTCCATCAAAACTATGTAGCCAGCCCCCATGCAGCCCAGAGCAAGGTCTCCATGAAGGGAGAACCCCCCCCTTTGTCCCTCTGGTGCTTTCAAGGGGGGGGAAGATCATTCCCATGTTGGGGAATTATGCAATAACTGAAACCTTAGACAGAATGTTTCACCCCATTTGGCGTGGATATATCAAGAAGTTGATTTATTTGTGCCTTGTGGATTTTCTCTTTCCTTTTTGTTTTGAAGACAGGGAGTTGTGGAAAATCATGCCAAAATTTGTGACTCTAGCCAAAAAAAAAGAAAAAAGAAGAAGTAGAAGTAGAAAGAAGAAAAAAAAAAAACAAGAAAAAAAAACAAAAAACAAAAAAAAAAAAAAAAAAAAAAAAAAAAAAAAAAAAAAAAAAAAAAAAAAAAAAAAGGAAAAAAAGGAAAAAAAAGGAAAAAAAAGGAAAAAAAGGAAAATAAAGAAGCAAAAAAGAAAAAAAGAAAAAAAGAAAAAAAGAAAAAAAGAAAAAAAGAAAAAAAGAAAAAAAGAAAAAAAGAAAAAAAGAAAAAAAGAAAAAAAGAAAAAAAGAAAAAAAGAAAAAAAGAAAAAAAGAAAAAAAGAAAAAAAGAAAAAAAGAAAAAAAAAAAAAAAAAAAAAGGAAAAAAAGGAAAAAAAAGGAAAAGAAAAAGGAAAAGAAAGAAGAAAAAAAGAAAAAAAGAAAAAAAGAAAAAAAGAAAAAAAGAAAAAAAGAAAAAAAGAAAAAAAGAAAAAAAGAAAAAAAGAAAAAAAGAAAAAAAGAAAAAAAGAAAAAAAGAAAAAAAGAAAAAAAGAAAAAAAGAAAAAAAGAAAAAAAGAAAAAAAGAAAAAAAGAAAAAAAGAAAAAAAGAAAAAAAGAAAAAAAGAAAAAAAGAAAAAAAGAAAAAAAGAAAAAAAGAAAAAAAGAAAAAAAGAAAAAAAGAAAAAAAGAAAAAAAGAAAAAAAGAAAAAAAGAAAAAAAGAAAAAAAGAAAAAAAGAAAAAAAGAAAAAAAGAAAAAAAGAAAAAAAGAAAAAAAGAAAAAAAGAAAAAAAGAAAAAAAGAAAAAAAGAAAAAAAGAAAAAAAGAAAAAAAGAAAAAAAGAAAAAAAGAAAAAAAGAAAAAAAGAAAAAAAGAAAAAAAGAAAAAAAGAAAAAAAGAAAAAAAGAAAAAAAGAAAAAAAGAAAAAAAGAAAAAAAGAAAAAAAGAAAAAAAGAAAAAAAGAAAAAAAGAAAAAAAGAAAAAAAGAAAAAAAGAAAAAAAGAAAAAAAGAAAAAAAGAAAAAAAGAAAAAAAGAAAAAAAGAAACAAGAAAAAGAAAAAAAGAAAAAAAAAAGACAAAAAAGGAAATTTTAAAATGCTGAAATTACACCTTTCTTTTGAAAAAACACCTGAATTAAGTGATTTTGAAGGCATCATTTCAACTTGGGCCTTTGTTTTTGGGTGCTTTCTCATGGTAATTGTTGAATAAATCATACAAATAGTGATATAATGGATAATTTATTAGTGTGTTCATGAGTTTTTTTTTTAGATAAGGATTATTGAAAGGATGTTGGTATGCAGACTGTGAAATAAAGCATGATTTCCCAGAATTTACTTTCAGATATTGATAGAATTTGAAGAAAAAATTCAGATGAACAATGATTAAAATGTGAGTTGGAAATGGCATTCATCAAATAAAAATAATTATTTTAGAAACCATTTTTTGATATCCCATGTGATAAGGATATTTCTCCCTTTAATTAATCATAAATTAATCATAATAAGAATCTAATTTTCCAATATTTCACCCCCTTTTCTTTGTAATTATTTATTTTCCTGGTTGATTACAATGCTCAATAATGGATCTATGGTTAATTTTGAGTTGTTCTTGACAGAAAAGATAACTCTTGATACCTTTCTCATCCTTCTCAATTTTGAATATCCAAAACAGACATGAAACTCAAGTCTAAAACAACTCAAAAATCCCTCAAGCTGACCATAAAACTTTCTGAAATTTTTTTTTTATAGGATAAATGAATCAAATTGAGTCTCAGATTCAGTTTCATGTTTGTTTTTAAATTTTCTGAACCATTTTTTTTTTTTGAAGAAAGAAGGAAGTTAGATCTGAAATCATCAAAAAGTAGAATATAACAAACAATTAAAAAAATATTCTAGAAATTTGGGAATCAAGGGCCATTCATTTTAAATGGTCCATATGGGTGGTCCTTGAAGCTCCAAAGATTTTGAGACAAATTTAGCCTTACTGAATTTCCAATAAATCTTATAAAATTGAACTTCCTGGAGAGCCTAATTTTGTATAGCTTTGAAATCCTTGAAACCATCAAAACTCCAGAATTGACCACAAGACCCTGTCTCTGATGGCTCTGAAATCCTTAAAATTATTCAACACCCCCCCCCCCTCCTCCCTCCTTTCAAAGTTATCATAGGTTGGCATGCACAAATAACCTTTGAGATGAGAGGGGTGCAAAAAAACAAGGGTATTTTGAATTGAAATCAAATTTTTTGTGATTTCTTGATATATTTCTTTGAATTATGATTGTTACTATTTTTCACTTCATTCCTGCCTTGAATGAGAAAAATTAGAACAAGGTGTGAGTTTATCCCAATAATTAAAAATGGTAACTATAATAATGAACTTCATTCATGCCTCTTATTATTATTATTTGGGGGGGTGCAAGTGAGGACAATCTAAATCTATGAAATATGAATCCATAAATCCATTCTTGTTTTGAGAAGTTGATTGATTGGTAAATTCCTTTCTTTCTTTTTTTAGTGTTCTTCATGGGGCACAAAACATGGACTGCTTTATAGGATGAGGGTGTTGCATGATGTAGGTTTCACATTTTTTTTTTCATTTTTTTTTTTTTGATGTACATTCTATTTTTTTTCTGTTGCATTTTTTCTGTTTTATTTGTCTGTTGTTTTTGGATGTTAATGTTTTGGTTTTAGTTTTAATGTGTCAATGTTGTTGGTTGGTTGTTGATATAAGTCATAAAACTTTTCCCAGTAAACAAGTCAACAAAACAAGTGAATCAAGTCCAGAAGACTTTTTCACTGGGTGTTGCAGCCATGTTTTTTTGAAGGCAGTCCTTTTTTTTGTTAAAAAATTAAATCATGATTTCAAGCAAATCATACCTGTTGACAAGGGCAGGAAGGCCAGTGGTCAAAAGGATTGGCCACAAGGTCTGCCACAATTTCAATCTTTCATCTACCACACAATATCTTCCCAATAAATTTATGCCTTTTTTGTTGTCATTTTAATCAATCACGGTTTATTTACCCTAATACAAACAGCTGCACCCATCAAGGGTTTTTATTTATTTTTTGTTGGTCAGACACCACATTGGCTGCTTGACTTGTCCTAGGGACTTCCTACGCTTGTAAAGTGGACTTGATCAATTGTCAAGGGGCCTTTGTTCCCTTGTTGAGAGGCCTTATTCTGCTGATGACTGGGCTTGAATTACTTGAACAGGGGCCTTGATTAGTTGTTATGTGTCCTTCCTCACTTGATGACTGGACAGGGTTTTCTGGTCCACTGGACTTGTTTACTGGGAACAGTGGTATGTATTTGTATGTTGGTTGATGATTGTTGTATGTTTTTTTGTTTACTGTTGTTGATGGATGTTGATGTTAATATTGGTTTTTGTTGCGTCGATGTTGTTGGTTGTTGATTCATGTTGCTTGGTTGGTTGGTGGTTGTATGTTTGTAGTTGGTTTGGGTGTTTGTTTTGGTCGTTATGCATCTTCTTCTTCCCCGTTCGATTCCCTCCTGCCCCCTCCGTGGGGTACGTTCCTGATGTTCATGGTCTGGTTTTTTGATGCCTGGGTCTCCCTCTGTCTTCTCTCCTTCCCTTCTCTCTTCTTCTCGCTTCTCTCCTTCCCTTCTCCTCCTCCTCGTTGCTCGTTTTCTCAACTCCGACAACTCAGAGCTCACTCACCCATCGAGATGTACAATAACCATCCTCCTCATCGCCCACCTCAATCGACTACCACTGGTCCTACCCTTCAACATCCTAAACCGGTCCCACCGCCTTTCAACCTCCCTGCCTCACCTCCTATACCCGATCATTCATCCTCCTCATCCTCCAACTTCAACTCGAACCCATACGCTCCCAGTAGCAGTCATCATAATCAGAGAACTAGGACCAAGACGAATAACTCATCCGACTATCAAAGATTCAGTTCACCACCAGCCGTAGCTCATGACATCGATCAACCATTCTATTCTCATCCCTCTCAGAATATTAACTATCACCATCAATTCCAAAACCCACCCTCCGATGGACCACTACCACCACCACCACAACAACAACAACCCAACCCATGGGCTAACTCCAACCCGATCGGTTTTGGATCCACCAATTTCCCCAATCCTTTCGGTGTCAACGATATGACGGCTCAAATGGGAATGCAATTCGGACAATCTGCCATGAGGGCTGGCTCTGAATATGTGGAAAAAAACGTGAGGAACTACTCGGGTGATATTGTGACGAAAGAAAGAGGTTCAAGTAATGGACTCCTAACATCTGATAAGAACTCCATCCTTTTCTCTGTTGTTTCGTCTCGATCATTCTCATCCGGGGTACCCCTATCATGATCGACGATCCTCGAAACGGCTGAACGATCAACAAACTCCGAACGATCGTTGGGTCACTGGTTAAAACTTGGAAAAAATCAACTCGACTAGCTAACGAGATATCTCCCATTAAATCATCTCAAGCATTCCTTCAACGTCTCAAACTCATACGTCTTCAATAAGATCAAATTAATCTTATTCCCATGGAGGCATAAACCATGGTCAAGATTAGTCCAACGATCCGAAGTATCCGGTCAGATCGAAGGTTATCAGCCACCCAGGGAAGATCTCAATTGCCCCGATGCATACATACCTGGTCAATCTATGATCTCATCTTGTCATTTCCATCGGTCATTTTTCTTAAAAAAAAAGTGCTGCACTAGTCCCCTAACCATTAGGAGTCTCTGTGTGTGTGTTTCGTATGTTTGGATTAGTGATGGCCTTCATGACATACATTCTTCTCTCTGGAGCCGTTGCGGGCTCCAAAGGGAAATTCGATCCCGAATTATTGTCGATCGCTGCTTCTCAAGGTACGTACTTATATGTTACCCTCCCCTCTTGTGGTCTACCACAACCCAACCTCGTATCACTTTTTTTAAAAAATCGCATTCTGATATCTATCGAAAGCTCAAAATCAAACAAACAAAAAATTATTTGACTCCCCAGTCTGACTAGATCTCTTTCTTTCTTTCTTTATTTATTTCGGGGGGTCAACTAAATAAAAACTACGCGTTTTCGGGTCGGCCTGGATCGAACTGATAGCATTAGGGATAGTTTTTTTAGAATTTTGTTGTATCAAGCTAGGATGCTACCTCTTAAATATTCAGGGTGATGGGGCAGTGATTGATTTGGTAGCCTATTCGGGTTACAAGTTTGTCGGGTGAGGCCAACCAACCAACAAACAGAAAGACTAACAACGACGCTATCGAACTTGACGGATATCAAGATGGGACTGACCCACATCGTTGGTGACGCCGATTTGATTGCCCTTCTTGTATCTCATCCTAGGATTATCGTCAGCCTGTTAGCGAGCTTGATCGGATTTCGTTCTTCGATCTGCTGGGCGATTTTTGTCTACGTGTTCTGCTCCAATGCGTTCTTCTTGGTGAGTAGTATCAAACCTACCTATACGCACGTTCCTTGTGGATTTAAGTTAACTCATGAGCACCTGGACGTGTCGATCCCACGATCTCTCTCACCTCTCGCGCCCTTGGGGTCTCATCCCTCATCAACCTCCAATGACGGCTCATAGTTGCGATCGTTAAGGTATGTGATCTTACCCGACCCAAGTGGCCCAAGTTTCGGATCAGCATCGACGAGCTCGACCGTCAATCCGACTCAAAAGTCTCGAAGGATTCAATTCTTATTCGCCATCTCTGTCAGTCAACTAGCCTCGATGTGGTTACTAAGCAGGGTCTAATCGCCCCATTGAAAAACGTTTCTCTTCTCATCGATCGTGATCATCCTCAGTTTGGTTGTCCCCCCCCCCTCGCAATAGAGTTCTTCGATTATCAGTATTCTGAGGATGAGTAGCTATGTATATACTCACACCCCACAAAGCGTCGCCACGAAAAAAAAAAAAACCGATGGTCCTGATCCAAACCAGAGCCAAGCAAGCACTTCAAAAATAAAAAAGAACTGCTTTTTTTCTTTTATTGACCGGACCGCTCAATCCTACCTTTGCTCATCTTTGCGCCTCTTCCCCGCCCTTTTTCTCTTTTGGGAAAACACCTTAACACGCACCCCTTCTTGTGTTTCTACTTGAAATTGAATGTACTGTCCTCATAAGCTTCTCCCACGGATGATGTGGTCAAGTATAGGTTGAATCTGACGAGCGTGATGATCAAGAAACGAAGGACGGAGAACCCCAGCCGGATGGCCAAAAAAGCACAGAGTCGATGATTGAGATTTGAAGCGGCGGAGGGTGTGAGGTTGGTGGATGGGGAAAGGATTCTGGAGTCGAGTGAGTCCCGGTGAGAAAGGAGTCGAACGAAATCGAGTCACGATCGATCGTCAGCTGCGCTCGTTCTTGATCCCTATCGATAGATCGAAGAGGGATGGACGGGGTCGAGGAACTGGGATGGTATTTGAGATGGTCCAGACGAGTGAGAGAGGATCGGTGGGGATGAAGAATAGGATACTCGACGAGCAATTGAGAATCGGTGGGTGAAGTCATCAACCAAGAACCGAACTCGAATCGAGCTTGAGTCGTATAAGCACCTCAACGGCTCTGGTTCGTTGGTCGTTCTCCTTTTCGAACAGGGTCTAGAAACCAAAGCCTTGTTTAGAACTGTGAAAGAAAAAAATAAGCAAGGGCGATGACCATCAGAGCATCCGCAATCGTCTCGACAGACCCGCGCTTTGGCCAAGTTGAGCCAGTGCGACCGAGAACCGTGAGGTAAAAGAAAGTATCCTAAGTAGGCTATCGGCGAGCTCCACAAGTTCGACCAACGATTGGCGCAGTTTATGAGACCTTCTGGGTGGCGACCGTCGGTAGGATGTTGACCATACCCACCATAAAACTCCACGATTCACATTCCACCATCAAGCTAAAGTCTCCCCACCTCATTCTCTCATCCTCCCATGTCATCCTTCGCCTCTGAAGGCCCCAAGTGGTTGTCGACTTGGGGGTGATCAAGTGCAGGTTAACCCTTCTTGGTTCGCTGGCACACTGGCTTGACATGATGTGACATACCAGGGTAAAAAGGGCCCCTTCGTCCTGAGGTATGTCACTTGTCATCAAATGATCCTTTTTCCTTCAAGGTGTATGTACTGTACATCCAACAGTGAAAAGTGATCATGCACATTGGTGGATGCTGTTACCTGTTGATTTGATGGACTAGCTAGCCCCCTCAAATCCTTCAACTCCCGTGGTTTCATGGTTTCCATCTGCTGAATTTTTTGTCGATACACCCAGTCCTTGATTTTCAAATTACAAAATATTTTACATGAAATCTTCTCAAGTGGCCACAGTCCAGTGGATAAGGGACTGTTGTTAGAAACAACCTATAAAAAGATTAAATCCTATTCAGATTTTTTTTTTTTTTTAACCACCTCAAAAAAAAAAAAAAAAAAAAATCCAGAACATGACAAAAGAAACATAGCAAAAGGGAAGGGGTGGGTGAGGGGAGAGGAAGATGATATGCATCTTCAAGACTAAAGCTCAATCCATTCTGTTCAATTTTTATATTGATTTACTTAGTTTGGACTCTTGAAACCATGTTATGTGATAGGGTGTATGAAAGTTAGAAAACCTGCCATTAAGAATGGCAGGTTTCTGAAATACACTGATCCCCTAACTGGTGTATTTCAAAAATAGTAGGATTTGAAAGCTCAAACTCATCATTTATGCATCGTCATCCATTAGCATATTGTGTTTGTAATTAAGCTTGGACCAGTCAACAAATTTATTTTTTTTATTTTTTGTTTAATTGATTTCTGCCCAAGTTTAATCTTCTGGTTCTGAACCGATTTTTGTTTCAATCCACCCTCCCAGATTTTTCCCCCCTACCCCCCAATCTTTTTTTTTTTTTTTTTTTTTTTTTTTTTTTTTTGGATCCTCCAATTGGACCCATCCAATCAGACCCATTTTTTTTTTCAGCCTCCATTCAGACCAATATCCCCCAGTTTGCCATCCACCCATCCAACCAAGGATTTCTGATCAAGCATTGCCAACACAATCGCCTCACCATTCTTTCCCCATCAGTAAGTTGTAAATTCCCAGATCTTGCTAATCAACCATCTCTTCAAGTAACTGACTGCCTTTTTTTCTTTGGTTTTTTTTATTGGGGGAGGGAGGCTACAACTATGGCTGAACCTCAGCATATAAACTCACCTCCCATTTGTCATCCTTTGTTCTGAAGATTTTGCTGGCATGACTCCATCAACAGCAAGTATCTCAAGCTGTCTTAACCAGGCCCATCCAATCTATTGAGTAAAATATTTACTCATTCAGGGCACTTTTTGCTACTAATCCAAGTCCTAATTGATGGACTTGAAATGGATATTGTTACTGGTGAGGTGCTCCATGTACTGGCTGGTGAACTTCATGCTTCATTTAGTTCATTTTTTTTGCATTTTAGTTTACATTTGATGTTATGTCTTTTTTTTTTTTTTTGAATGATCAAGTTAAATACCATTTGATTTTCAGAAAAGGATGATCAAAATGATCAGCAGCCTCACATAACTACCCTGAATATGTGATGACTTCTGAGTCAATTTTAAGGTCCTCCATCTATGCTCAGAACATTTCTCATCAATTGAAATGCCCATGGTTGGCTCAGTGCATCCAATTTGGATGCTCACTGAGGGATAAAAAACAATGTAGTATTGCAGGAGGGAAAAAATATGAACAGTAGGTTAAATTGGATGTATCCATTGATGAATTTTTGGAAAATAATTTTTGGATCTAATATCATCATCAGAAAGGAATGCAATCACACCAATAATGAAATAAATTGAGTATAGATCCCCATGAGATAGATGTTTGAATAAGTTTATGGGGGAAAATGGGACCAACCTCTACTTCTGAAAACTTTGGGATTTTTTTTTTCATTAGATTTCTCAGATTTTAGAGATGGAACAACAAGAGATTATGAACATTGGAACAAAGCAAGATCATGAACAATGGAACAACAAGAGATTATGAACATTGGAACAAAGCAAGATCATGAACAATGGAACAACAAGAGATTATGAACTAGTTTCCTTTGCCATCACAACAGCACCAATGGCATTGTTGTAAATGAAATGCAGGAGGCCAGAATTGTCAAAAAACCTCATTACTTGGTAATCCAAAGCATTGAAACCTCCTTTCTGGCTCTGCTCTTATTCTTTCTGAGATTCTGTTCTGATTTAGGATGTTCTATCATTCTTTTGTGAGGCCTTGGATTTATACCCCCCAATAAAAAAGGCAGTCAGTTACTTGAAGAGATGGTTGATTAGCAAGATATGGGAATGTAAAACTTACTGATGGGAAAAGAATGGTGAGTTGATTCTGTTGCCAATGCTTGATTGAAAGTCCTTGGATGGATGGGTGGATGTCAAAATGGGGGATATTGGTCTGAATGGAGGCTGAGAAAAAAAATGGATCCAATCGGATGGGTCCAATTGGAGAATCCCAAAACAAAAAAATTGGGGGGTAGGGGGGGGGAAACTGGGAGGGTGGATTGAAAAAAAACTTGGTTCAAAACCAAGAGATTAAACTTGGGCAGAAATTTATTAAACAAAAAATCAAAAAAAAAAATTCAACTGGTCAAAGCTTTATTACAAACACAATATGTGTATCCAAAACACTCACCCATACCTCCACATCATCATCAACCAAACACATACCTTCTAAAGCTTCAAAAATCAACCCCAATATTGTCACTTGCCTACACCCTAAACTTATCACCCCACATCACATCACCATCCCATCACTCTCAAAATTACCAAATCAACCTCTAGAAAGCCATTTCAAAATTAAATCAAGCTGACCAAATATTTGATACTATTTGACTTTGATTCAGACTCACGTTTGGAATTGGATTGGTGTTAACCTTGAACAGTCTGTTGGACAAGGAATACTTGGTACTAAGAATACACACTCTACAAAATTCACAGTATGAGTGGAAAAAGCTTCACATCCTGACTTAATTGATCTGACAGAAACTATTTTGAAAGTACTTAGACTTTTTCATGAAAATTTTGGAGATTATTTAAAACCTTTGAGTCTTTTCTAATGGCTCTTGGAATCTTCAGTGTGATCCAGCTATCCAACTTGTGGTCACTCCTTGTGGTTTGGGATCCAATTTTCATGGTAAATCTCTTCATCAATTAGAAAACCTTTTCTAATTTGAATATGGAAAATTATAAAATTTAAAACCCCACAACCAACAATTTATCATTGCTATCCTAGGATTTCCCCCCCCCAAGCCCTTGGATTTCCAACAAAGGAAGAGTGGAGGGAGATTTTTTGGCTCATGGAGATTAAAGGCTTTCAAGGTTGTATTGGATTTTTTGATGGAAGCACCATTTCCTTGAGTCAAAAAATCTAAATCTTGATGGAAACCACTATTTTTATTTGAATAAAATGCAGTCCAGCCATTCCTTTAAAATTCTGAAAAATAATGCTCCAAACAAATACGTTTTATTTTCCCTTTGAAATAATTTTTTATTTGATGAAAATTTTTTGTGATCAAAAAAAAAAAAAATCAATTCACTCCAAGATGTTCTGGCCTTTCAGGTTCCAGTCATGACTCATAGGTCTTCAATCAAATTAAAATTTCCCAAAAAACTCAGAACTACTTTTATGAAGATCAAAAACTCCTGGAAAAATCTGTTTATAAAAGCTGTAAAGATCAATCAATATATATAAAAAATATCTTGACTATTATCTAGGCCAATCTGGAGTCAAATTGAATGTCTTATTGGGTTCTTGAAAGGAATATTGGAAAGCTTAAGAGAAATTTAGGGCCAGCTCCAATAATCCAAGAGAAATTAATATATTGACCAAATGAATCATCTGTTGCCTAATCCTCAATAAAATAATGGCCAGGATCAAGTATGAAATCAGATGGACTCTTTGGTTTTTAGATTCCTGATGTTAATCAAGCAATTTAATTCCAATCTACTGGCTCATCTCTTGATTTTCAATACCTCATTCTAACTAGGAATCTTTCCCAGGTTCAAATTTTGAGATTTTGCTTTTGCAATTGGTCACAAATCACATCCAGTCCCTTACAAATAAATCCAAACCTCCACTTGAACCAAGACCTCAAACACTACTTCACCTCAACCTTAGCTAACTCCTTAGCTACCTCCTCACCTATCATTCCAATCCCATCATCAACCTCCCAATGAATGAATCTCAGATTTGAAGTCACCTCTTCAATGACTCATGGCCCACTACTGACCATTATTGTGTCCTTTTTCTGTTAACAGTTTTTCCCAGACCTATTCCCAATTCCTCTTTGGCAAGTCCTCCACCCCCTTAATCTCTCATCCATCCCACTCCCATCTTCCCCCACCTCCCCAACCCATAAATTTGAAATTGATCAAGGGATAGATTTGATTTGATCCATAAATTTATTAAATTTGATCCAGTGATCAATTTCAAAATAAATTCAATAATCAATTTCTCAATCAATTTTCTTCAATATTGAAATTTATTGGCTAATCAATTTCTATTTAAATGGATAATGTTTCTTCTATCAATCCAGAAATCAATAGCATCTTTTTCAAAATTTTAAATTATCATTATTTTGAATATTTTATTTTTCCAACAAAACTGTTTGCCTATAATGACTCCTCTGAGCTTCAAAACTGCATGAGGTTCCTATTATTCTCTTTGGAGAACCCTTGTCCTTATTCTGTCCTCCTCAAATTATTTCAATCTCTATCTTTAATTTAAAAGTCCTTTGTTGGCAAGCATAAGTTAGTTTCTATTGAAGCACCACATCTTTAAATTTCCTTGGTAGCTGCTACCACTATTCTCACCTCCATTAAGATTTTCTGGTCATTTTTTTTTCCCATTTTCCCATTCTTTGAAGGGGAAATCCTAATCTTGGAAATAACCAGCATTGATTTGTTCATCCTAAGCCTTTATTACATTTATATTTTTTGGAATCCATATATTGAATGGTATAATGGTCTGATAAACCTTTTAAACCTTCAGATAACAGCTGCATTCATTTTTTCTTTTCAGGAAATGCTTTAATAGATAAAAATTCTTGTAAAGACTTAATGAAGTTCTCTGTTATTTAAAATTTTTCTTTCAATTATTTTCTGGCACAATCTAGTACCTTTAAAGCTTCACTCAAAGCTGTTTGGTCCCCTTTCAAACATTTGATTCTTTTGGCATTGAACTTTCAAGATAAGTAGAATACTCCCCTGAATGAATTTGAAAAATACAAAGAATCTTCAGAAGATATAAAAACTGCACTTCCAACCCCTTATTGCAAGTATCCTAATGTATTTTCTGGAACAATTTCTGATAAAATTACTCCTTCAAGACCATAAAACTACAAGATATAACTTATTGAAGATCCCCCTCCACAGGTCCTATTTTACACTCTTTCCCATCAGTAGTCTGAAGTGCTTTACAAATAAATCAAAAAGAATTCAGCTAACGGTTTTATTTGAACCATTTGCTCTTTGACAGGGTCTCCAGTAATTTGTTTTTACTAAGAAGGATGGAAGTATTTTACTTTGAATTGAAAACCAACTTATCAACATGGCAACTTTTGAATATTCCTATCCTGTTCCACCCATGGGGCACCTTCTCAAAAATTTCCAAGGTGCAAATTTCTTCAAAAAGATTGATTTTCAAGGTGCCTATGACTTGATACCAATTCCCAAGGTTTGTGAATGGCTTACTGAAATGAGGACCAGGTTTAGCATGTAGAATTATCTTGTCATGCCTTTTGACCTGTGGAATTCTCCCTGAAGTTTCAAATCATTTGTCAATGATATCTTTTATCATATTTTTGAGAAATAAATGGTTTTATATCTCAAAAATATTCTTACTTTCTTCCCAAAAATAGAGAAACACATGGAGAATGTTCAAACTGTTACCCAGTGCTTATTCAAGCAAAAACTTATATTCTAAGGCTTCCAAATTTGATTCCAACACTAAATTTCTGACTTTGATCTCCTATGTGGTTTTAAATTATGGTTGGAAGATGGACTTCTGAAATTCTTTAATATTTTTAATTGGTTTCTACTTTGGAAAATCAAAGAAATTAAGTTTTTTCTTGGCTTGTGTAATGTCTACCAGAGGTTTTTTTTTTCAGATTTTAATTCCTTAAGATTTCTCTTAATTTTTTTTTTAAAAAAAATTATACCCTTTAATCTAAATTAAAAAGCTAAAAAGGAGTTTTATTAACTTAAAAAAGTGCTCAAAACTACCCTGTTTTGAACTCACTTTGCAAAAAAATTGTAAAAAATTGTTGAGACTGATGCAAGTGACTAAAAACGTTTGGGATTGCTCTCACAAAAGGACCTTTATACCCCCTTTTTCACCCTGTAGCATTTGGTTCATGAAAATTATTAGGTAGAGAAATTGATAATTATTGGGTAGTTAAATTAATTAAAAGCTTTATGATGAATAATCTCTTGCAATTTTACACTGCCTAAAATATTGGCATGCTTTAATACTTATTTTCATGTCTCCTTTATCCATACTCACTGAGAATTGAAGCCCCAAGTACTTCATGACTTCTAAATTTCTCATGTGGCACCAGATTTTCTAGGCTGAGATGATTTCCAAGTTCAATTTTTTTATTTATAATACCCTGGTCAACAGGCTGCTATTCCAAATATCCTCTCTTGATGATACAGCATCTAACCTACTGTGGGGAGGCCTTTTAAGATAAAGAATCTGATGATTTAGACAGATTTTCAGAGATGAAGGTTCTTCAGCTTGACTTTGTTCTCTCAAATTTTGACAAAACCTTGAAGATATAATTCATTTAATAAAATATCTCCAGCTTTCAGATAACTACTTTTCAACTCAGCTTCAAACTAGCACCAAGGGATTCCAAATAAAAAAAAAACACATCTCCACCTTTTCAAAAAAAAAAAAAAAACATTCATCCCCAAAAAAGTCTAGCTCAAATAGTGGATCATTGAAGATCAACACAAATCACCTTATACTTGAAATTTTTGAAATTATAATACTTGCCAACTTATTGAAAGAGAATTTTATTGGCCCAAACTTTATTTAGATGATTTAAAGTTTGGAGTGGTTTATTGCACTTGTCAACGCAATATGTCCACTCAACACAAGAAATATGGTCTTCTTCAACCCTTTCCTATTCCTGGAGGTCCTTGGATTTCTTTTTCTATGGCCCAAATTTCCCACATTCATCTTTATTCTTCCTGTGATGCTGTATTAGTAGTTGCAGATATATTTCCCCAAATGGCTCTTTTCATTGAGAAAACCACTACAGAAACTGCAAAATACTTTTAAACATCATTCCATTAATTTTTGTTTAGAAAACATGGCCTTCCTACTCATATTTTTTTAGCAATAGAAGCTCTCATTTGGTATCCAGCTTCTGGAGCTCCCTTTTTAAAATCCTCAATATCAAATGGAAACTTGCCACAGCTTACCACCTTGAATAAGATGGCCAGAAAAAAAAATTTAATGAAATACTCAAGCAATATATTTGAAATTAAATAAAACTAACAAAAGTAAAATTGGGAAACTTAGCTAAATTTTTCTGAATTCACCAAAAAAACTTCCTTCCAATCTGATACTTGTCAAACCCTTTTCCAAATCATCTATTGACAGAGATGCCAATTTGGATCCATTCACACTGATTCCCAGTACCCACCTGCCAAATATCTTGAGACCTTGAGGGAACTTCAAGTTCACCTTGCAGATAACATCAACAATGCAATGAAAAATCAAAAAATCTGAATTTGATAAGGACAAAACTTCTTCTTCTTATTTGAAATCCCAGAGACAGATTATGGTTTATCAGAGTTAACCAAAACCACCATTTTTTAATGGTGGGTTTCAACCCAAATCCACAATTTCAAAACCACCATTTTAAAAACAAAAAAACCACTTATTTCACATCAGGTTTGTAAGAGTTTCCTAAAAATAAGTGGGTTTTTTAAATCATAATATATAACTCTCTATTCTCTCTCTGTATCATTTATCATCATTACTAATCCTCTTTGAATTCTCATACATCCCCTCATTCCTGCCCAATTGCCAACCAAAAATTCCTTCTTCAATCAACACAACCATTCACTCAATCAAAAACAAAGAGTTTTAGAACTCATCCCTCTAATCACTTCACTCTGAAAAAAAAAAGGTTCAAAGCACCATTCAAACAGGATAAGGACAATCTGGTTCATCCATCCTATCAACTCATGAATCTCTCTTTGGCTTTTTGCCTCTCTCCACTTTGCCCCTTTCACTACCTCACATTTGGATTGTTGTTTTTGAGATCATTCTTCAAAGATCCGATTTGATTACTACCATACCCAACACTCCTCCCTTCCTAGCCTCAATCCATCTATCAACACCCCCTCCAATCATTAGCTTGAAAGATTTGTCCATCAAACAAGACCATCTTTGATCAACTCACTCAGACTATCATCAACAATCACAACTCACACCCCAAGATCAATCTCCCAAGCCCATCAAGCAAGCCTCAGGAGATTTGTGGATGGATCAATCAGATCAAGCAATCATCTTACATCAACAAAGTACATTTATCTGTGACTCCCTGAGCTAATAGAACCCCTCAATTGACTATTGTATAACTCCCACTCCCTACCCCCATAGCTTCAAAACTGATCCCTAGAAACCCTTCATCCCTACTTGATTCTGAGTTGTGTAGGGCAAACAATTCAATATATCCTAGAATCCATCAGGACTAAATCTTCATCCCATCAATCTCCAACCTGTGCCATTGAACCTGAGCACCAATTTGAATCCCACCAAGCTCTCATCCTCCACTGTACTACAACCTACTCAGTTCAATCACTCCAAATTAGATCCCGCTTGAGACTCAAGCCAACTCAAGAAGAGATCATCATCTTATCCCACTTCCAACTCATCCCATCAACCATCTTTGCTTCCTTTAACCCATCCTTGATTTCATCCTCAACTAATCCTCCTTCAAAAGATCCCACCACTGAAAAGAATTTCAAGCTTGACCCTGATCTATCACAGTCCAGGTTTGTGTCATATATCAATCAATGGATGATCATCATCATGGTTTTGTTCAACTATCCATTAATTACTTATATGCAATCTTGATTGCTTATATATCTGCCATCACCATGTTGAATTTTGAAAAAATTGATCATCTTGCCCTGCATTTCCTCCCCCCCCCCTCTCTCCCCAACCATTGTTGGCTGATGATGATGCCTATAGACAAAAGATCAATAACCATTTAGAAAAGTCATCCAATCAAAGGGTAGAGAAAATAAAAAAATCTTTTGAAAGCACCCTTGATCCATCATCTATCCAGAAAAACAGCCCACCAAGTAGTATCTACGCAATCATCACTGCCACCATTGGGACAATCAATTAGGGGAATATCCAAGGCATAAGGAGAAGAGCTAGAAGACGTTCAAGCTCCCAAAAAGTATGAACTCATTTAAGCTACAAGCATCTCCAACAACCAAACAATCCAGCCAGGGATGGTGATGGGCCCTCTACCCAGATGGGGTGAAACACTCCCACCCTGTTGATTCTGAACAAGTCATCCCAAGACCCATCAAAGCCCAAAGCCATCCAGCGCACCTCATCCCCACTTTAGGATCCACATCCTTGGAGGCTTATTTTTCCATTTCCTTTCATTATTTCTTTTATTTCTCTTATTCATTTCAACCCTCTTCTTTTTTTTCATCTACTCCTGTCCTTCACCAAATCCTGTCATTAGAACTTGATTTTTCCATCCATCCTCTGTGAGAAATCTAACAATTCCAACACCAAGTGCATCTTGAGTTAGTTTAAACATGAAATTGAGACCCAGCTGAGTATTTTTGAGAGGATAAACATACCAGAATTCCAATAACTTGACTTGGTCCTCAGAGCAAGTCAGCTATCTTACCTGAAAAACAATCCTGGTGTTTCATACCCAGGTCTTATAATAAGCTCTTGTATAAAAGTGCTTCTATTTATCAAATTTTATTCACACCTACATATATCAAATCCTGTCTCTTGTAGCTAACCAATCAAGAGGTTTTTGATCATTGTTGAAATTTTCTGGGGCTAGTTGGTACCAGTCTAGGGAATCTTGATCAGAGGTATTCCTAGTTGGTTTTACTACAGCCACATCAGGTAAATTGTTGGAACCACTGATGAACTTGAGACAGGATATTTTCCTGACAGCCACAATGGCTTTGAAATTTCTTGGTCTTAAGTAAAAAGGCTTCCCTTCCAAACAATCAATGATCCAAGCATCATTTAACCTTAGATCTCAGCTTAGTTGTTGCTATAGCCATGACCCAGAGGCTGAGGATGGTTTTCAACTAGCTAAGATATTCTTTCAAATTGCTCTCAATTATTAACTCAGAAACTCAAAGGAACATTGAACTGGATGACAACACTCATTCCTATTGGCTCCTCTCAATGAAAATCTCAGCCATCTCTCTTGAATCAATAGTTTATCCAAAACAAACATGGAATGATGCTCATGAGGGAATCATTCAAACTTCATTCTATTTCAACTGACCGTTATTTCATTGTTTTAACTATTGTTTTGAACCATCTAGTCATATTTCTACTAATTTACATCACTTTGAGTACTAGCAAAACAGGTCCCAGACATGCACTTGTTGGCCTTGTATTTACAGTAAGTCTTGAAAGAAATAATCTTGGTCCCAATATTGTGTGGAGTGTGAAGTTTGATATTTAAGGATCTCATCAACCAACTGGGAGGTTTTATTGGATTAAATTGCTGGGGGAAGTTTATGAGATCAACAAGGACCTTAAGATAACCAAATACACTTTTGGTCATTGTGACAAGATAAAAACCAAATGCAAGCATTCCAAGGAGCTGTAAAATTTGTAGAAGAAGCTTTCTCTTGCAAGGATTGAGATTGGTATTGATTTGGAACATCTCCATCCTTTTAAAATAAAGAGAGAGCTTTCTTAAACTTGAAGATTTGCCCCATCCTCCAGTATCTATTTCTCCTGAGGATTTAACAAGGCTATTCCCCCAAATCTTGAAACCACATTGAATGAAACACAACATGATTGGAATTAATCGCACTTGGATAAAGGGCCTTGGTTTGTATTTGAATTGGTACAAATCAATCCTTGAAATTGGTAAGCACCACATGGCGCCAGGTATTTTTGGGTAATAATGAAGCCATCAATATGACTGGTTATTCCAAAAGATGCAAATATTCTGTCAGACATCTTAAATCAAATATGAGCAATGAAGGTTTGACTGTTAATTTCAGTAAGGTATACTATAGTGGTGAAACAAATTAAAGGATGATGATGGGAAATGGAAGGGATTTTCAGGAGCTTTTTGATTCTTTATTCTTTGGAAATTTGTAACCAGTCACACCTAGAAATCCAGCTACCTCCCTCACCAAGAAAAAAAATAAACCTCTGTCCATCTAAATGCACACTAATATCCTCATTCATGCTTTTCATCTGAAAAGTCTCCATCACTCTTTGTGATTTTTCTCAAAGGATAATTGCTCCACCTATTTGCCATCATAAACCCTTATAGAATCTCCAGAAGCATTGGTAAGCCATGTGCAGAAGTAAATTTACCAACACAGGGTCCAAAAACAACCTCCAGAAGCATTTCTATGGCAATTGCTATTTTACACATGTTGGTAAATTGGCCTCTTGTGTTGCTAGATCTGGAACATTTTACCAAATGTGAAACCAGGAAATGGTGCACCCAAATTGAAAGTGCAATCTTGCGCTCTCCCTATTGTCCTATGGGGATGGTTCAGGTGATGGTTTTGACCAATGCTGCTGGATGGCCAAGCAATTTGAGTCACTAAACGCAGCAGATGGGTTGGTAAACCCAAAAAAAGCATTTGTATTTTACCAATGCTGCTGGAGATGCTCTTATTAATTCCTCTAGCTATGTTGACCTCCTATCTTCTACCTCAGTAATATTTGAAACAAATTTCTGCACTAGTCTACTATGGTACTTCCAGTAAATCCATACTCCACTCTGGACTAATCTCTTGCATATATTCTTGCTTCTTAAAATCACAAGCTATTGCACACATCCCGTAAATTGTACTGGTTAGTATAATACTCCCCCAGGAACCCACTCACTCCAAGAATTTACAGTGGATTGTCAAAATTAATGGAACTGATTAAACTAAATCAGCCCCTGTACTTCCAAGCACTTGTTTAAAACTGAATTCAACCCCCCCCCCCACCCAAAGAAAGTGTGGAATTATTTCAATTGGTATGTTTAGATATTTTTGCATATGGCTTTTAATTCCAACACTATCAAAAACTTTGTGAGATTTAAATTCAAAATTCATAATAAAAATCAAAATATTCAAAATACTCAGAAAAACAGGGTCTAGTAACAACAGAATTCAAAAAATTTGTACCATAAAAATTTCTTCTAATGAACATCTCTTGAAGGAGGATGAAAAGGAATGTTGTCATTTTTCTGTTCATATTTTGTAACTGACAAATTTAGTCAGCCTTAGATCTATCTTACTGCTTTTATTATCCTATTATTATTGTCTCAGGCCCCTTCTGGGGGCTCTCTAGTTGTTTTAACCCTGCTACCCTAGGCCCCCTTTGGGGTTCTCCAGTTGTGCTTAAATACTGGTCCTCCCCTTGGACCAGGAATGAAACTCATCTGATTAGCAGTCAAAAATACTGGAGTGCCCCTTCCTCCTCATCAGATCAGTTCCTCTTGACTATACAAGAATTATCCCCTCTCTATTGGCTCTTTGTAGCCTTATTATTCCTCCTCATCAGGCTCCTCCATAGCCTACTATTACCTTTTCATCCCTCATGGCAATATAGTCATTCTTCAACTCTTCAAGGAACACATCAGATGAAAAAAGGCTATATTTGTTGAGACCTCATGTTTTTAATTCTAATTTTTATCAAGATTGATTTCTTTGAATTCAGTTACAATTATAATTGACTAGCTGAGATGGGGATATTTCAATTCTTGAGAATCACTCAGATAAGCTCCTTGAAAGGTAAATTATTTTATTTTTCATGTATTTCTAGCTCTGGGGGATTTTTTAGGTCCTTGCAAGGTTTAAGGGAAGATTGTTTATTTTTTGGTTTGAGAGGGAGACCTTAAAATTGTTCTAAAGTCCATCTGCAAAGCACAAATTTCCAAGATTTTGGTTGGTTGAATCTCTGGATCTAAAAGATTTTCAGAAAAAGATGGATTCCAAATAAAAAAAAAAAAGGAAAAATAAAGATTACAATCAGCAGATCAAATTGTAAAAAATTTACTCACCAGCAATGTTTTGGTGTTCAATCATGAATAATTGGATGGAAATAGCAAAACTGAGATGGTGATATTCTTGAAAATGGTCAAATGTTGAGGGAGCTCAATGGTGGAATGGTCCAAATGAACCATGAGAATTATTGGGCTTCATCCAAATTGTTTGAAGTAACCAGGTGTGGTTGCTTTGACAAAAAGTCCCTTGACTTTGATCTACCCAATGTATGTACAATCTATCCACTCCCCTTTGGTACTAGTGTCATATAACATCATTGTCAAAACACATTTAGCCAGCAAATTACTACTGTACGTATGCAGTGACTATTCCCTTGTTCACATGCACCCCATTCAATATCCAACTTTCCCATGAAAATATACTCTTAAATCCTCCCATTTTCTGATTATTTAAGAGCCTGCTTCTTCTTTCCATTTGTCATTCCTTAGAAATTAATCATCACATATTCTGAGATTTTGAAAGTCTTCCCAACCCAACTTCTTTTAAAAAAATCCACACTCCAATCTCCTTTTGTGTTGGATTGTTGAGCCCAGTTCCAGCCTGACCACCTGAGAATTATTCAAAGTATTCCCCAGCTTCCTCAAAGAACTTCCTAGATTCCTCAAGCCTCCCCCAATTCCCAATTCTACTTAGTTTGCATCCTCAAAGTAGTATGGCTTTGTCTGGTGAAAATATCCACCTTGGGAAATAATTTCAAACACCCCAGGTGGGAGTTTTTGTACTTGGTTTATTCACATCCACCTTGGTAAGATTCATGAAGAATTTACTGGCTCCTATCTCTTTTCATTTTGCATCATTGAAGGCCAGTTTCTCATTCTTCTTCCACTAGCTACAGGTAGTGAAAACTAATGATATTACTATAAGAGACCTTATGAACACCAAGAGTTTCTGCTCCAATCAATGGTCAAAATTGCTTTCCCCCTCCCTCATATTTAACAGGTTCATAAATTCAAAAGTCCATCTACCTCAAGCCAGAGAAATTTATCAGATTATACTTTTGAATTCAAATCCCCTACAAGTGTGCAAAAGTCCATCTACCTCAAGCCAGAGAAATTTATCAGATTATACTTTTGAATTCAAATCCCCTATAAGTGTGCAAATCAAGGACCACTTGTTTCCCAATAGCAAAGTTACAGATACAAATTTTACTGTTAAAAAAGTCCACCAAGCAAGTGGATAAAGTCCAGCAGACTTATTTACTGGGTGTCATGGCATTGTTTTCTTGGAGGCAGTCATTGTTCAGTTGAAAAATGAAATCATGATTTCAAGAAAATCATGCCTGTTGACCAGGGTACAAAGTCCAGAGGTCAACAGGATTGACCACAAGGTCTGCCACCATATCAATCTTTCATCTACCACACAATATGTTCCCAATAAATTTCTTTTTCTTTTTCTTTTCTTTTTTTTTTCTTTTTTTTTTTCTTTTTTTTTTTCTTTTTTTTTCTTTTTTTTTTCTTTTTTTTTCTTTTTTTTTCTTTTTTTTTTTCTTTTTTTCTTTTTTTTTTTTCTTGTCATTGTAATCAATCAACATTGATTTACCCTAATACAAACAGCTACACCCATCAAGGGTTATTTTTTTTTTGTTGGTCAAAAACCACTTCTTACCCTTGTCAAGTGGACTTGAGCAATTGTCAAGGGGCCTTCAATCCCTTGTTGAGAGGCCTTATCCTCTTGATGACTGGCCTTGAATTACTTGAACAGGGGTCTTGATTGGTTGTCATGTGTCCCTCCTCATTTGATAATTGGACAGGGTTTGCTGGTCCATTGGACTTGTTTACCGGGAAAAGTAGTACATCAAAAGCCATGGCCCATACCTCTTCTGTTTCCACAATGAGCAATTCAAAAGGGGGGAGGGGAGGCGGTTGGGAGCTTCCCTGTTTGGAGCATTTAACAACTTCATGGACTATAGGTGTGGGAAAGAGATAATGATTTCTAAGGATGAGTGTGAGAAGCTTGGCTTTCTAGGAGCTAATGTCCAGCTGAGGCTCCTTAGCCGTTGGGATGAATCATCCGATTTCCTCTCTATAGAATCCTAACCGATAACAAACGGGGTGATTATCTTCAGAATGTGTGGGATGGTATAGAAGTCATCATCTCGACTTCCTTGTCGGATTAGGTCGACTTGGATTTAGTGTGGTACCCGGGAAATAAGCTAGTCAATCCAATAGCTAATCCAGCTGTAGAATAGCCCAGTACGTTGGGAGTATCGATTGCTGGGAAACGTGACAAACGTGATGAGGGCTACAGTTTGGCACCCAGTGAAATTCAAACCGCAGGCACTACTCTCAAGGCCATAGTTCTTAGCACCCTGATTTGATGAACTGCTCTCCAAACACTGCGGCCTCAAACCATGACTTGTAGGGTACTGCGCAGAATGAAACGTAGAACTGATGGCTAATGTGACTCGTGTGGTGCTAGGGAGATGGTCCCCAGTTTTCCTCAATCATGGCTAGTCGTGGTGCCTTCAACGTCGCGACCTCCGAACCGGAGCTTTGAAAATCCCTGGTTAGGTAGGGCTCAATGGAAATCGACTGGACCGATTCTCACTCCTGATAGACTAAGATGACCGGGAAAGAACTGGCCAACAGCTTCCTACTTGATTCGAACCATATCCCTTTTGTGAATTAATCGGACTCTTTAATATTTCTCGTTCATCAGCCCACGGTGGTTAAGAATACAAATACTTGAGTACGGAAGGCAGTCTCGTTGACTCAAGCTTTCTTTCCAGATCTCGTCTACGTCGCTTCCGTCGTCTAGTGATATCCAGCCGACACCGAGCTGATACTCCAGTGATACCTAGATGACAACCAGATGACACCCAGATGACAACCAGATGACACCCAGATGACAGCCAGATGACAGCCAGATGACAGCCAGATGACACCCAGCTGACATTCATCAATAGTACTGGGGACTAGTACTAGAGTTAGTCTGAACTGAGGACTGCTTGCTGCTGATGAGGACTGACTGACTGACTGACTGACTGACTGACTACTGACTGAGTACTCTTGACCGACTAGTGAACAAGAGGAAAGAAGGAGAAGAAGAAGAAGGAGGAGAAGGAGGAGAAGAAGGAGGAGGAGGAGGAACATAGATCAAGAGATCAAGGAAGGATTATGGCATTCCTATTCAAATCGAAGACTAAATCACCTCAAGAATTAGTCAAGACCATCAAGGACTCACTCATCAAACTAGAACATCACTCATCAGTCGATCTCACCAAAAAAGTTAGTACCTAATCTCCCCTTACCACTAGACAACATTCATCATCATCATCAGTTACGTACCACAACCAACTCAATCCAATCAAAATCACTAACCACCATCGAATCATCCCTCCAACCCAACCAAGATCAATGAAGATATCACTAAATCACTCCAAATCATGAAATCCATCCTCAGTGGTTCATCATCACTACCTACCATTCAAGACTCATCCATCCCCACGACAAATTCGAGCCATAGCAACCCATCCGATGACGGTCCAACGACGATCAATAATAATCCCTTAGGATCTAATAACAACTCATCATCCTCTTCCTCTTCCTCAAACTCATCCCCTGAATTGGTCGCTCAACTAGCTCAAGAGATCTATAATCACGATCTCTTGAAAGTCTTCTTACTTCAGATGCGTCGTTTCGAATTCGAATCCAGGAAGGATGTCGTCAATATCTTCAACTTGATCCTCAGGAGGCAGATCGGTACTCGTTGGCCAACGGTCGACTATCTATCGAATCGAGAAGAAATCATTTGGATCGCTCTCAAAGGGTATCTCTCATTCAATCATCATCCCCCCTCCCATCAACAAAAAAAAAAAAAAAAAAAAAAAAAAAAAACTGGTTGTGTGACTGACCCGACTTAACAAACTCGTGAATATCAATCCTCTGATCCACACATCTATCAACTCTATCTATCTTTATCTTCTTCCAAGTTACGAAAACCCAGACGTGGCTCTGAATACTGGAATGATCCTGAAGGAAATGTTACGGCATGAGGTCTTGGCTAAGAGCTTACTATATTCAGATAGGTACTATTCTCGTCATCCCCATAGAGAACCAAAATCAAAAAGGAATCTAGAGAGTAGCCCAGATCCTTTACCATCCTCCTACAATAAGCCCAATCACAAGTCGTCTCAACCGAAAACTAATTATCCGGTTCAATCAACAGATTCTACGACTTTCCTCAATATATCGAACAAACTACGTTTGGAATCGCATGTGATGCCATGTCGAGCTTTAAGGAATGTTTGACGAGGCATAAAAGTATGGTCGCAACTTATTTAGAAGATAACTACGATAAGGTCGGTCGATTTTATTCCCCTCCCCCCCCCCCCCTCAAAAAAAACCCCCGATCTTGCTTGAAAGTGGATCACCTTTTCTTGAGATCATAGTTTCAAACCATCTCTATCATCATCTCATGGTTTTTGCTTTCTTGTGCCGGTTTTGACGCTTTCGGTCTTGTTCATCTTCTCTCGATTCGCGTAAACTCCATCGACCCAGTTCTTTACGATGTACACTAATCTAATCCAATCATCAAACTATGTCACCAAGCGACAGTCCATCAAGTTACTCGGCGAGATCCTCTTGGATCGATCGAATTATCACGTCATGAATCAATACATCTCTAACGAAGATAACTTGAAGATCATGATGAACTTGTTAAAGGATAAATCGAAGAACATTCAATTCGAAGCCTTTCACGTCTTCAAGGTCTGTCGATTTTCTCTCCAAGTTTACTCAACATGATTTCTGGGCACCCTTACACAACTAAGCTTTCCTCTACTGTCCCTATGGTTGATCTCGATCAGGTTCTTTGTCGCTAACCCTCGAAAACCTCTGCCGATCGAGTCGATCCTGAAGAGGAACAAGGATAAACTGATTGAGTTTTTGAGAAAGTTTCATAATGATAAAGATGGTTCGTGGCTCTTGGTTCTCCTAGTCCCTCACCTAGTCGATCTATTGATCATCACCCTCTTGTCGAACATGGAATCGATACGGTACGAATAGACGAACAATTTAACGACGAGAAAGGCTTTCTAATCCTTCAAATCGAGAATTTGAGATAGACCACCCTCCCCCCCCATCCTCCGCTCTTCTACTTCTTCCTTTCGGTCCAACATCCCCCCCCCCCTGCTCCGCTCTTCTACTTCTTCTTCTGTCGGTCCAACCCCCCCCATCATTTGTCATTATTAGTATTTTATTCTACTCGCTATCTCATGTTGTATATTCTATTTCGATTTCTCTCTCTCTCTCCCACCTCCCTCTTGACTTGAGAGTGATGGTCCTCACTCGATTTTTTAAGTTTTGATGTACTAGTCGCCCGCCATGTTCTGTGTCTTATTCCCTCCCCCTCACCTCGAGTCGAACCTTGCCTCCATCTATGATTAATCACAACATCTCACCCACTTCCACTCCCCCTCTCTACTCTACTCTACTCTACCTACCTTCTTAAGCAAGTTATGTCCAATGGTTATTGAAGCCAAGCCAAGGTAGCCTTGAGCTGTGTTTTTTTTTTTCGCCACCACAAGAGCATGACTCGAGTTACCAAAGCGGAGCCGTCGGTTGGGTAGTCTTCCGGGTCCTTGGGATCCTTTGCTTGCTTCTTACATCCTCCTACTCCTACGATAACAAGGCCATGATCGGATCGATGATCTCTCGATGGAGCTCGAAGGAAAGAAGGATGATGAGAATGATTTGACGAGAGGAGAGAGAGAGAGAGAGAGAGAGAGAGAGAGAGAGAGAGAGAGAGAGAGAGAGAGAGAGAGAGAGAGAGAGAGAGAGAGAGAGAGAGAGAGAGAGAGAGAGAGAGAGAGAGAGAGAGAGAGAGAGAGAGAGAGAGCGAGTGGGGGGCGAGAGAGGGAGAGAGACAGATGCGTGCAAGAAACACATGCATACATACCTAGTCGAAATCTCTGCGCTTGGACCAAATCTTTTCCGTGACTCCCGGATCTCGAAACTTTTATCCTCCTCTTTCTCTCCTCTCTCTTTTGATCGATCGGCTCCTGTCCCTCCCTCCACCATGGCTAGTCTCTCGACGAGGATTCGGATGGAGGTCCAGAGTCTAGGAGGTCTGACGAGGCTAATAGGTACGTACGTATCTAGCATCCATACGTCGTCATGTCCAGGTCGACCCCCACACCTGCGCCGCCGATCCCACCACTCTCTCTTATCAAGACTGGATCTAATCGATCTTCAGTTTGATCCCCCCCTCTCTCTCTCTCTCGATCCTCTGCTCTTCCTCTTTCTCATCTCTTGGTGTGAAACCCATGATCGAAGGTCCCGAACGAGTCGGATACGTAGATGGTCGCCCCACCGCACCCCACCAACCATGATCACTATCAATGATCATCATCATATTCGTCGGTCTCTCTCTCTCACTCTCAATCCCATTTATTTCAGTCTCAGATCACTGGGATCCTTTTACTCGACGATCCCCTAACCCTCGTTGCTTTCTTTTCTATCCTTGTCCCCCCCCCCCTTTTTTTTTAGGCTGGTGCCAAATCTTGTTCTTATTTACCACCCCCCCTGCCCCTCCAAATGAAAAAAATATTGATCAGAATCGAAGACTCGACTGCCTACCCGATTAGATCGATGTAAACCGTACAAACAACACGCCCAGATCTTAGGTAAATACAAAAGACTAGAGAGATCACGACTATGAGCTCAGGGGGGGGGGGGGAGGGGGAGGAACACTGGAAGAGGTGTGAAGACCAGTAAGACTGCATGCAGCAGGCTTAGGGAGACCTTAAGTTCTTCAAGGATCATCAGGCACGAGAAATAAGAACCAGCAGGAGAGTTAGACCACTAGTGGTTATACATTTGTCATCACTATCCTGTAAGGATCAACAATATCTTGAATTAGTGACATTTTTTTTTTTCGAAAAAAAAAAGTAGTTGAAATGGAAGCTCAAGGATTGATGGATCGATGATTCAAACCATGATTGCATGGCCTGTCTTCCATCAATCCCACCATGAATTCTTTTGCCACTAAAAAAAAAAAAAAAAAAAAGATGTTGGAAGATTAAATTGTATGGATTACTTACCCAGCTTTGATCAAGAACCAGCTCCAGAAAAAAATTTATAGTATTTAATGATTGAATTTTTTTTTTTTTTAAAAAAAAATTATCAAATTTAAAATAATAAAAAAAGTAAAAAGTAAAAAAATGATAATTAGTTTCAAGTGAGAGAATTTCAATGATGTCACCCTTTTTTTTTTTTTTTAAAAAAAAAAAAAAAGAAAGAAGACAGATGGATAATTTCATGACTATCAATCATAGGTTTTGGTGGTTCAAAAGCTTGGATAACCAGATTTTGAATGTAAAGTATACAAAAGATCACCAAAAAAAAAAAACCTTCTAATTCTTCTGGGGCTGTATATCACAGGTCTGTATGTAATTGTGAAAAAATTGATCCTCTTATCAATCACATTGTCAGACCCCCCCCAAAGTTTGAAGGAATTTATGAAGAGGGAGAGGATGAATATTTCAAAAAAAGAAAGGAAAAAAAAGTTCATCATGGTGCTGAATGAATTGATAAATTTCAAGGGTTTTTTTTTTCTTTTTTTATCAACCAATAATCTCTCACCTTCACCCTAATCAATTCATCCTCTCTTTTTTTTTTTTCTTTTTTTCATTTTTTTAGGGCATTAATTTTCTCATGGGTGCAAGCCTTTATTTCATGGAAGATTATGTTGCATCCTGTTGTGCATCCTTGCTGCTACACAGGCAAATACTTTATTTCACAGTACTTTCAAGATTTTTTCTTTTCTTCTCTTTTTTTCTTTTTTGGATTCTGACACCGCAGTCCTGTAGCTAGGGTTCATAAACACCCCCCCCAAAAGAAATCTTTGGTAATTTTGGAGGCATTAGATCCCCTCCAAAAATGGAACCAAAAAAAAAAAAAAAAATTAAACGATTCCACAAAAACCAATTTTTCCATGGGTTTTTGGATGCTTATTTTGGCTATTTTGGTTATTTTCTTTTGGTTACTTAAGCTAAGGAAAAAAATTTTCAAAAAAAAAAAAATCAAAGAGCTTTCAAATATTTTTTTCAGATTTTTTTGGAATTTATCCTTTTAACTCAAAGAATTCCTTCAAAAAAAACACCAAAAAAATAAAAATAAAAATAAAAAAAAGTCAAATTTCTCATTGGACTTTTGCATCCTGTTATTTTCCTTTTGATTTAATTTGTTTTTTGGAAATTCAAGCTATCAAAAATTTATAAAAACAGTTAAACTTCATTTGATTTTTTTTTCAGATTTTTTGGATGTCTTATATTGCCTCAAAAAATTCCTTCAAAAAACCAACAAATTCAACAAATTAAATTTTCTCATTAGACTTTTGAATCCTTTGGTTTGTGATAAGATTGACTATATTTCTTTATGACATAGAACCAGCAGACTGAGAAAACACAAACATCATGAGAAACAGGACAATAGTGAAGAATGAGAATAAAATAATAGAGAATGAGAAAATGAGGATCCTATGTCTGAAGACAACAGATTGAATAGAGATGGATGGCATAATTTGGGGTATATATTTCCAAGGGAATTGAGTGGAGGTTAGTTGAAGGGGTCTGGAGATTAGATTTAAGAAATGGCCCAGAATCCAAAAGAGTGGAGTCTTACCAGGCAGGGATAACAGGTCAAAAGAGGTTGAGATCTCAATTGGGGTTCAGATGAGTAGCAAGGTTGAGAAACAAGATACAAATGAGATAAGAGAGAATCAAAGGGGAAAGGAAGTGGAGGTACTTGAAGTGGATGGGTGAGATGATGATTTTTAAAACAGATAAGAAAAGAAAAAAAAGAAAAACAGAATGGTAGAGAGGAGAGGTAGAGGTTGAGAGAGATTAATTCCGCAGCAGAGAAGCAGTAGGCATGGAAGAAGAAGCGCGGGAGAAGTAGAGGGCGCAAAAGTATATCAGAGGTTGTGAAATATCAAAACCCCTTGTGACTGGGAAGCGGGGAAACCAAAGAGGATTTGGGGCAAGATTCTGTGAAAACCTTGTTTTGCAGAATTTTGAAGCAGCTGATAGATGAGGCTTTGGTTAGAGAATTTGCTATCATTTCTTCAGTTGAGATTAGAGTAAGATCAAACATGGAGAGGCTGAAGTCTTCTCATAAGCCTTTTGTTTTGATATCAATGTGACGTGACTTAGAGTGTGAACCAAATTTTTTTATTTTATCTTCTAAACCTTTATTGTCTATGTAAATATGTGATTTTATTTTGAAATAGCAATATATCTCACTAACTAGGTGAGTAATTCACTTCAGCTCAAGATAGCAGTCAAGAAGGGCGTTGAGTTCAGATTCAGTAGAGGAGAAAGTGATGTTTCTCTGTCTCAATGAGTTCCAGACTATTGGGCTGCCTTAATGGAAGATGACGTAGCCAGTCTGGGACTTTTGGAAGATAGGACTGTTGCCCCACAAAGCATCACTGTAACCAGAGATCATTTCTTGAGAGGGATCAAACTTAATAGTTAATTTGAAATTCCTGGTAGTTTTAAGGTACTTCCAGACTTTTTGCACCTCTCTCCAGTGAGTCATGCCAGGCTTGGTGTTGAACCTTGCAAGGCTAGATACATCAAAAGAAATATCTGGATGAGTATACTGAGATAAGTGGTTAAGAAGCCCAACGGCAGAGCAATAGTTGATATTTAGTTGAAAAAATTTGGTGTGATCTTCATCTGTTGCAGGTTTGAGGTGCAGATTCTGAGTTAGCGGCAAGTAAGTACCTTTGCAGTGGACAAGTCCAAGTTCCTCCAATCCTTGGTCTATGTGATTGGGTTGACATAAGAGAATTGTATCTCCTTTAAACTCCATGAGCATACCAAGGATTGTGTTGGGTGGATGACAGGAGGAGTTGAGGAATCAATTCAAAAAACTGTTAGCAAAGGAATTAGACCTTCCAATATGGATAAGGTCATCAATGTGGAAATATAAGATTTCTTGTAACTTGGAGTTGAGGTAGAGACACAGATTGCTAGTTGACTTGTGGAAAACTTGAGATTTAATCCAAGTTGTGAGCTTTTTGTACCAGTTCTTTGGGGACTGGCAAAGAACATATAAAGATTTTTTTAATTTTAAGTACAGTGATTTTCTGTTTGACCCCTTGGGAGTTTTGATTATCACTGTTTTGTTCAATGGGGCATGAAGAAATTCCCCTCTTATGTCAAACTGGGTGAAGATCATCTTGTTCTTCAGACGGTTGTGGTGACCAAATCTGGACACCCTGGACCAGATGCGGAAAAATTCAAAATTTTTTTTACTATTCTTTTATTTAGGTGTAAATAGAAAAAAAAAAAAATCGGAATTTTTTTTTCAGAATCACTCCTCCAATTTCCTCATCCTGTCAAACATCCCTCTGTCCCAGTGGTCTAGGACAGGCCTCTCTGGGTCTCATCACCTAGGCATCACGTTTGATCCCTTCTCTCTTTGTTCCCCCTTCCTTTTGGCCAAACACCCGGGCCAAGACCCACTTGGCCCGAGATATCCCCCTCCATCCCAATCATCCTCCCCCTCCAAGCTCTCATCATCCATCAATCATCTCAACCTTCAAGATCATCCTAATCCCCCACTACCCTCTTCCTCCCTTCATTCTCCTTCCACCTCCTCCAATACTTCAACCCTCTCCAACAATGCTTCTGATCTTCAACCCATCTTACTCACCCCACCTCAATCAGCCTCCAATCAATCCTCCTCCATCAGTCAAGCCAATGGGATCCTCAAACCAATCGTTGTTTGCAAGCAGGTCTAAAATTTTCCATCACTCAACAACCAACAACCAACTCATCATCCCTCATCATCATAATCATTATCCCCATTAATCCAATTTAGCCAGCCAACATTCTTGACTCAGCCTGGAGGAACAAATTACAACGCAATCTATCCCAACAACTATTACATCCTTACTAATTAACACCCAACTCGCTCACAGGTGTAGTAGAATCACATCACCCACAACAACCCAGCAGTTGATTCTCACCATCCAATCATCATCATCATCATCCCAATTTCAATCCTCCAATCCCCAACCATCATCCACCTCAAATATCAAATCTGCTTGACTCCCTCCGGCCCTTTATCCCTTGCCGCATTTGACTCTCACTCTCAAATCTCCCATGGATCTCCCTCCAAACACATCTTATTACTCATCTTACTCCTTCCAGACGCCTGCCTCTCTGCTCTCACTTGGGTCGTCTACCGCCCGCGGATGTCTGCAGGCGGTCTGGTCCATTTCCTTTCCCACCCCTTGCGCCTTTGGATGAGGGGTGGGTGATCCCGGTGTTGTTGCGCGTGCCCTTCTGCGGAAGGTTGCAAGAGATGGTGAAGGTATGAGAAAGATCCCACCCCAGTCACTGAGGCCGGATTTCCACTGGCCTGATTGATCAAATTTTTCTGATCACCTGAAAATCAAAAAAAAAAAACAATTCCGCTCTACTTGTAGAATCAGTTGTACATAGTCTAACAGGGCCTCCTGCCCATATAAGGAGGGGCTCTCCCCTGCCTTTTGGGAGGGGTATCAGCATATGGCATCATCATATGGCATCATACCAGAGAGAATCATCATCATTATCACCTTGAAATTAATTATCCCTGGGGTCTCATTCCCCTTCATCTGAGTCTAAAATTTGGGTATATCTATGATTGCCCCTTGATCCTTGAGCCTCCATACTCAAACCCTGATCCTTGATCCTTATCACCAACCAATATCTTTGCTGGTTGAAGAGGAATTTGACTGATTGAATTCTTGAGTGTGTTACACCACTCCTGATCCCTTTATCTGACCATACTGGTCCTGATCATCCTTTGATTATCTTTCTTGAACCAGTCATGTTTGACTGAAGAGGTTTTATTAAGCTTAAAACCTGGAGTGTTAAACCTCCCTTCAGCTCTTTTGAAGTTGAATTCCGCCATGCTACTCTTGAGTCCCATGAGAAGTGTTGGGTTATCCTTGTTTGGATCAGTTATTGTTTTGCTTCTAGAGCTTCTTCAAAAAATTAGCTCTGTCTTGTGCAGCCACCCACAGTTATCTGGTACCCTTCAAGCGCTTGATTGCGGAGAGTTGGGAAGGTTCATTGAGAACCTGGAGGTTGTTTGGGATTGAGTTGATCTTTCCTAAGCTTCTGCTGATGACCAGAGCTATTAGCTTGTGGGTGTTGTCACTTCCAATTGCCTTGTCTTGTTGAACTCTGAAAAATCCTTGACTTCTTCTATTCAAGTTTTCCCTGGCATCATCTTGTCTCAGATAGTGTTGTTTACCCAGCTACCAACTACTATCATCTTTATCCTCTTACTTTTTTTCCCTTGTTTACCAGGTTCTGGACTTTGATCTTGGTTACATTTAAATATTTTTTTAACACTCAGGAGGGCAGCCTAAACAGCACCTTTCCCCTCCACAGAACTGCCACGGCCCAGCACCGTTTCAAGTCTTACATTTGGTCCCCCGGGCCGGGATCAAGCCAGCAACCTTGGGATTTACAGTCCCAACAATCATCAACTTTGAAATCCAATCTCTTTTCTTTTTTTTCTGTCATCATCTAGATCCGTGGAGGAAAATTGTTCTAGACTTGTCCTAAGATGGTTAAGATCAAGCCCAGGAACAAGAACTTAGGATTCAATGGGACAAATGTGGAACGCTTCTTGGACTCATACAAGATGGGTGCTTTGGTGGGCGGGGCTAGCAAATTCAATATGGCCTACCAGTTACAATTTTTTATCTCCTCTGATGAAGTTGTGGAAATCATCAAGTCATTTGAAGGTTTCAAACAGCATAACTGGGCCCTGCTGCAAGGAGCAATGTTGGCCTATTGGGGAAAAATAGATGTAGCACAATTTACTTTGCAGGATCTAGATAACCTTGTCTCCCAGTGGATCTCCAATTGTGGTGTGGCTTCAGCTTCCAATGATCAGTCCTTTAGGAAATCTTGGGATCCCATCCAATCCTACCTTGTCCAAAACAATCACATTGACACAGTGGACAAAATTTGAGTCCAATTTTTCCAATCTTTTTCTCCTGGAGTGCAGGAAAGGATCAAGGACAAACTGGTCGAGTCTGGATCCATGATCACTACCAGGGATAATGAATTCAAGCTCCCTGGTTTCCTTATTCTTAGGGGAGTGGTGGATAAAGTTATGAAAGGTCAAACAGCCCTCACTTTTGAAAAGTCTAAAACCGCTGAACCAGTCCATGCCCCTTCTTTCAAAGAGTCAGAATAGATCATGAATAAAATGGAATCTGATTGCAGGCCCAAGAACCCTCAGCCTAACCAAGAAACCGCTACAATGGACAAGATTACTAAATTGCTCAAAGCCTTTGAGAACAAAATGGATCAAAAGATTTCCTCTCTTGCTGTTACTAAACCTTCTAGTGCTGGTCCTAAAAATACTCTAGTCTGCTATTATTGCCACAGGGAAGGCTATGGAACCGGTTGATGTATCAAATTCCAGAAGGACAAAGACAAGAAATTGGTAGAGCAAAAAGGCAATGACTTTTTTCTTCCTAATGGTGCCCTAATCCCCTTCTATTTGTCTTTCCCCATTTGTCATGTGGTGGCCTCTTACAAGCCACCCCCTTCTATGAAGGAATCCTTGGATTTGGTGGATTTCCAATCTTCTTGTGGTACTCTTCAACCCTGGTATCCCCCAGCTATTTCCTCCTCCTCTCTGGTTGGTACTTACCAATCCAATCCAGCTAGGAAGCAACATGAGGAGCCCAAACATCATAAAGCTCTTTCCTTGTCAACCTTGATCCTCCAAAAACCACCCAAACAACAATCCTCACCTGAGCCCTCTTCTGATGTAGAAGACATGAAGGTGGAAAAAGAGCCACTCATGGAAAGGTCTCAAGATAAACCTGATCCTCCTCCCTCATCTATTAAACCTCCTCAATCCCCTGATTCTGTTCCTGCTTCACCCAATCTTCCTCCCTCCACCCAGCCCAAAGTTTGGTTTGAGAGGGGAACTTCCAAAGATCACCCCAATTCTGTGGAAGGGGTATTAAAGGCAATCTCTGATCTTAAAATTACTGATCTTTCTGTGGCTGAACTCCTGTTGATCCCTCCATCTGTTACTGAAGGAATGAAGAAATGGGTTTCTTGTCCACGTGTGGAAATTGGTCCTGAGGAACTCAAGGTCTCCTCTGGAACTTTGATAGAGGATTCCGGTGGAAAAGATCCCTCTTCTGAGTCTATTCTTTACTCATGTCCTCTTGGTTTTCTTCCCTGCCATCTTGGTGAATCAGCAAAAACGGTCTCACTCCTTGTTGACTGTGGCTCTCAGCTCAACTTGATCTCAGATGCTATGGCCTGCAAACTTAAACTCAGCCCTAGGGTCAGCTTCACCTCTTCAGTGTATGGAATAGGAAACCAGTCTTGCAAATTGGTTGGAATTTTTGAAGACGTTCCAGTCCAGATTGGCTGAAACATTTTTGGAACTTGTCATTTCTGGATCACAAGCCTGGATGGACCTATGATCTTGGGTTGACCTTTCTTAATTGACTTTGGAGCAACTCTGATGTTTTCTGATCAACTTGGGGAGAGAATCCTCCTCCCTGATTCTGATGGTAGAAAGATTGAGGTTCCTCTTTGTTATTTGGATTCTGGTTTCTGGGAAACAGATTTCCCCAGTCATTTTCCTAAACAGAAGGATAATTCCAGTTCCTTTAATTTTTTATGGGAGTAGTTGATCCTACTAATAGTTGTAGTTCTTTTCAGCCTCAAAATTTAACTAAAGGGTAAACTCTCATCCCAGAGGCTTATTTCTCTGTCTTTTCAATGTTTTCTTATGATCTCAAGAATATCAAATGTCAAAAACAAATCAAAATGGAAAAATCCAAAAATATTTCTTCTTCATCTGTTGTTTCTTCTTTTCCTTGTACTCTTATTTCTAATCAACCTTCTCTCAGTTCCGGTTCAAATCTCCGCAATGAGTCTAAACTAGATCCCAATCTTGATCCTATTTTTGGTGGCTTTGGTATGGAAGAATATGGGCTTCAGTGGAGGCAAATTGGGGTAGAAGTAAGTCCTCCCAATTAAGCACCACCAGGGTATCCTACTACTATCATTTTCAAAACCCTACCTTGTGCCACACATGTGAGCAATGGATTATCTCCTGGGACTTCCTTTATGGAAAAGGCACCTTTCAAAAATGTTGCGGAACATCAAACTTGGAAGGTGTTAGAACTTGGTCTCAATCCTTGTAGTCAGATCTCTCTGGTCAACTCTTGGCCAAAACAAGAACTTCTCTCTTTTGCCTCCAAATATAAACCAGTTGCTAGGAAAATCCAACCAGTCAACCAACCAATGCCTCTCAATCTCAACCCTCCTCTTAGGCATCCTCCTCTATCCCGCAATCCTTACTGTGGTTTACCTCAATCTCTTGCTGGTCCATTCATCCCCTCTGGTTGCGTCACTGAAGAATGTCTGGGAGTAGTCAACTTTGGACGAGATGGATGGCTTCTACCTGATGAGTTGTATTTGATCAAAAATGTCTTGGCTCTTAGGGAAAAGATATTGCCTTCTGTGAAGAAGAGAGAGGTCTCTTGAAAGAATCCCATGGTCTGCCTTATATCATCCCTGTAGTAGAACATGATCCCTGGCAAAAGAAAAGGATGCCAATCCCTGCTGCCAAAGTCAACAAATTCATCAAGTTGGTCCGGGAACAAGTCCAAACCAGTTTATACAAACAGTCAAATTCTAGCTATTCCAGTCCTGATTTTTGTTTCCTTAAAAGTAACGGTAAACTTAGAATAGTTCTTGATCTCCAGCCGCTAAATAAGGTTACTATTAAAGACTCTGGTATTTCCACTTCTACTGAAGAATTTGTTGAATCCTTTGCCGGGAGAGCTTGCTATGGCCTAGGTGACATTATAAGTGGCTATGACAAACGGTCCTTACATCCAATTTCTTGCCCTCTCACTACATTCAATACTCCCCTTGGTCGTTTCCAACTTACTCAATTACCTCAAGGTGCCACCAACTTGGTTGCAGTCTATCAGGCTCAGATGGTTTGGATCCTCCAGGATGAAATCCCTGATCATGCTGTTATCTTTATTGACAACGGCGGAATTAAAGGACCAGTTTCTGATTATAACAATGAGCTCTTACCCTGGCATTCAGGAATCCATTGATTTATCTGGGAATATGCAACCACTTTGGAAAGGATCTTGTTCCAAATTGAAGAATCTGGGCTCACTGTCTCTGGATCCAAATTGGCTGCCTGGGTCCCCGCTCTGGAAATTGTTGGTCATGTGGTCTGCAAGGAAGGAAGAAGGATGGCTCCATCCAAAGTCAACAAAATCCTCTCTTGGCCTACTCCCATCAATCCAACTGAAGTCAGGGGTTTTCTAGGTGTTGTCACTTATGTTCAAATCTTTATCCCATCTCTATCCAAAATCTGTGCTCCCCTACGTTGCCTGACCAGAAAAGATGCTGAGTGGATCTGGACATAAGATTGTGAACATTCTTTCCAGCTACTTAAAATGATGGTTGGCAAAGACATAGTCGTGAGAAAGATTGCTTATGAACTGGGAGCTGGCAAGATCAAACTGGCTGTTGATTCTAGTTAACAATCTGTTGGGGCTGTCCTCACTCAGGAAGATGAAAATGGTTGGGACCGTCCTGCTCTCCATGAACCCTTGTTATTTTAAGATGTAGAATCCAGGTACTCCCAACCAAAACTGGAACTCTCTGGCATGGCTTGAATGTTGAAGAAACTCCAAACTGTCCTCTGGGGTCAACACTTCAAGTTACAAGTTGACACAGGATCCATCATTGAAATGATCAATGCCCCCAGCCTCCCAAATGCTCCTATGACTCGTTGGGTGGCCTTTATCTAACTTTTCTCTTTTGATATTGTTCATAGGCCTGGAAAATCCTTCACCATTCCCAATGGTTTATCTCAACACCACCTTGGAGACAAAGAATTGGATGATGGAGTGGACTTTGATGAGGAGGAGCCTTTAATTTTTCCAGTCTTCACCTTTTCCTCCCAAGATTATTCTGGCTTCCAACAAGGTTTCTGGCTAAAATTAGAGCAGTACCTTTCCACTCTCCAAAGGCCTCCTGATCTCTCTGCTAAAGATTTGCAATCACTCAAAAGGAAGTCCTCCAATTTATTTGTCCAAGGTACTAGGCTTATGAAAAGAGGAAATCCTTGTGCCATAATTGTTGTCACAATCCCCTCTAAACAAGATTCAATCCTCAAAAGTCTCCATGAAGGCCTTGGGCATTGTGGGGAAACCAAAATCTATCAATGCATATCCAAAAAATTCTGGTGGCCATCTTTGAAGAAATCAGTCTCCCAATGGTGCAAGAGTTGTGAAGTATGTCAGAAACGTGATCTTAGGCGCCCGGCTGAAATTGGTTATCCCACTGGAGATTCCACTGTCTTTGAAAGGATTGCTATGGATGTGGTTCACATTAAGGCTGGTGGAGCTAAGTACCTCATTGTGGCTAGAGATGATTTTTCTGGATGGGTTGAAGCAAAATTTCTTAAGAACCTCAGTTCTGAATCAGTAGCAGCCTTCCTTTACAAGACTTGGACAATGCGTTTTGGATTGGCTCAATCTTATTCAACTGATGGTGGCTCTGAGTTTGGTGGAAAACTGGCCAAAATGATCCGGTTGCTTCCTTGTCAACATAGGGTGACCACTCCTTATCATCCTGAAGGACAAGGAATGGTGGAAAGAGGCAATGCCCCTTTGAAGGCTGCTCTTGTCAAGTTGGCTGGTGAAAGTGGAAAGAATTTTTGCAAATTTCTTCCTCTGGTCCTCTTCTCTGATTGAATTTCAACTAAACAAACAACTGGCTACTCACCTTAGGAAATCCTCTTTGGTCAAAGGGCTGTCCTTCCTCTTGATCTGGAAACGGAATCTTTCTTAGGTATCTCTTGGGAAAAGGTTTCCTCCACCACTGATCTATTAGTTGCCAGATCCAAGCAACTGGAGCAAAGTGAAGATGTTTGTGACAAAGCTTATCAGAAAATGATGGAGTCAAGGAAAAAATCAGTCCAGTATTGGGAAGATAAGCATTCCAATCAAGTCAGGGAACCCTTGAATCCTGGTGATCTAGTTTTAGCTTACAACCGATCCTTGGAAACTCAGTGGGGAAAGCTTTTTTCCAATTGCTGGAATGGTCCTTATTGAGTGGTCCATCAAGTCAGAGGTGGATCATATCTTTTGGAGGAAATGGATGGTACTCAGATGGCCAGAAGGTTCTCTGCTGATCAGGTCAAGAAATTTCATTTTTGTGGAGGCGACCTTGATCAGAAGTAAGTCCTCCCAATTGTGCACCACCAGGGTCATCTGCTGCATTTTGTTGTGAAACTCTACTGTATGCCACATACGTGAGCACCTGGGACACCTTCTTCATTTCATTTCAGTCAACTCTAGGTGTTTCTTTGGATGGATCAAGATATTCTTTTCAATCAACTTCAAGATCAAATGGCTATTTCTTGTGTTTGATCATCTTTCCTTTTTTTTTATGACATCAAGCTCAGATGCAGACTAGGGACAGTCTGTAAGTTGGGGAGAGATGTGGTGACCAAATCTGGACACCCTGGACCAGATGCCAAAAAATTCAAAATTGTTTTTACTATTCTTTTATTTAGGTGTAAATGAAAAAAAAATTGGAATTTCTTTTTTCAGTATCACTCCTCCAATTTCCTCATCCTGTCAAACATCCCTCTGTCCCAGTGGTCTAGGACAGGCCTCTCTGGGTCTCATCACCTAGCCATTTGGTTTGATCCCTTCTCTCTTTGTTCCCTCCTTCCTTTTGGCCAAACGTGTGGGCCAAGACCTGCTTGGCCCAAGATATCCCCCTCCATCCCAATCATCCTCCCCCTCCAAGCTCTTATCATCCATTGATCATCTCAACCTTCAAGATCATCCTTATCCCCCACTACCCTCTTCCTCCCTTCATTCTCCTTCCACCTCCTTCAATACTTCAACCCTCTCCAACAATGCTTCTGATCTTCAACCCATCTTACTCACCCCACCTCAATCAGCCTCCAATCAATCCTCCTCCATCAGTCAACACAATGGGATCCTCAACCCAATTGTTGTTTGCAAGCAGGTCTACAATTTTCCATCACTCAACATTCAACAACCAACTCATCATCCCTCATCATCATCATCATCATCATCCACAATAATCCAATTTAGCCAGCCCACATTCTTGACTCGGCCTGGAGGAACAAATGACAACACAATCTATCCCAAAAAATATTACATCCTTACTCATTAACACCCAACAAGCCTCCATACTCAAACCCTGATCCTTGATCCTTATCACCAACCAATAGCTTTGCTGGTTGAGGAGGAATTTGACTGATTGAATTCTTGAGTGTGTTACACCACTCCTTATCCCTTTATCTGAACATACTGGTCCTGATCATCCTTTGATTATCTTTCTGGAACCAGTTACGTTTGACTGAAGAGGTTTTATTAAGCTTAAAAACTGGAGTGTTAAACCTCCCTTCAGCTCTTTTGAAGTTGAATTCCGCCACGCTACTCTTGAGTCCCTTGAGAAGTGTTGGGTTATCCTTGTTTGGATCAGTTATTGTTTTGCTTCTAGAGCTTCTTCAAACAATTAGCTCTGTCTTGTGCAGCCACCCACATTTATCTGTTACCCTTCAAGTGCTTGATTGCGGAGAGTTGGGCAGGTTCATTGAGAACCTGGAGGTTGTTTGGGATTGAGTTGATCTTTCCTAAGCTTCTGCTGACAACCGGAACTATTAGCTTGTGAGCGTTTTCACTTACAATTGCCTTGTCTTGTTGAACTCTGAACAATCATTGACTTTGTCTATTCAAGTTTTTGCCGGCACCATCTTGTCTCAGATAGTGTTGTTTCCCCAGCTACCGACTACTATCATCTTTATCCTCTTACTTTTGGTCCCTTGTTTACCAGGTTCTGGACTTTGATCTTGGTTACATTTAAATATTTTTGTAACAATCAGGAGGGCAGCCTAAACAGCACCGTTCCCCTGCACACAACTGCCATGGCCTAGCACCATTTGGAGTCTTAAATTTGGTCCCCCGGTCCGGGATCAAACCAGAAAACTTGGGATTTACAGTCCCAACAACAATCATCAACTTCAAAATCTGATCTCTTTCTTTTTTTTCCTGTCATCATCTAGATCCGTGGAGGCAACTTGTTCTAGAAGTAAGTCCTCCCAATTGTGCACCATCTGGGCAAGGTACTTGTTGTTTTTTGAGAAACCCTACTCTTGCCACATTTGTGAGCCACTTAAGAAATCTGCGCCTTGGATCTTTTAGGAAACTTTGTCAAAATGGAATCCACCAGCAACTCTTCTACTTGTCCTAAGATGGTTAAGATCAAGCCCCAGAACAAGAACTTAGGATTCAATGGGACAAATGTGGAATGCTTCTTGGACTTGTACAAGATGGCTGCTTTGGTGGGCGGGGCTAGCAAATTCAATATGGCCTACCAGTTACAATTTTTTATCTCCTCTGATGAAGTTATGGAAATCATTGAGTCGTTTGAAGGTTTCAAACGGCATAACTGGGCCCTGCTGCAAGGAGCAATGTTGGCCTATTGGGGAAAAATAGATGTAGCACAATTTAATTTGCAGGATCTAGATAACCTTGTCTCCCAGTTAATCTCCAATGGTGGTGTGGCTTCAGCTTCCAATTATCAGTCCTTTAGGAAATCTTGGGATCCCATCCAATCCTACCTTGTCCAAAACAATCACATTGACACAGTGGACAAAATTTGAGTCCAAATTTTCCAATCTTTTTCTCTTGGAGTGCAGGAAAGGATCAAGGACAAACTGGTCGAGTCTGGATCCATGATCACTACCAGGGATAATGAATTCAAGCTCCCTGGTTTCCTTATCCTTAGGGGAGTGGTGGATAAAGTTATGAAAGGTCAAACATCCCTCACTTTTGAAAAGTCTAAAACCGCTGAACCAGTCCATGCCCCTTCTTTCAAAGAGTCAAAATAGATCATGAATAAAATGGAATCTGATTGCAGGCCCAAGAAACCTCAGCCTAACCAAGAAACCAATACAATGGACAAGATTACTAAATTGCTCAAAGCCTTTGAGAACAAAATGGATCAAAAGATTTCCTCTCTTGCTGTTACTAAACCTTCTAGTGCTGGTCCTAAAAATACTCTAGTCTGCTATTATTGCCACAGGGAAGGCTATGGAACCGGTTGATGTATCAAATTCCAGAAGGACAAAGACAAGAAATTGGTAGAGCGAAAAGGGAATAAATTTTTTCTTCCTAATGGTGCCCTAATCCCCTTTGATTCATCTTTCCCCATTTGTCATGTCGTGGCCTCTTACCAGCCACCCCCTTCTATGAAGGCATCCTTGGCTTTGGTGGATTTCCAATCTTCTTGTGGTACTCTTCAACCCTGGTATCCCCCAGCTATTTCCTCCTCCTCTCTGGTTGGTACTTACCAATCTGATCCAGCTAGAAAGCGACATGAGGAGCCCAAAAATCATAAAGCTCCTTCCTTGCCAACTTCAATCCTCAAAAAACCACCCAAACGACAATCCTCACCTGAGCCCTCTTCTGATGTAGAAGTCATGGAGGTGAAAAAAGAGTCACTCATGGAAAGTTCTCAAGATCACCCTGATCCTCCTCCCTCATCTATTAAACCTCCTCAATCCCCTGATCCTGTTCCTGCTTCACCCAATCTTCCTCCCTCCACCCAGTCCAAAGTTTGGTTTGAGAGGGGAATTTCCAAAGATCACCCCAATGCTGTGGAAGGGGTATTAAAGAAAATTTCTGATCTTAAAGTTCCTGATCTATCTGTGGCTGAACTCCTATTGATCTCTCCATCTGTTGCTGAAGGAATGAAGAAATGGGTTTTGCCTTGACGTGTGGAAATTGGTCCTGAGGAACTCAAGGTCTCCTCTGGAACTTTGATAGAGGATTCTGGTGGAACAGATCCCTCTTCTGAGTCTAGTCTTTAATCATGTCCTCTTGGTTTTCTTCCCTGCCATCTTGGTGAATCAGCTAAAACGGTCTTGCTCCTTGTTGACTCTGGCTCTCATCTCAACTTGATCTTGGATGCTATGGCCTGCAAACTTAAACTCAGCCCTAGGGTCAGTTTCACCTCTTCAGTGTATGGTATAGGAAACCAGTCTTGCAAATTGGTTGGAATATTTGAAGACGTTCCAGTCTGGATTGGCCAAAACATCATTGGAACTTGTAATTTCTGGATCACACGCTTGGATGGACCTATGATCTTGGGTCAACCTTTCCTAATCAATTTTGGAGCAACTATGATGTTTTCCAATCAAGTTGGGGAGAGAATCCTCCTTCCCAATTCAGATGGTAGAAAAATTTAGGTTCCTCTTTGTTCTTTGGATTCTGGTTGCTGGGAAAGAGATTTCCCTGGTCATTTTCCTAAACTGAAGGATAATTCCAGTTCCTTTCATTTTTTAGGGGAGTAGTTGATCCTACTAATAGTTGTAGTTCTTTTCAGCCTCAAACTTCAACTCAAGGATCAACTCTCATCCCAGAGGCTTATTTCTCTTTCTTTTCAATGTTTTCTTCTAATCTCAAAAATATCAAATATCAAAAACAAATCAAAAAGGAAAAATCCAAAAATATTTCTTCTTCATCTGTTGTTTCTTCTTTTCCTTGTATTCTTATTCCTAATCAACCTTCTCTCAGTTCCGGTTTGAATCTCTGCAATGAGTCTAAACTAGATCCCAATCTCAATACTATTTTTGGTGGCTTTTGTATGGAAGAATATGGGCTTCAGTGGAGGCAAATTGGGGTAGAAGTAAGTCCTCCCAATTGTGCACCACCAGGGTATCCTACTACTATCATTTTTGAAACCCTACCTTGTGCCACACATGTGAGCAATGCATTATCCCCTGGGACTTCTTATATGGAAAAGGCACCTTTCAAAAATGTTGCGGAACATCAAACTTGGAAGGAGTTAGAACTTGGTCTCAATCCTTGTAGTCAGATATCTCTGGTCAACTTTTGGCAGAAACAAGAACCACTCTCTTTTGCCTCCAAATATAAACCAGTTGCCAGGAAAATCCAACCAGTCAACCAACCAATGCCTCTCAATCTCAATCCTCCTCTTAGGATTCCTCTTCTATCCCGCAATCTTTACTGTGGTTTACCTTGATCTCTCACTGGTCCATTCATACCCTCCCGTCATGTCACTGAAGAACGTCTGAGAGTAGTCAACTTTGGACCAGATGGATGGCTTCTACCTGATGAGTTGTATTTGATCAAAAATGTCTTGGCTCTTAGGGAAAAAGCTATTGCTTTCTGTGAAGAAAAGAGAGGTCTCTTGAAAGAATCCTATGGTCTGCCTTATATCATCCCTGTAGTAGAACATGATCCCTGGCAAAAGAAAAAGATCCCAATCCCTGCTGCCAAAGTCAACGAATTCATCAAGTTGGTCTGGGAACAAGTCCAAACCGGTTTATACAAACAGTCACATCCTAGCTACTCCAGTCCTGTTTTCTGTGTCGTTAAAAGTAACCGTAAACTTAGAATAGTTCATGATCTCCAGCCTCTAAATAAGGTTACTATTAAAGACTCTGGTAATACCCCTGCTACTGAAGAATTTGTTGAATCCTTTGCCGGGAGAGCTTGCTATGGTCTAGGTGACATTATGGGTGGCTATGACATATGGTCCTTACATCAGATTTCTTGCCCTCTCACTACATTCAATACTCCCCTTGGTTTTTTCCAACTTCCTCAATTGCCTCAAGGTGCCACCAACTTGGTTGCAGTCTACCAGGCTCAGATGGTTTGGATCCTCCAGGATGAAATCCCTGATCATGCTGGTATCTTTATTGACAATGGCAGAATTAAAGGACCAGTTTCTGATTATAACAATGAGCTCTTACCCTGGCATTCAGGAATCCATCAATTTATCTGGGAATATGCAACCACTTTGAAAAGGATCTTGTTCCAAATTGAAGAATCTGGGCTCACTGTCTTGGATCCAAATTGGCTGCCTGTGTCCCTGCTCTGGAAAATGTTGGTCATGTGGTCTTCAAGGAAGGAAGAAGGATGGCTCCATCCAAGATCAACAAAATCCTCAATCCAACCGAAGTCAGGGGTTTTCTAGGTGTTGTCACTTATGTTCGACTCTTTATCACATCTCTATAAAAAATCTGTGCTCCCCTATGTTGCCTGACCAGAAAAGATGCTGAGTGGATCTGGACATAAGATTGTGAACATTCTTTCCAGTTAGTTAAAATGATGGTTGGCAAAGACATAGTCTTGAGAAAGATTGCTTATGAACCGGGAGCTGGCAAGATTAAACTGGCTGTTGATTCTAGTTACCAATCTGTTGGGGCTGTCCTCACTCAGGAAGATGAAAATGGTTGGGACCTTCCTGCTCTCTATGAATCCCTTTTATTTTTAGATGTAGAATCCAGGTACTCCCAACCAAAACTGGAACTCTGTCGCGTGGCTTGAATGTTGAAGAAACTCCAAACTGTCCTCTGGGGTCAACACTTCAAGTTACAAGTCAACGCACAATCCATCATCAAAATGATAAATGCCTCCACCCTCCCAAATGCTCCTATGACTTGTTGGGTGGCCTTTATCCAACTTTTCTCTTTTGATATTGTTCATAGGCCTGGAAAATCTTTCACCATGCCCAAAGGTTTATCTTGATGCCCCCTTGGAGATGAAGAATTGGATCATGGAGTGGACTTAGATGAGGAGGAGCCTTTAATTTGTCCAGTCTTCACCTTTTCCTCCCAAGAGTATTCTGGCTTCCAAGAAGGTTTCTGGCTAAAATTAGAGCAGTACCTTTCCACTCTCCAAAGGCCTCCTGATCTCTCTTCTAAAGATTTTTGATTGCTCAAGAGGAAGTCCTCCAATTTCTTTGTCCAAGGTACTAGGCTTATGAAAAGAGGCAATCCTTGTGCTCTAATTGTTGTCACAATCCCCTCCAAGCATGATTCAATCCTCAAAAGTCTGCATGAAGGTCTTGGGAATTGCAGCAAAAACAAGACCTATTGACATATATCCAAAAAATTCTGGTGGCCATCTTTGAAGAAGTCAGTCTCTCAACGGTGCAAGAGTTGTGAAGTATGTCAGAAATGTGATCTTAGGCGCCTGGCTGAAATTGGTTATCCCACTGGAGAGTCCACTGTCTTTGAAAGGATTGCTATGGATGTGGTTCACATTAAGGCTGGTGGAGCTAAGTACCTCATGGTGGCTAGAGATGATTTTTCTGGATGGGTTGAAGTAAAATTTCTTAAAAACCTCAGTTCTGAATCAGTAGCAGCCTTCCTTTATGAGAATTGCACAATGCGTTATGGCTTGGCTTGATCTTATTCAACTGATGGTGGCTCTGAGTTTGGTGGCAAACTGGCCAAAATGATCCGATTGCTTCCTGGTCAACATAGGGTGACCACTCCTTATTATCCTGAAGGACAAGGCATGGTGGAAAGAGGCCATGCCCCTTTGAAGGCTGCTTTTGTCAAGTTGGCTGGTGAAAGTGGAAAGAATTGTTGCAAATTTCCTCCTCTGGTCCTCTTCTCTGATTGAATTTCAACTAAACAAACCACTGGCTACTCACCTTAGGAAATCCTCTTTGGTCAAAGGGCTGTCCTTCCTCTTGATCTGGAAATGGAATCTTTCTTATGTATTTCTTGGGAAAGGGTTTATTCCACCACTGATCTATTAGTTTCCAGATCCAAGCAACTGGAGCAAAGTGAAGAAGTTTGTGATGAAGCTTATCAGAAAATGATGGAGTCAAGGGAAAAATCAGTCCAGTATTGGGAGGAAAAGCATTCCAATTGATTCAGGGATCCCTTGAATCCTGGTGATCTAGTTTTAGCTTATAATCAATCCTTGGAAACTCAGTGGGGAAAGCTTTTTTCCAATTGCTGTAATGGTCCTTATTGAGTGGTACGTCAAGTCAGAGGTGGATCATATCTTTTGGACGAACTGGATGGTACTCAGATGGCCAGAAGGTTCTCTGCTGATCAGGTCAAGAAATTTCATTATCGTGGAGGCAACTTTGATCAGAAGTAAGTCCTCCCAATTGTGCACCACCAGGGTCATCTGCTGCATTTTGTTGTGAAACTCTACTGTATGCCACATATGTGAGCACCTGGGACACCTTATTTGTTTTATCGCAGTCAACTCTTGGATTTTCTTTGGATGGATCAAGATATTCTTTTTCAATCACCCTCAAGATCAAATGGCCATTTCTTGTGTTTGATCATTTTTCCTTTCTTGTTTTCATAACATCAAGCTCAGATGCAGACTAGGGACAGTCTGTCAGTTGGGGAGAGATGTGGTGACCAAATTTGGACACCCTGGACCAGATGCAGAAAAAATTCAAAAAATTTTTTACAATTCTTTTATTTAGGTGTTATTCAAAAAAAAAAAAAAACCAAATTTTTTTGTATCAGTATCACTACTCCAACTCCCTCTACCTGCCAAGCGTTTCCCTATCCCAGTATTCTAGGACAGGCCTCTCTTGGTCCCATCCCCTAGGCATTGCGTTCAGTCCCTTCTCTCATTGTTCCCCCCCTTCCTTTTGGCCAAACGCATGGGCCAAGACCCGCTTGGCCCGAGATATCCCACTTCATCCCATCACCCATCTCCACCGCCAAACAGACCTTGGTTGACTCCAAAAATCTTCCCTTCCCCCTCCACTCAACCTCCTCAATGGCCTTCCAATCTCATTCAATCCTTGGTCCTTGCCGCCTATCAAGTCCTCACCAGTCTTGGCTCCCCCGCCGTCCATCGTGCCATCCTCACCAACAAACTCTTCCCACCTCCCTCCAATCCTCCTAATCCCCCCTCTCCCTGGCTCTTGGCCATCCACCAAGCCCTCGTCCTCCTAGCCTTACCCAACCTTGAGCTGCTCATGGTTGTCCTCAATTACCTCTATACCATCACCTTGATCAATCAGCTTGCCCTTTCAATCTGCTGCCTACACCGTGATATCCTTGGAATCTTCAAACTCTTACTTTTTCACGTCCACCATCACTGCAGGATCAAAGGCAATCCCCCCAAAAGCCTCCCAATTGCCAATCCAAAGTGGTACTTTCAACCTCCTCCTACCCCCAAACCTCTCGTCATTGACCTCACCAACTCTGACTCCCCTATGCCTACTCCTCCTCCCCCTCACGTGACCGCCGGCATTTGATCATCACCTCCAATCGCTCTGAGCAACCCCAAGCCACCCTGACGCCAATCCATCAATAACTCGCACCCCCTTCCATCTTTGGGTGGGGGTGGGAGAGTGTTGTCTACCGCCTGTGGACACCCGCGGGCCGTCTGGTCCATTTCCTTTCCCACCCCCTTCCGCCTTTGGGTGAGGGGTGGGTGATTCCGGTATTGTTGCGCGCGCCCATCCACGGATGGAAGAAAGAGATGGTGAAGGGATGAGAAGGATCCCACCCTGGTCAGGGAGGCCAGATTTCCACCCGCCTGAGTGATCAAATTTTTCTGATCACCTGAAAATCAAAAAAAAAAAATTCCGCTCTATTTGTAGTATCCTTTGTACATAGTCTAACAGGGCATCCTGACCATTTAAGGAGGGCTCTCCCCTGCCTTTTGGAGGGGAAGAAGCACATCAGATCATCATCATCAGATCCTATCCTACCAGGGGGGTAACATCATCAGTGTCCTCTTGAAATACATTATCTGTGGGGTCTCATTCCCCTTCATCTGAGACTAAAAATTTGGGCATATCTATGATTGCCCCTTGATCCTTGAGCCTCCATACTCAAAACCTTGATCCTTGATCCTTATCACCAACCAATACCTTTGCTGGTTGAAGAAGAATTTGACTGATTGAATTCTTGAGTGTGTTAAACCACTCCTGATCCCTTTATCCGACCATACTGGTCCTGATCATCCTTTGATTATCTCTCTGGACCCAGTCACGTTTGACTGAAGAGGTTTTTATAAGCTTAAAACCTTGAGTGTTAAACCTCCCTTCATTTCTTTTGAAGTTGAATTCCCCCACGCTACTCTTGAGTCCCTTGAGAAGTGTTGGGTTATCCTTGTTTGAATCAGTTATTGTTTTGCTTCTAGAGCTTCTTCAAACAATTAGCTTTGTCTTGTGCAGCAACCCACAGTTATCTGGTACCCTTCAAGCGCTTGATTGCAGAGAGTTGGGCAGTTTCATTGAGAACCTGGAGGTTGTTTGGGATTGAGTTGATCTTTCCTAAGCTTGTGCTGACGACCAGAGCTATTAGCTTGTGGGCGTTGTCACTTACAATTGCCTTGTCTTGTTGAACTCTGAACAAAACTTGACTTCTTCTATTCAAGTTTTCCCTGGCACCATCTTGTCTCCAATAGTGTTTTTTCCCCAGCTACCAACTACTATCATCTTTATCCTCTTACTTTTGGTCCCTTGCTACCATGTTCTGGACTTTGATCTTGGTTACATTTAAATATTTTTGTAACACTCAGGAGGGCAGCCAAAACAGCACCTTTCCCCTCCACAGAACTGCCACGGCCTAGCACCTTTTTGAGTCTTACAATGGTTCCCACACGGCTGGAGCGGTGAATCTAAAATTACCCTTTTTTGGATGTATCCTTTCACCTCAAAAAATTCCTTCAAGAAACACATGAAAAATCAACAAAATCAAATTTGTCTTTGGAAATTTGAATCCTTTTATTTTCCTTTTTATTTCATTTTTTTGGGTAATTCAAGCTGTTAAAAATTTGAACCAACAGTCAAGGAGAATTCAATCATTTTTTTCAGATTTTTTGGATGTTTTATTTTATGTTTAAAAATGGGTGATGTTAAATTCACAACTCTGGGTTGTGTGGGAGTCGTGTAGGGCCCTACACGTGCCAATGGACGCGTGGGGGCCCATAAATGCGTCCAAATCGCGCTTTTGGGCCAAAACACGCGTCTACATGCGCCCAAAGGGTAGTATCAAACGCGCAAAACCACCAGGGGGGCGTATATCCCCCGTACTCAGTGTATTTGGGTTTTCTACCCCTGTACACCAAGGTTGTGAGCTGTGTTTGGGGGTACGCATCCCCCTGGGGGTCATGCAAAACTTTTTGGGACCCCCTGGACCACATTTGGGTTCCATAAACCCAAATTTGGTATCAATGCTTACTATGTGCGACTTGTTTTCCACATCTAGTGATCATAAAGTGAAATTAAAGTGAAATCAAGTGAAATTCAAGTGAAATTCAAGTGACACTATAGGAAGCTGTGACCAAAACATCCCACAAAATTGATCTTCCTCAACTTTAAAGTGAGCAAACTTGTTAGTGTTATATTGAAATGTTGATTGAAAACTGAAGTAGCATTGAAATTTTTTGCATTATGGGAACAGTGGCAAGCCCGCCTTCTGATATGGCCGCATTCAAGGACTACATTAGTGCAATGAACAAATCTGCGGAAAAGAGGGATTCAGGTAATGAATCATTGGAAGCCCCAATTGCATCCTCATTGAGGGTGACAATTGAGGAACAAATTGTTTCAAAAATGGAAATGACCTCTAGTGGTGAGTAACATCTTATGTTACTGGTCTTTTCCATATCTAATTTGATTGAAACTGATGGATTGCATGCCATCAATATAACCATGAAACTGTAACTATCAAAGATCCACTTGCTCCACCTCCCATGAGAGCTTTTCCTACTAGGGAAGAGGCAAATAAATATTGTCAAACATGGGCAATTAAGCATGTTTAGGCTTTAAAATTTTTAAACTCAAACCATGATAAATATGTGGATTTAGCCTGTGATGGACATGGTTTTTACTCTGGGAAATTGCTCACCAAACGGCCAAGGAAAAATCAGAAACAGAAGTTTGGGTGCAAGTTTTTAATACGTGCTTGTCACACAATGGTAGAACCCTTGTGGCAAATCTCCTACAAGAATGATCAACATAACCATGAACCATCTCCACACCCCTCAGTGCATCCTCAACTGAGGAGAAGCTCTGGGGAAGCCTTATAAAGTATAAAAGAAGGCTTTAATGATGGGCTCAAGACACTTCAAATCAAAAGAAAATTGAGAAAAATCCATGGTGGCAAATATGTTGATGAACAAACAATCTATAAAACTAAGCGTAAGGTAGCACTAGAATAAATAAAGGGGAAAAGTGTTATGGAGGTCCTCTTTGAAAAAATTGGTAATTCAGGTTGGGTTCATCAAGCAAAATTCAGTGGAGAGGGTCACTTGGAGGCCCTATTCTTGGCTCAACTCAAGTCATTAAAGCTTTGAAAGAAGTTCCATCATATAGCTATGATGGATTTTACTTATAAGAAAAGTAAGTACAACATACCCCTATTGCACATTGTGATAATTACTTCCAACCGGAAAAATTTCATAAAAGCTCTTGTTTTTGTAACAAGAGAAACATTTGAGTTCTAAAGTTGGTTGGTAAATGTGCTAAAGGAGTTGGCTTATGATCCTGAGAGAATCACCAAAGTCTTTGTGAAGGACCGTGAAAAAGCTTTGATCTGTGCTCTAGAGCAAATATTCCCTGAGTCAACAAGACAGTGCTGTCAATGAAACTTATCTAAAAAAATACAAGTAAAATGTAAAGTGCACTTTAATAATGACTTTGAAGGGTGGCAAAGCTTTTTGTCTCTGTGGGCTAAGTATGGGGCCTCAAAAACCAAGGAGGAGGCAGAGGTCAATGATGCAGAACTTAGAGTAAGTTCCAAATCACTGCCTCTCCTGTTAATCTTCCTAGTTTTGGGTTGCTTACATTATGACTTGTATAAAGTGTTTGTTGGCAGACCGTGAGGATGTACTTGAGTATATGGATCATAATATCTTATGTATCAAAGAGACGTTTGTAATGGCTTGGACTTGCAAAAACCCAGAATTTGGAAATAAAACAATGTCTTGGGTTGAAGGGGCCCTTGCTACTCTCAAAGGATTCCTTGCAAACTCATGCAAAAACATGTTGGATGTTTGGAAAAACCTAGAGGGCACAGTTTCCAATCAAACTAAATTGGTTCAGGCTGCGCTTAAAAACTCTTGAATAAAGATTGGAATAGTTCTTTCTACTGAACTGTTACCATTGGGATACAAGGTATCTTTACAAGCAATCAATAATGTTGGGGATCAATTATAGAGGTTAAAGCAGAAACATGATGGGGAAGTGTGCACCAAGTCATACTCAACAACTATGGGTTTTCCCTCTTCCCACCAAATAGGTGAACTACTAGCCTCAAGAGGCTCTGTTGTGCCTGAAGATGTTCATCCTCAGTGGAGGTTGGATTATGAACCTTACATTTCTAGTTCTTTAATTTGGTTTAAGGTGGATTGTTTAAATCACTTTGTTATTAATGCTTTTAGATTAATGCTTTTTGATTAATGATTTTTGATAACTGCCTTTTGAATTATGATTCCTACTTGACTGAAATGATCATTCCTACTTGAACAATATCTGATCCTTTTGAATTTTCAAAGTTTGATGTTGATGAATTGCTCAAAAATTCTCAGTTACATGAGAAGCTCAATGAAATGATCTTGAATAATACTGATCAAGATTATTGCGGGCTGTTGAAGCGCTTGATGAAGAAGACAGAAAATAATCAATCAAAGACAAGACTTGAACCTGAAGTCTTGTGATCAAGCAGAGGCTGTCCAAAATTGACAGATAACCAGCAAGATCCTTCCTGATTTGAACACATTGAAAAGGAACTTAAGCGGGCAACAAAGAGGAAAAGACAAATGATTGTAAGTCTTTTCTTTTGTGAAAGGTTCATTTTTTTGGTTTAATGAACTGATTGAGATATCTTTATAGTCCAATTCAGGCTCTTCATTTGAATTTCATAGTTCAGTGAAAGAGACTGAAAGTTCATTGGGTTTGGTGCTATTGGAATCCCATTCCTTTTCAAAGGATGAAGCAGATGCAATGGAGGAGTCAAACAGAAGCTCAGCTTTGGTGAGTGGTGATTCCTTTAATGAGATTATAATTTTGGCTAACTAATTTTTGATTTTAGGAAGTAAATTACCTCAATCAAATACCTGAGAACTTAGATAAGTTCTTGGGTGAGGTTTGGGACCCAGTTGGTGATGAAAATTGTGGTTTTAGAGTAATTTCTAAATCACTTGGGTATGAAGACAATGGATGGTTTAAAGTTTGGAAAGAAATTCTTGGAGAATTGGGGAAAAATAAGGGGTGCTATTCTAAGATCCTTGGTGGCAGTAAAGATGTTGAAAAGATAGAACAAAGGCTTGATGATAAAGAAATCAATGAAAAGATTCCCTCTTCAAAATGGCTTTCAAAGCTTGACATGGTTCAAATAATAGCTGATACTTATGGAAGACCAATATGTTTCATTTCATTGGAACCATGTTGTAATTTTACTCCTATGAAAATGGGTGTAAAAGAACAATAAGATCCTATGTTCATTTGCTTTGTTAAAAATAACCATTGGGTCCAGTTTGTACTTAAGGGAGATGTGATTCCAATCCCCCCAATAGTTTCTAAACAATTTTCCATGATTTCTAAAAACGCAGCCTGTTGGGTTGATCAACTCAAAGATCAACATGAGTTTTATTCTAACTTATAGGTTAATTTCATCATTTGGGTTTGGTCTAGCATGCTGATATGGTAATTCTATTAATATAAAGGGTTATCACATTTTGAACATCATTATGTTGAGTGTTTGCAGTTGACATAATTATGATGAGTGTTTTGAATGAGATTTTAATGGTAATTCAGTTCAACTTGTGTTGGGCTGATCCCATCACAAGCTTACCTTTTTTTTTTTTGGTGTTTTGACTTTAGGGCTGGTCAAAAGACTTGTATTTTTTTTTGGAACTTTTACTTTGGGGCTGGTTAAAAGAATTCTTGTATTTTTTGGCTGGTCAAAAGACTTTTATTTTTTTGGCACTTTTAATTTGGGGCTGGTCAAAATAATTCTTGTATTTTTTGGCTGGTCAAAAGACTTTTATTTTTTTGGCACTTTTACTTTGGGGCTGGTCAAAAGGATTTTTGTATTTTTTGGCTGGTCAAAAGACTGGGGTTTTTTTGTCACTTTATTTTTAGGGCTGGTCAAAATACTTCTTGCATTTTTGGCCCTTTTAATTTAGGACTAGTCAAGTTGAATTTGAATATTTTACTTGAATCTGAAGACAACCTGTTGGTTGTCTTCAGTTTTTTTGTTTTTGTTTTTGTCCTTATTTATTTATTTTTACTTATTTTTACTTATTTTTATTTTATTTCTTATTTTTTGTTTTTTAACCAAAGAATCAACCTTTTTTGATCTTTTGGTTGATTTCTTTTTTTTTGTATTTTTATTCAGTTTATTTCAGTTTATTTTAAAGGGTGATGTTGAATTCGCAGCTCTAGCCAAGTGGGAGTTGTGTAGGGCCCATACACTACTCCATATAGTTTATAATTCATAATTTATTATTTATTATTTATTATTTATTATTTATTATTTATTATTTATTATTTATTATTTATTATTTATTATTTATTATTTATTATTTATTATTTATTATTTATTATTTATTATTTATTATTTATTATTTATTATTTATTATTTATTATTTATTATTTATTATTTATTATTTATTATTTATTATTTATTATTTATTATTTATTATTTATTATTTATTATTTATTATTTATTATTTATTATTTATTATTTATTATTTATTATTTATTATTTATTATTTATTATTTATTATTTATTATTTATTATTTATTATTTATTATTTATTATTTATTATTTATTATTTATTATTTATTATTTATTATTTATTATTTATTATTTATTATTTATTATTTATTATTTATTATTTATTATTTATTATTTATTATTTATTATTTATTATTTATTATTTATTATTTATTATTTATTATTTATTATTTATTATTTATTATTTATTATTTATTATTTATTATTTATTATTTATTATTTATTATTTATTATTTATTATTTATTATTTATTATTTATTATTTATTATTTATTATTTATTATTTATTATTTATTATTTATTATTTATTATTTATTATTTATTATTTATTATTTATTATTTATTATTTATTATTTATTATTTATTATTTATTATTTATTATTTATTATTTATTATTTATTATTTATTATTTATTATTTATTATTTATTATTTATTATTTATTATTTATTATTTATTATTTATTATTTATTATTTATTATTTATTATTTATTATTTATTATTTATTATTTATTATTTATTATTTATTATTTATTATTTATTATTTATTATTTATTATTTATTATTTATTATTTATTATTTATTATTTATTATTTATTATTTATTATTTATTATTTATTATTTATTATTTATTATTTATTATTTATTATTTATTATTTATTATTTATTATTTATTATTTATTATTTATTATTTATTATTTATTATTTATTATTTATTATTTATTATTTATTATTTATTATTTATTATTTATTATTTATTATTTATTATTTATTATTTATTATTTATTATTTATTATTTATTATTTATTATTTATTATTTATTATTTATTATTTATTATTTATTATTTATTATTTATTATTTATTATTTATTATTTATTATTTATTATTTATTATTTATTATTTATTATTTATTATTTATTATTTATTATTTATTATTTATTATTTATTATTTATTATTTATTATTTATTATTTATTGTTTATTATTTATTATTTATTATTTATTATTTATTATTTATTATTTATTATTTATTATTTATTATTTATTATTTATTATTTATTATTTATTATTTATTATTTATTATTTATTATTTATTATTTATTATTTATTATTTATTATTTATCATTGATCATTTATTATTTATCATTTATCATTTATTATTTATTATATATAATTTATTATATATAATTTATTACATATAATTTATAATTTATAATTTATAATTTATTATTCATAATTTATGATTTATTGGAGGCTACACAACTTGATTTCAGTTGTTTAGCGTGCCGTAAAACTAAAATGGGACGTTTAGCATGCCACACAGCCCATTTGAGCCATGTACCATGCCACACGGCCCATTTGACCCATGTAGCAAGCCACACAGTCCATTTGAGCCGTGCAGCATGCCACACGGCTCATTTGAGTCGTGTAGGGTGCCACAGGGCCCATTGAGCCATGTACAGAGCCGTGTACACAGCTCTGTAGCCGTGAATTTAACATTACCCTATTTTAGACCCTTAGTTTTTTTTTTTTTTGGCCCATCAGACTTGTAGCCATGTGGCACGGTGTGGTGTCATTATATAGCCTTGGGTCGGGGACTGCGTCGCGGCCTGCGCGCTCAGCATCTGGTAGGTTAGGCTCAGCAGTGGGGGTGCGCCGGTCCTCAGCAGTAGCCGCTGCGGGTTCAGCAGTAGCCGCTGCGGGCTCAGCAGTGGGCGCGGCGGGATTGAGCACGCGACTGCGGGCCGGGCCTGACTAAGGGAGGCGGGCTGCGACCCGCTTGGATGTCCGACTCACGGATGGAGCTGGGCCAACCAGGTTCTCGGAACGGCTAGTCGGGGGGGGAAAAAGCGGGGCAACAGCGGGGCTATATGCATGGGCAGCCGCGCGCAAGCGCGGGCCAGCCACAGGACGGGAAATCCACGACGGCGCGTCGGGTGGATGCGCGCAAGCGCGGCGAACTTTGGGTATCGCGCGGCGGAGGGCCGCGCCACGAAAAGACAAACCGGATGCGCGTAATGGCAGGCAAGCTGGCGGGGATAGGGTATGGGTATGGGTTGGGGGATGGGTCAGGGTTCTGGGTCTAGGGTTCCTTCTTCATGGTTGCCAGTCTGTCTTTGTGCTTGTACTTAGGTTAGGGTTGAGGGGGAGGGCTCAAATACCTTTCCCCTTGACTCTGGGTTGTAGGGGGGGAGGATCTCTTCATCCATCTATCTCTATCTCTCTATCTCTCTCTCTCTCTCTCTCTCGGAGAAAAGGAAAGGAAGCATTCTCAGTCTTACAGATTCTAGAACCATTGATCCTGTAACTAGGGACAACTTCTTGAGGGACGACCTCTAAAGTTTCCACAACGGCTACACAACTTCATTCAAGCCATGTAGAGCCCCACACAACTAAAATGTGGTTGTTCTGGCTGTGAGGCACGGCAACACAACTACATTTAAGCCATGTGGGGCTCTACATGGCTTGAATGTAGTTGTGTGGCCCCCACACGGTGGTCTGATGCCATTTGGAGTACAGCCCAACCACACTAAAATGGTGTGGGGCTCTGCATGGCTCAGATGTAGCCCTATAGCCATTTTTTTTTATCACCCTTTAAAAATTTCTTGAAAAAAGCAAAAAATTAAAAAAATTCAATTTTCTCATTGGACTTTTGGATCCTTTTGTTTGCCTTTTTGATTAAATTTTTTTGGGGTTTTCAAGCTTTTATCAATTTAAAACAACTATTAAAGAGATTTTTAACATTTTTTCAGAATTTTGGGATTTCATGTTTGACCTTTCAAAATTCCTTCAAAAAACAAACAAATTCAAAAAAATCACTTTTCTTGCTGGATTTTTGAATCCTTTAGTTGGATTTAATAATTGATTTTTGTAGGTGATTCAAGCTTTTGGAATGTTAAAAATACACAAAAACAGTCCATTAACAATTGTTAAAGAGCATCTGCATTCTTGCGTACACCTTACAAAATTTTTTCAAAGAATTAAAAATAAAGAACAAATTTGGATACAAATATTGAAATTTATTCAAATATGATTGGTTTTATTTTTCTACTTGATTTTTGTGTAGGGAACAAAACCTCATAAAAAAGATCCAAATTTATCTGAAAAATGGTTTTCCAAGATTTGGAATCCTTTGTCACAAAACTTTTCCAAGGTAGATCTAACCTGGGAGCTGGCCAATAATCAGACTTGAACTTGAATGATACTATATGTTTGGATTATTTTATAAGGAGGCAGAAAATAGGACAGGATTTGGAATTTGGAGTGGGAGAAGAATTCAGAGGAAGATAAATGCAAGGTATTAAAGACAAAAACAGAACCACTGGACACTTATATGCTTCAGCCAGAAGAAAAAAATGGCATGGAAATTTCATCCGCATATTTATGGGACCTGGGCCATAAAGGTGGTTCAGTTGCCTTCTTGATTCTTGGAAAGTTTGACCCCAGATATCAAACGGTAATTTTGTTTCCTTGAAGATTGGGTTTGAATCAAGCTCTTTCACCATTTCTTTCCTGACTCCAACCCATTCTTCTGAGTTCCCCCACAAACAAATGGCTGCTGCTCTAAAGCAACAGTTCCCATCCCCTATGACATCTTGAACATGTGAGATATTTGGAATGGAGGTTTTTGGGGAAATAAAATCTTTCCATTTGAACTAAAAACAAAAATCAGAATTCTTTATAACAGAAAATATGGACTAAAGATGATACTCACTTCTTCAATTGATACTTGGTCAATGATTTCAGAAGACAAAGCAGATAATGTGCAGGAAACCTAGAGGAAAAACACAAAATAAATCAGAAAAAATTAAAAAATAATAAAATACAAAATGTACTCACTTGCTCACTGATTGTTGGGGCTGCTAATGCCTTCCTCCCAGGAGGATGGTAAGGAGAATCACCATCTTCATTAGATACATTTATTCCATTGATTCTTTTCCCCACATTTTATTCAGGAGAAGCAACCTGCTTATTCAAAAAGGTTCCAGAACTCTGATAAACATTTGAATGAAAAAATTAATGAACAATAATATCCAACAAATTAGCCAAAAATAAAAGATAATGAAAGCTCAAAATCATAATTAAATCCATTTCTGGAAGCTCTTCATCTGCTGAATCTTCCCCTTCATCCAAACCTTGCACCTCTTCATATTCTGAATATTCCTCTCCAGTCAGAAATTCACCCTATGTTAAATCAATGACAAGGACTCATTAAAAAAGGACCCATTGCGGAAAACATAATTATATTCATATAATTAACTCTTCCTCTGTTTCCTCCATCTTTTTTCCCTTCCTCTTCCCTTGGATGGCCTTGGAACTTTTTGAAACCAGGACAAATAACAAAACAAAATGGTTACAAAATTTGATATATTTTTTTTCCAAAAAAATGGTGACTGACCTTTGAATTTGCTATGAATTTCTTGTTTGGCCTTCCTCTCCTCTTGGGTTCTTCTAAATATTCAAAACCAGATGGATCTCTTTTTCTTTATGAATAAGAGATATTCTTCAACTTATTGGCTGCTCCTTTGGGCCTTCCTCTTACTTTGGATCTTTGAGTGGAATTTGGCTCATCAATCTGTGCAAGTTGATATCTGCCACTGTACAGCTTCATGCTTTCATCCAGATAATATAGCTGTTCTTGAGGTGGGAACTTGCTGAATTCTTCAAACAGTTCAGTGAAATATGGGTTTTAATTACAGGATTTAGTTGGAACTTCAAGTTTTTCTGAATCTTCAGTTGATTCAGGGTTCACCTTAAAACTGGAGAAAGGAAAATTAAAATCAATCAGGAAATTATTCATCTGAGCTTACATCCCAAAAAAAAACAGATAAAAACTTACTGAGATGGGAGCTTCAACATGCCATTGAGGATGAAAATTATCAAGCTGGAAGAGTTAACCCTTTCTGATGGCCAATTTGACTTTGTGAACACATGATATATGTCAAAATACATATGCGCTCACGTGTGTGCTACGTATAGGTGTAATCCAAATAGGATGCATGTATGGGCCTCTACAGCCCATTAGAAAATCACACAGACCATACGGGCCTTCATGGATGTCATGGATTTGGAGAAATTGGCTCCAAAACATGTGAAATAAGCCTAATGGTACACCTGCCTTAATGGACCCGGTGGTTTATATGGGTGTACAAAGCCAGATGGGCTTTGATGGTCATTTTGGACATACATGGCAAGCCGGGATGGCCTTCCAAAATTTTCATTTTGTGGGTTTGGGCTGGGACAGCCCATTGGGGCCTTCACCCATGTTGCGGTCTGCTTGGAACTGCTGTTTCTCTCTCATGGCCTTTTGAGGGGCCTGATGGCCTGGGCGGGGCCATTGTAGGGGGGTAGAGGGACTGCAAATGGAGTCCACCACCCTGGTCCCGGTGGCTGAGGGACCCTGAGCTGGGCTTTCAACCAAGGCTGCCAGGCTTGGCCGTGGTTGGTGGTTGGAGCAGCAGGAGCTGGGGCCAACTTCCCTGGCTTGCTCCCCTCCCCTTACTTTCCATTGAAAAGGGAAGGGGGCATGGCTGGCTGGTTCAAACCAGTCAGAAACCAGTCAGGGTGGGGGGGGGACCTCATCACCCTTTCACCTGTTGGTGGTGGAAGGAACAAAGCATTGGGGGGGATCTGATCACCCTACCACCAGCAGGCGGGGTGCTCTCCCCCAGCTAAAGGGCTGGTTCAGCACCATGAGTGTGGAAACACCAAATTCAACCAGAAAAGGCCATCAAAAGGGTCCAGGGACAAATGCCATTTGGGCTGATGTAGCCCAAACCAAGTAACAAGGCCTGTAGAGCCTGTAGAGCCGCTTTGGGGAGGGAATTTTGCCTTTTCAACTCTTGTATTATGTGCCCACAAGAGGCCAATATTTTGTAGTTAAGTAGTGCTTCTCCCTTCTGTTTTCCACCCCATCCATTTTTATTCATCCAATCAATTATATGACATATTGCCCCATTGTGAGAGCCCATTAGCCTTTATAGAAACAAGGTTTCCAGCATGTCTTTTGCTTTAATTACTGCTCCTCCTGCCAATAAGCTGATTGATGGCCATAATTTCCACACATTATCAGTACCGGGCTTTATTGGAGCCACTGTTTGGATCCATGTGTGTCTGTTTTAATTCTGGATTCTTTTTAGTACCTTGGATTTTGGAGAAGATGTCTTTCATTTAAGAATCCAGCTATGCCAAAATTATTCTCAATAAATCATATTTTAAATTTTTGGGCAACGCTTATCGATATTGCGCTAGAAAAAATTGTTTGCAGTCAGCTTATGAGGAATGATGAAGATCCAGATCTGTTCTGAGGTAAAGAAAAAGTCTTACCATGTTATTTTTGAGGCACATGAGTGAGAATCATGTAGCATAGGTTGCAGATATTATGGTTGGAAGAAGAGAAGATAATTATTATCTTATTGGAGATTCTGAAGGTGAATTTTTTTGGATATTTGATCCATAAGAAGGGTCACTATGTGAGTGATGGTAAGCAAAGAAGATGATTTCCATTGAAGAAGACAATAGGGTAATGTTAAATTCACGGCTCTTGATCCATGCACATGGTTCAAATTGGGCCGTGTGGCACGCCACACGGTCCAATTTGGGCTATGTACAACCCCCCACATCTCAGGGAGTCATGCGGCCCACCCAGCCCGGTCCGCCGCCGTGTGGACTTCCACACGACTACATTTGAGCTGTGTGGAGTTGTACACGGCTCAAGTGTAGTCTTGTGGCATCCTACATGGCACCAGACAGGGGTGAGCAAAAAAAAGAACAAAAAAAGGAAAATGAATAAAAGGGTACTAACACAACTGTTAAACTAAATAAACCTTCCAAAAAAACAGAAATCAACCAAAAAATCAAAGAATATTCATTTTTTGGTTAAAAAAAACAAATAAATAAATAAAAAAAATAAAAAAAACTGGTAATATCCAATGGAATTGCCCTAAATTAAAAAGACCCAAAAAAACACAAGGAACTGGACTATCCCTGAACTAAAAACACCAAAAAAAAGACAATTAACTTGACAAGCCCTAAAGTAAAAATACCAAAAAAAGACAAGTAACTTGACAAGCCCTAAATTAATTTCAACTTGACTAGCCCTAAAGTAAAAGGGCCCAAAAATTAAAGAAGTATTTTGACCAGCCCTAAAGTAAAAGTGGCCCAAAAAATACAAGTCTTTTGACATGCCCTAAAGTAAAAACACCAAAAAAACAAGTTCAACTTGTGTTGAGCTGATCCCATCCCAAGCTTAACATAAGTTAAGCTTATGATGGAATCAGCCCAACACAAGTTGAACTGAATTACCATTAAACTATCATTCAAAACACTGAATAACATGATGTTAACTCAAAACACTCAACATAATGAAGTTCAAAATGTGATAGCCCTTATATTAGTAGAAATTGATAGCTGCATTAAAATTAAAATTTATATAAAACCCAATGATGAAATGAAGTCAAAGTCTATTAATAACTAGAATACATTTGCAGTTGATCTTTGAGATGATCAACCCAACCAGAGGCTTTTTTAGAAATCAAGGAATGTGGTTTTGCTGAAATGGGCTGGATTGGAATCATTTCTCCCTCAAGTACTAATAGAACCCAGTGGTTATTGTTTACAAAGTAAATGAACATTGGATCTGATTGATCAGTAACACCATTTTTAATTGGAGTATAAGTATCACATGACTCCAATGAAATGAAACATATAGATTTGGAATATGTGTCTGCTATGATTTGACCCATGTACAATTTAGCCAGCCATTTTGAGGAGGGAATCTTTGCATTGATTTCTTAAATGTCAAGTCTTTGTTCAATATTTTCAACCTCCTTAGAACCACCAAGCATCTTAATTTAGCGTTATTTATGTTTCTCTAATGTTTCAATCATTTCCTTCCTAACTTTAAACCAACCATGTTCTTCATAACCAAGAGATTTAGCAATGACTCTAAATCCGCAATTCCCATCTCCAATTGGATCCCAAACCTCACCCAATAAGTTATGGAATTTCTTGGGTATTTGATTGAGGTATTTCACATTTGTTTCCTATCATTAAAAGTAAATTAGTATTCATTTCTTTAATTGCATCAATGAAATTCAAACTCACCAAAGATGAGCTTCTTGTTGAGCTTTGCTACATGTTCTCTTCCTCTGAAGAGGATTCTGATTCCAAATTAAGTGATCCTGATTCACTTTCAGTCTCTTCCTCTGAAATATAAAATTCAGATTCAGATTCTGCCAACTTTGACTAAAAATTCAGCATTAGTTGGTAAAAAATTTTTTTCATGAAACCAAAAAAATGAACATATCCCAAAAGAAAAGACTTAAAATCTTTTGCCTTTTCTTGTTTGGAGACCTTCTAGTTCTTTTTCCCCCTTTGAGTTGTTTTTCAAAAAGCTCAAACTGAGATGGTTCTTGCCATGTATCTGTCAATTTTGGACAGCCCCTACTTGATTGTAAGACTTTAGGTTCAAGTCTTGTCTTCAATTGATATTTTGTAATCTTCTGAACAATATACTTCAATAGTCCGCTTTGCTCATGATCTGGAGATTCCAAGATCATTACATTAACTTTTTCATGTAAATGAGTAATTCTTAGAATTTCATCAACATTGCACTGGAAAAATTCAAAAGGATCAACCATTAGTGAATCAGGATTCATTAATCAAAAAGCATTAATCACATAGTGACTTGAGAAATCCAACTTAAGCCAACTTACAGAACTAGAACTGCAAGGGTCATAGTCCAACCTCCACTGAGGATGAATGTCTTTGGGTACCACAGATCCTCTGAATGCTAGACAGTCACCTATTTGGTGGGAACAGGGCAAACCCATAGTCTTGAAATATGACTTGGTGCAGACTTTGCCATCATGATCACTTTTGAACTTCTCAAATTGTTCCCTAACAAGATGGATTGCCTCTAAAGACAATTTTTAACCCAATGGTACAGTTCAGGTGGAAGAACTGTCCCCAACTTAATTTGAGAGTTATATGGTGATGCATGAACTGATCTAATTTGATTCAAAACTTTTCCATCTAGGCTTTTCCAAACATCCAACAGGTTTCCAAAAGAGTTTGCAAGGAATTTTTTGAAATTCACATGGGCCCTTTCAATGCAAGATGTTTTTTTGTTTCCAAAATCTGGGTTTATACAAGTCCATGCTGTTAAAAACCTCTCTTTTAAAGGGAAAATTTTATTTTCCATATACTCAAGTACATCCTCATAGTCCTTCAAGAAAAACTATACAAGTCAAAAGGTCAGAACCCAAAACTAGGAAGAATACAAAGTAGTTATTTGGACCTACTCTGAGTTCCACATCATTCACCTCTGCCTCCTCCTTGGTCTTTGAGGCCCCATAATTTGCCCAAAGATTCAAAAAGCTTTTCCATCCTTCAACCTCATTAACAAAGCGCACTTTACAGTTTGCTTGTATATTTTAAGACAAGTGCCAAGTGCAACATTTTCTTGATGAATCTGGGAAACTAGTTTTGTTTGCACAAATCAGAGCTTTTTCACGGTCCGTCACAAAGACTTTTTGAAGTCTCTCAGGATCATAAGCCAACTCTTTTAATGCATTTATAGACCAACTGTAGAATTTAAACGTTTCTTTTGTTATAAAAACAAGAGCTTTTGTGAAAGTTTTCCAATTGGATTTCATTCCTACAACATGCAATAGTGGTTTTTTGGACTTATTTGTTTTATAAGTAAAATCAAACATAGCAATATGATGCAATTGTTTTGAAAGCTTGGCTGCCTCTGGATAAGCTAAGTACAGGGCCTCCAAGTGACCCTCTCCACTGAACTTTGACTGGTGAATCCAACTTGTTTCTTCAAGCTGTTCAGAGAGTACCTCCATAACACTTTTCCCCTTTAGTTCTGCAAGTGTGACCTTCTGCTTAGCGTTATAGATTGTTCAGTCATCAACATAATCCCCCACATCAATCTTTCTCAATTTTATCTTCAGTTGTAACGTATTTAGCCCATCATTCATGCCTTCTACTAGATTTTCTAAGGCCACCCCCAAGATTCTCCTCAGTTGAGGATGCACAGAGGAATGTTCAGATGGTTGATGATTATGTTGGGTTTCTTTGTAGGAGAGGGGCCACAAGGGGTCTGCCTTTGTGCAACTTGCATGGATTAAAAACTTTCACCCAACCTTCCTTGTGTGAGTTTGTCTAGACCGTTTGGTAAGAAGATTTCCTGAATAGGAACCATGTCTATCACAGGCTAAATCCACATATTGGTCATGCTTTGAGTTGAAAACTGTTAAAGCCTAACCATGTTTCATTTCCCATTTTTTTCAATAGTTTTGTGCCTCTTCCCTAGTAGGAAAAGCTCTCAAGGGAGGTGGGTCAAGTGGATCTAGTAAACACTCATTGGTTAAGTCATAGTTTCATAGTTACATGCACCCATCAATTTCAATCAAATTAAATATGGCAAAGACCAGTAACACAAAATTTTACTCACCACCAGCGGTCATATCCATTTGTGAATCATTTTGTTCCTCAATTTTCACCCTTGATGAGGATGCAATTGGGCCTTCCAATATTTCATTACCCAAATCCTTTTTTTCTTTTTCCAAAGCTTTGTTGATGGCACTATCAATGTTGACCTTCCACGCAGCCATTTCAGAAGAAGGAGGGCTTTCCACTGTTCTCATGCAAAAAAAATCTAACGGTATACTTCAGTATTCAATCCAACTTTCAATTGATCAAACAAATTTTGCTCACTTTTGAGTTGAGAAAGAATTGTTTGAAGATTTTTATATAATTTATGATTTGATTTTTCACTTTAGTTTCACTTGGTTTTCACTTTAATGTCTCTTTGGGATTTCTAGGTGTGGAAAAACAGTCCCACAAAGTATGCTTTAATCCCCAATTTTGGTTGACAGAACCCAGGTGTGGTCCAGGGGGTTCCCAAAATTCTGGCACAACTTTGGGGGGGTTGTGCACCCCCACACATGGCTCCTACACAACCCCCCAGGGGTCGCGTGTGTTTGAAACGGCCCTTTTTAGTCGTCTTGGGGCCCCCACGGCTCATTTGAGCCATGTAGGGCCCCATAAAACTACCATACGGTTGGGGCCGTGAATTGAACATCACCCAAGAAAACAAGGTCAATCTTGCTATGGAAAATGTGGCTCTGAGGGTATAGGTTTTTAATTATTGGATCTAACAAAGAAATTAAAATTAGTTTGGAAGGACTCATGATTGTGGGAACATTTCCCCAATAAAAGAGTTAGGGTATAAGAGGATTGAGTATTTGAATTGATTAATTACCATGAGCTTTGGAGTAAGATTCATTGTCTTCAAGATAAAAGTTTTTTTCTGATGATTTGAAAAGGAGAACTTTTCTTTGTGAACAATTTTGGAATAAATCTTTGCAGTTTTATTTAAGATTTCAGCTTTGAGAACAGTGGATCACTGTAGAAGTTGTCATAAGGTGAAGGACAACAACTGTGAAAGTTGTACCTTAGGGGCCAAGACTAGAAATGTTTTCTCAAAGATTAGAGAAAGAACTATGATTCCTAGAGAGGAATTTTCCATTGATTTGCTAGGGGAATTCAACCCAAGGCCTCTTGGAGGGGCAAAATAATTCATCAATTTAGTTGATACAGCAACTAATTTTGTATGGGTGAAATCAATAAGATCAAAGGATCAAACCACAGAGGAGATTTATGTAATCTTCCAGGTCTAGAAACAGAATTTTTTGATGAAGGAGATCAAAAGGATAATCACTGATGGAGGGGGTGAATTTTTGAGAAAGAATTTTGAGAAGTTGTTAAGTTTTTATGGTGTCACTCATATTTTAAAAACTTCAAGTACTCCACAAAATAATGGAATAGTTGAGAGAATGAATAGGACTTTGTTGGATAAATTCAGAACCATTATGGCTCAATCTGGTCTACCAAAATTTTTATGGGCTGAGTTGTTATGTACAGTTTTTCTGTTGCATAATACTGTGAGTTCTAATGGGAAGATTTGTCATTATAAGTTTTGGAAGCAAGAGCCCAAAACGTCAAACCTTAGAACAATTGGTTGTTTTGTGTATTATAGTATTCACAATAATGAGGTTATTGGTAAATTGGATCCTAGAGAAAGAACAGAGTTTCTTGTTGGTTACAATTTAATAAGTAAGTCATATAGGATATATTTTACAGAATCTAGAAATTTTATCCATAGTAGGGATGTAAAATTTTGAGGAAAGTACCTTTCCTTCCACTCAAGAGGAGTGAAGATGTTGCTTTTGATAGATCACAGCAATAAATAGAATTAGAGCCTATTTCACCTGCAAAGGCTGAGGAAAATTTAGTTACAGGTGATGAGGAGATGGCAGACATTCCACCAGAGGGTTCAGTACCCGCTTCAGGGGAGTCCATTCATTTGGAAACTGATGAGCCTCCACCTCTGGTTAGAAGGAGTGGTAGGATTAGAGTACTGGTTGATAGGTATGGGAATTAAATTCCCATTATGCTTCTGCAGAATATGAGGAAGATACATTCAGGTAACAATGTATGCTTAATGGAATTCTGCAGTTGATTTCAGAGATGAATAACAGGGTTAACCCAAATAGCTATGGCCAAGCCATGAATTCTGATTAGAGAGCCAATTGGAAGAAATCTATTTGTAAAGAGTTTGATTCTTTGGAGACTGATATTTTTTTTGAAGGGGTTAAGCGGTATTTAGTTCCAAAAGGAAAGACCATTTTTGAGTCTAGATTAGTGTTGAATAAGAAGTTTGAAACTAATGGAGTTTTGAAGATATTCAAGGCAAGATGTTTTGAACAAGGCTTCAAACAGAGAGAGGGTATAGATTACCAAGAAAATTTTTCTCCAATGGGAAGGTTTTCCACTTTCAGGTTTATCATTTCTCTTGCAGTGGAGTTGGGTGAAGATATCAGACAAGCTAATTTTGTAACAGCATACTTGAATGCAAAACTTGAGGAGGAGGAGACTGTGTATATTTCAATTCCTGATGGTTTCAGATAATGGTTTGTTGACACCAAACAAGAAACCATGAATAAAATCTGCATAACAAGTTTCTTATCTGCAGATAAAGGGGAATATGTCCTCAAGCTGAAGAGATCCCTGTATGGATTAAAGCATTCAGCTAGGTCATGGTATAATACCATGAGTCAGAAACTTGTAGAGATAGGTTTCAAAATTAGTGAGGCTAATCCATTTCTATTTGTTAGAAAGGATGATATACTATTTTCTTGGTTAGATGACATTATTATCATTGGGAATGTTAAGGATAAATTCATGGAGACACTCAAGAAAGAGTTCAAGATAAAATATCTTGGTCTTGCACAACAAGTTCTAGGGATGAAGGCTACTAAGTGTAATAATGGCATCAAATTGGATCAGAGACATTATGTTGCGGCAATTCTTAAGCAGTACAGCTTAGAGGATGCAAGGGAGTTTGGCACTCCAATGCAGCCAAACATCCTTTTGGAGAAGTCCACAGATGAAGAGCATCTGGAGTTTGTTCAGTCAGGGAATGATTCTAGGTCAGCTATTGGGTTTCTGAATTATTTCGGTCAGTGTACAAGACCAGATATTGCATTTGAAATTGTAATTTTATCACAACAATTAGAGAAACCCTGCATGAGGCACTGGGTAGCTTTTAAGAGGGTTATGAGATATCTTAAAGTAACAAATAGTCTGGGACTAAAGTTTTCAAAGTCAGAAAACTTTGATTTTGTTGGTTATTCCAATGCAAGCCGGGAAGATGGGAACACTAGGGAATCAACAAGTGGTTTGGTATTCTTTTTAGGTAAGAATCTAGTGTAGTGGATGTCCAAGAAGGGGTGAGAAATAATTATTTTGTAAACATAGGCTGAGTATAGAGCTTACTTAGCGGCTTCACAGGAAGCAAAGTGGTTGAGAAAAGTCTTGGAGGAGGAACATAAGCCACAAGGGTTTTTTCATTGTTGTATTCCAATAACCAGAGTTTCATTGAGTTGGCCAAAAATAAAATGTTCCATTCAAGAACAAAAAAAAATTGATGTTCACTATGGCTATATACGTGATGCAGTTAACTGAAAAGAAATAGCGTTGAGGTACATGCCTACTGGAGAAATGATTGTGGATATCATGACTAAGGCATTAGACAGAAACAAGTGTCAAGGCTTTGTCTCTAATATGCATTTTTCACCCCTTTTAGATTAAGGGGGTGTGTTAAAATATGTATGCACTCATGTGTGTGCTATGTATATGTGTAATCCAAATGGGATGCACTTATGCGCCTGTAATTACCATTGGAAAATCACACAGACCATACAGGCCTGGATGGATGTCATGGATTTGGAGAAACTGGCTCCAAAACATGTGAAATAAGCCTATTGGTACACAGGCCGTGACATGCCTGGTGGGTTATATGAGCATACACAGCCAGATGGGCTTTGATGGGAATTATTGGGCCCAATGTTCATTTTGGACATACTTGGCAAGCCAGGCTGGCCTGCCAAAGTTTTCATTTTGTGGGGTTGGGCTGGGATGGCCCGTTGGGGCCATTGCCTGTGTTGTGGCCTGCTTGGGGCTGCCGCTTCTTTCTCATGGCCTGTCAAGGGGCACAAAGGAATGCGCAGGTCCCTTTTAGGGGGGTAGAAGGACTCCAAATGGAGTCCCCCCACCCCGGTCCCAGGGGCTGAGGGACCCCGCACTGGGCTGTCAACCAAGGCCGCCGGGCTTGGCCATGGTTGGTGGTTGGAGCTGCAGGAGCTGGTGCCAATGGCTTGGCTCCCGCCACTCTCCTTGCTTGCCATCCAAAAGAGAAGTGGGGATGGCTGGCTGGTTCAAACAGCCAGCCAGAAACAAATCAGGGTGGGGGGGACCTCATCACCCTCCCACCTGTTGGTGGTGGAAGGAAAAAAGCGGTGGGAGAGATCTGACCACCCTCCCACCAGCAAGCAGGGCACTCTCCACCAGCCAAAGGGCTGGTTCAGCCCCATGAGGGTGGAAACACCAAATTCAACCAGAACAGGGCATCAAAAGGGTCCAGGGAAAAATGCCATTTGGGCTGATGGAGACCAAACCAAGTAACAAGGCCTGTAGAGCCTGTGGAGCCCCTTTGGGGCGGAAATTTTGCATTTTCACCTGTTGTATCATGTGCCCAAAAGATACCAATATTTTGTAGCTAAGGAGCCCTTCTCCCTGCTGTTTTCCACTCCATCCACTCAAATTAATCCAATCAATTATCCCACATATTGCCCCATTGTGAGAGCCCATTAGCCTTTATAGAAAAAAGATGTCCAGCATTTCTTTTGGTTTTGTTACTGCTCCTCCTGCCACTAAGCTAATTTCTGGCCATAATTTTCACAGTTTACCCATGTAAGAAGAGTAATGACAGTTGTTGCAATTGGTGGAAGAATCAGTAACTTGATAACATGAAGGAATGATTTTGAGGGGAAATTGGCTGATCTTTCCAGGAAGATGATCCACAGGGAGGCAAACCAATTATATGCTTGAATTCTTGCTGAGATGCTTCAATGGCTCTCTCACGGGTTTGGATGGTAATTGAATTTTTTGAATTTTTTGCTTTTTTGAAGGAATTTTTAAAAGGTAAAATAATACATCCAAAAGATCTGAAAAAAATATTTCAATTCTCCTCAACTGTTTTTTTAAATTTGTGATAGCTTGAATCACCCAAAAAAATGAAATAAAAAGGGAAATAAAAGGATTCAAAATTCAAAAGAGAAATTTGATTTTTTTGATTTTTTGTGTTTCTTGAAGGGATTTTTTAAGGTGAAAGGATACAGCCAAAAAAGATAGAAAAAATATTTGAAAGCTCTCTCAATGATGGTTAAAATTCATGGCAGCTGAAATAACCAAAAAAAAAATTAAAATTAAAAGGGTGAGGTTAAATTATGGCTCCAACCTTGTGGTAGTTGTGTAGGGACCTACACAGCTAAAATGAGCTGTGGGGGCCCCAAGAAGACTACTAAGGGCCGTTTCAAACACACCTGACCGCCAGGGGGTTGTGTAGGAGCCATGTAACCCCCAAACACGGCTTATTTGAGCCATGTACCCCCATACACAGCTCAAATTAGCTGTGTTTGGGGGTGCATGACCCCCGGAAGTTGTGCCAGAATTTTAAGCACCCCCTGGACCACAATTGAGTTCTGTCAACCCAAATTTGGGATTAACACATACTTTTTGGGACTGTTGTTCCACACCTAGCAATCCCAAAGAGACATTGAAGTGAAACCCAAGTGAAATTAAAGTGAAAAAATCAAATCATAAATTATATAAAAATCTGCAAACAATTTTTTCTCAACTCAAAAGTGAGCAAACTTTCTTTGATCAATTGAAAGTTGGATTGAATACTGAAGTATACCATTGCATTCTTTTGCATGGGAACAGTGAAAAGCCCTCCTTCTTCTGAAATGGCTGCGTGGAAGGTCTACATTGATAGTGCCATCAAAAAGCTTTGGAAAAAGAAAAAAAGGATTTGGGTAATGAAACATTGGAAGGCCCCATTGCATCCTCATCAAGGGTGAAAATTGATGAACAAAATGATTAACAAATGGACATGACCGCTGGTGGTGAGGAACATTTTATGTTACTGGTCTTTGCCGTATTTAATTTGATTGAAACTTATGGAATGCATGCCATCAACATAACTATGTAACTATGGAAGTTCCACTTGACCCACCTCCCTTGAGAGCTTTTCCTACTAGAGAAGAGGCACAAAACTATTGTCAAACATGGGAAATGAAGTATGGTTACGCTTTAAAAGTTTTCAACTCAAAGCGTGACCAATATGTGGATTTAGCCTGTGATAGACATGGTTCCTATTCAGCAAATCTTCTTAACAAACATTCTAGACAAAGTCACACAAGGAAGGTTGGGTGCAAGTTTTTAATCCATGCAAGTTTCACAAAGGCAGACCCTTTGTGGTGCCTCTCCTACAAAGAAAACCAAAATAACACTCAACCATCTGAACATCCATCTGTGCATCCTCAACTGAGGAGAATCTTGGGGGTGGCATTAGACAATCTAGTATAAGGCATGAATGATTGGCTCAATACGTTACAAATGAAGAGAAAATTAAGCATGATTTTTGGGAGGGATTATGTTGATGACCAAACAATCTATAACACTAACCAGAAGGTAACGCTTGCAGAACTAAGGGGAAAAAGTGTTATGGAGGTACTCTATGAACAGCTTGAAGAAACAAGTTGGATTCACCCGTCAAATTTCAGTGGAGAGCGTCAATTGGAGGCCCTATACTTAGCACATCCAGAGGCATAAAAGCTTTCAAAACAATTCCATCATATTTCTATGTTGGATTGTACTTATAAATCAAATAGGTAAAAAACCCCACTATTGCATGTTGTAGGAATGACAGCCAATGGGAAAAATTTCACAAAAGCTCTTGTTTTTATAACAAAAGAAACGTTTGAGTCCTACAATTGGTCTGTAAATTCATTAAAGGAGTTGGCTTATGATCCTGAGAGACTTCCAAAAGTCTTTGTGATGGACATTGAAAAAGCTCTGATTTGTGCAATTGAAACTAGTTTCCCAGAGTCATCAAGAAAATTTTGCACTTGGCACTTGTCTAAAAACATACAAGCAAACTTTAAAATGCGCTTTGTTAATGACGTTGAAGGATGGAAAAGCTTTATGAATCTGTGGGAAAGGTATGGGGCCTCATAGACCAAGGAGGAGGCCAAGATCAATGATGCAGAGCTCAGAGTAGGTCCAAATCACTGCTTCTTATTCTTCTTAGTTTTGAGTTCTCACCTTTTGACTTTAATAGTGTTTCTTCAAGGACTATGAGGATGTACTTGAGTATATGGAAAATAACATTTTCCCTATAAAAGATACGTTTGTAACAGCGTGGACTTGTAAAGACCCAGATTTTGGAAACAAAACAACATCTTGGGTTGAAGGGGCCCATGAAACTTTCAAACCATTCCTTGCAAACTCTTTTGGAAACCTGTTGGATTTTTGGAAAAGCCTAGACGGTGTGGTGCCCCATCCTGGAAACCCTGGCCAGTGCGGAGATTTTAATTATTTCCTTATCATCATTCATAGGTATCATTATCAAAAAAAAAAAAAAAAAACCATTGCCATCGCATCATCACCAACCAGGTCCCACGCCAAGCTGAACCAGCCAGCAATCAAACACAAGAGATCCAAACAAAGGAAGGAAGCAGTTGAGCAAACCAGAAAAGCAAATAACACCGTGCCAATTCAGCATCAGAAGCGTCATAGGAATTCAACCCATCAAGCTCCTGATGATGTCAAGAATCACACCATCCCCATCCTTCTCCCATGTCCACCCCCACTCCCAGCCTCCTCCTGCTTGGTGATCTGGCTCAAGCTTTTGACAAGAAACCACTCATTGGCGTCGCACTCTCCATTGTTGGAAACCTACTCATCTCCCCTTCCCCACCAAGCCCATCATGATATTGGCTATCTGTCCTCCCCCATCTGGTGGACCGGCTTCATCCTCATGTCCGCCGGCAAACTGGGAAACTTCATCTCTTATGGTTTTTCACCCGCTAGTGTCGTCGCCCCTCTGGAAACGGTTGCCCTGATTGGAAACTGTTTCATGGCTCCAATCATCCTGGGAGAACACTTCAAACAACGCGATGGGCTCGGCATCAGTTTGGCCATCATTGGTACCATCACAATTGTCCTCAGTAGTCCCCGTCATTTGGAGGCTTTGGAACCGGATCCCCTCCTAGCTTGCAGTTCTCCGCGGGTCTCTTACGTTGCCAATGCCCGTCAGACACCGGCCGGCGGTCATCTGCGGCCACGGCAGTGGCCTGTTCCCGTCAGACACCTGCCGGTGGTCATCCACTGTGGTGTCAATTTATAGAAACGGATTTGGAACTGCGTCGCGGCTGCGTGCTCAGCATTGGGGGCAAGCGGGCTCAGAATTAGGGTATGCGGAGTGCTCAGCAGCGGCAGCCGCTGTTTGGCTCTGCACCTGGTGGACAGGTCGGGCTCAGCATTGAATGCGGGGATCCGCCCCGGAGATTTGATTTGGAAGGTAGTGCGCTCGACTAGGTTCGCGGGTGCGCCGGTTCGGATACGTAGGGGCGGAGAAATCTGAGGGCTATGAAGGAACGGATGGAGCGCGGGCGCAAGCGCGCGGATCATGCCAAATATTACCAAACACCCACGACGGGCGCAGACAAACGGATACGGACAGGCGCGGGGGGCTCCGAGTAGGGCGCGGTGCAAGGACCATTTCATGAGAAGGATGAGCCGGATGGACGGAACGGCGTACGGATGACGGGGGGAGTTTGGTATGGAGGAGGTGGGGAGAGGGGGCTAGGGTTTCTGTTTTGGGATTTTTTTCTGTTTTCTTGTCATACTGTCATTTGCGCATGTACTTAGGTTAGGGTTGAGGGGGAGGACTTATCCTCACTCTGAACTCCGGATTGGAGGGAGGAGGCATGCATGGATGGAGAGGAAGAAGAATCACATCATCGGATTGGATCACTCATCTCACTAAGAGATTAAAGGAACTCATACCAGATACACATCCAGGTGGAAAGTTCTTAGGATTGAAGGATTGGCAATTTCTCTCTCTCTCTCTACTTTTCTTTATCTCTTTATCTCCTTATTTCTATTTCTCATTTAAGTGCGACTTTGGAAATCCTCATCTCCTTTCAAACGCAGGGAACCGTTAACTTCCAAACCTTGGGAAAATTATAGGGGGATAACCTTTATTCCTTCCACATCTGGGGGTCTGGCCGGGAACTAACCTTCCGTTTCTTGTCTTTCAAAGGTAACTGGGCGCAATGTCCTATTCATACCTCCCCACAGTTGCTCCTTCTTCTTCTTCTCCTTCTCCTTCCGTCTCCGGGTCCGCTACTCCGACCCCACTCTTGTCTTTCATCCCTCCTCCTCCTCCTCCCTCCGCTCAACCCAGGATGATCTACGCAGTTCCCCCATCGGTCTCCAGTGACCATGAACCCACTTGTCCGGTTTGCATCAGGCCGCGCAACTATCCTCACATCCCATTCAACACTGCGGATGTGGAGCAATTTATCTTGAGATACAAAGGTATTGCAGATGCCAAAGGTGCGTCGGACGCTGATAAGGCCCGGCTTGTCGTCCTGTTCATTATGGACAAAGAGAAGCTCCGGGATGTGGAGGAAATGGAAGGCTACAAGAATCAAGATTGGCCAGAACTGAAGGCAGAGATCCTAACGCAGTGGGGTAGGCGCAAACCTTGGTTCCGGGAAAGCAATTTCGACCGCGTGGCCTCGGAGGCCAGCGCGCGCCAAGGGGTCAGAACACGGGTGGAGCTGGCGGAGTACACCTCAACATTCGATTGGATCTATTGGTAATTGTCAAAGAACAAGGTGGTGGCGGGACAGACGGGGGCCATGAAACGCGCGTTTCTGGGCGGTTTAGGCGCTCAACTCCGGGCAAGGGTGCAGGGGGATCTTTACAATCACAACTTAGTAAAGCGGTCATTGGACAGGAGCATTGGGCTCCTTCTGGAGTTGGCTGTCATTTTCCGGGCTGTGGAGAGTGAGCTTGACTTAGAGGAGCTTATCAAGGACACCGCTAAGTCCTTCCCAGCGGGACCGAAGAAATCCCCCCCCCAGGTTCCGGCTCCGGTGAAATTTCCGGCCCCAGTTCCACCTACTTCCACGCGTGTTCCCGTTCCTCAACCCGCGCCAGCCCCTCCGGTAAGCGAATTGACAGAACTGATGAAGGACCTGAAGATCTGCATGAGCCGTATGGGACAGCAACAGCCGCGAGGGCCTCCACCTCACATGGTGGAAGGGTTTTGGCCGCCCGGTACCTTTGTGCCGAGGGGGTGCTTGTACTGCGGGGAAAACGGTCATTGGCAATCAGCGTGCAAGGAGCTTATGAAGGATCTCAGCATGGGATTGGTTTGAACGGCGGGGATGGGGTACATGTTTCAAACCGGCAAACAGATTCTGATGGAGCCAAGCCAGCCAACCGCAATGCAGCAGGTGCGCACATGGGGTCAGGAGGCGGGAACAACGGCGCAAGCGTCACTGGGCATTGTTACTGGTCCCGGATTGTGGCAACCACCTCGGGTGGAAGCTGAGGTAAGGGTAGTGGCAACGGAAGAAAAGGTGGCGGTCTCCGATAAAATGGAGGTGGACGCAAAGGAGCGACCCCCATCGGCCGCTCCAAAACCAGCCGCGCGCGTGCCCGGAACCAAGGCGCCGGCAGCGAACCCTGTAGGGAAGAAGAAAGCGGCGGACATCGTGCGAAGGGTGATGGTTAACGAGACTCCGGTTCCGCTGACCTTGCGGGAACTGGTGGCCGTGTCTCTGGTGGTGGTAGACAAGATGGTTCAGGCGTTGCGGGATTGCGGTCAGGGATGGGTACCTCAGACGGTGCAGCGGGTTCATGTGGCGCGGGGAGTGCAAGTCAAAATTGGTTTTGACTCCGCTTTCTTACTTTCCAATGGTCATAGCGGGAAGGAAGGTGTGGGCTATGGTGGACAGCGGTTCAATGGTGAACCTGCTGCCATCACGGATGGTGGATGATTTGGGGTTGGTTTGGCGGAAGTGCGCAATGGGTCTCCCGCGCTTAACGGAGGGGAGTGTTGTGTTGATGGGGTAGTCAAGGAGGAGGAGGTCAAGGTTGCAAGGGTCTGTAGGCCCCTTTCTTTTCTTTCGGTTGATTGTGGGGATGTGATTTTGGGAAGGCCGTTCATGTTTGGGTTTTGAGCACAAATGGTTTTCAATCCGGAGGCGGGAATGGAGGCGTTGACGGTGGAGGATTTGTCCGGCGGAAGGTTTGAGACGACTATCTGCGATCACGGACAAGGGAAGCGGAGGAGAGTGTTGGAGTATGAGGAGGAACTGGACGCGGAGTTGGTCTGCAACAGGCGACCTTTGGAGAATTTTTTCTAGTCAACCAAGGAGACTGCACAGAACAAGCTCCGGTTTTGTGCGGGCAGTTGACTAATGAGGAGCAGGGAGGGGGAGGAAGGAAAGTGCAGGGCGCACACGTCGCAGAAGTAAGTCCCTTTTCTCAGTATGCATTGCCCGAGGGTACCATGCTTTTAAAACCCTATCATCGTGCCACACTCGTGAGCAAAGGCAAAAGCCGCGGTTCCGTTCTGTGCAGGACTTACAGCGAAGGATGCGTGCGGATGATGCGGTGCAACGCGGGCAAGTACAAGCCGGTGTCACGGAAGGTCCAACCAAGGAATGAGCCCATGCCCCAGGAACTGAACGGACCGCTTCAACCAATTGCTTGGTCGCGGGACCCTTGGGTCACGCCAATTAAGGCTTTGGGGTGGGTTAATAGTTTGGCGCGGATCACGGAGGAGCGGATTGCAGCCTTCAATTTTGGCCCAACGGGATGGTTGAGTACGGAGGAGCGTGAGTTGCTGATTTTGGTTCTGGTTCTTTGGGAAAAAGCGCTCGCGTTTGGACCGGAAGAGCGGGGGCTCCTGAAAAACAATATTGGCAACCCCTATGTCATCCCCACTGTTGATCACAAGCCGTGGCAGATCAAGCCAATTCCAATACCGCGGGCGGTCTGGGAGCAGTTTCTGGAGTTGGTGCGGGAGCGGGTGAAGACTGGCCTTTACAAAAAGTCAACGTCCAGTTACTCCAGCCCTATCTTTGCGGTGGTTAAGAAGGACAGAAAGTCGTTGAGGATTGTTCATGATTTACAGCGGCTCAACTCCTTTACAATCCGGGACGCAGGAGGGCCCCCTTGCTTTGACGAGTTCCTTGAGTCAATGGTGGGGCGCGCTTGTTACAGTTTAGTGGATGTGATGGGGGGATACGACCAGCGCAAGTTGGATCCTTGCTTGCGGCCTCTAACAGCATTTGAGACTGGGTTGGGAAGAATGCAGCTGACTCGGCTCCCGCAAGGCGGGACCAATTCTGTGGCGGTGTACCAGGCCCAAATAGCTTGGATCCTGAAGGATGATCTTCCGGAGGGAGTCCAAATCTTCATTGACTACGCGGGCATCAAAGGTCCAAAATCCAATTACGGGGGAGCGGAGCTGGTTGAAGTTCCCGGCATCCGATGTTTCGTGTGGGAATATGTGCAAACATTGGAACGCATCCTGTTTTGCATTGAGGAGGCAGGACTGACGGTGTCGGGGAAGAAGTTGGCGGTTTGTGTTCCGGCGCTCAAAGTCCTTGGCCATGTTGTTGCTTCCAATGGCCGGCGCATTGCAGAGAAAAAGCGGAACAAGGTCCTTGAATGGCCGACCCCGCGGACGGTGTTGCATATCCTTCAGTTCTTGGGATTATGTAGCTATGTCCGTATGTTCATCGAGAGGTTTGCGGAGGTGGCAAGCCCGCTCCAATCACTAAAGCGGAAAGGCGCGGAATGGAAGTGGGGGGAAGAATGCAATCGCGCGTTCCGGAAGCTCAAGGAGATTGTGGGACGTGACATTGTGTTCCGCAATCTTGACTACAACGCGGGAGGAATTAGGCTAGCGGTCAATTCCAGCGAATTTGGCATGGGGGGGGGTTCTCACTCAAGACAACAACGGCAAGGATAGGCCGGTACTTTACGAGTCGGTCACCTTCACTCTGACGGAAAGCCGGTACTCCCAGCTGAAGTTGGAGTTGTGCGGGGTCACCAAGATCGTGCGGCGGCTCCAGTATTTTTTGTGGGGGGTCCACTTTGAGCTTTTGGTGGACGCGGAGGCGCTGGCGCGGATGATCAATTCCCCGGCATTGCCCAACGCTCCCATGACCAGGTGGGTGGCGTTTCTTCAACTTTTCTCCTTTGCTGTTGTTCATGTTCCGGGGAAAGCGTTCACTATGCCGGACGCGTTGTCGCGGTATCCAAGGGACAACCCGTTTGAGGACGCGGAACTGCTCGATGTAGAGACCGCGGTTGTCAAGGTAGGGGTTGTGGAGGCAGGCGTCCAGCTGCCGCTCCGGCAGACCGGGCAGTACGCGATCCTTTGTGACTACTTGCGGGACCTTTGTTTTCCCAATGGAGCTACGGAGAAGGACACGCAATGGCCAAAGCGGCGGGCGGGGAATTTCTACGTACAGGAGGGGCAGCTTTGGTGGCGGAAGACTCCGGTTCCTCTTGTGTTTACCACTTCAAGGGCGGATCAGGAAGCTATCCTCCGGAGCCTTCACAACAATCTTGGTCATTGAGGGGAGGTCAAGACGCGGAGGCGGGTCAAAGAGCGGTTCTGGTGGCCGGGTGTAGTGCGTGCGGTGCAGGAATGGCTGGCGTCCTGCAAAGCCTGTCAACGGCGGAGCGCGAGACTGCCCAAGGAAGTTGGAAACCCCACAGGGGAAGACACCCTCTTTGGTCAAGTCTTGCTTGATGTCGTCCACATCAAGGCCGGTAAGTTTGCCTATCTGCTCGTTGCGCGGGACAACATTTCCGGTTGGGTGGAAGCGCGTCCGTTGGTCAAGCTCTTGGCGGACAAAGTTGCTCTATTTCTGGAGGAAGATTGGTTTGCGCGGTATGGGTTGCTCTGTCTGGTCACAGTGGACGGAGTTTTGCGGCCGTTTGGTTGAGTTGGTGAAGAGTTGCGGAGCCAAGTTCGGCCGGGTAACGGAGTACTATCCCGAGGGGGCCGGCATGATCAAACGCGGGCATCAGCCAATCAAGGACGCCCTGGTCAAGATGTGCGGGGAGGACGGTAAGCGCTGGCAGGAGACCCTTCCAATGGTGCTGTTCGCGGATTGGATTTTGGTGAAGCAGTCAACAGGCTACTTGCCGTACAAGTTACTTTTCGGGCAGCGTCCCATGCTTCCGGTGGACATTGAGTTGGAGACGTTCCTGGGGGTTGACTGGTGGAAGGTGAAGACTTCCGCCAAATTGCTTGAGGCTCGCGCCGAACAGCTCCTTCAACGGGACGGAATGCTCGCAAAGGCCGCGGACCGGCGAAAGAAGACTCGGACGGCATTGGTGCGCTATTGGGACAAGCGCTGCTCGCATTGTCTCTGGGATCCCTTGCGGAAGGGGGATTTGGTGCTCCTGTACAACCAAAGTCTGGAGTCCCAGTGGGGGAAGCTGTTTGCTAACCGGTGGAACGGCCCGTTCCGCGTGTTGTCCAAGTTTGAGGGCGGCAGCTATCAGTTGGAGGAATTAGACGGTACTCTGCTGAAACGGAAGGCGGCGGCTTTGCATGTCAAGCGCTTCTTTGCGCAAGGATCTACCTTGTTCAACAAAACAGCGGAAGGGGGTGAAGGATCTGAAGAGGGGAGTGTGGAGCGCGGCAATGGTGTAGGAACGCGATCCGGGGATTTGTCTTTGGGCGGAGAAGCGGAGACCGTTTTGTTGCGATGGAGTAGGCGGTTGCGACCAGCTGGGTACAGTGGCCAAGTTGGGGGGGAAGGTAGAGGGGGTAGGGGATAAGTTTTGATTTGGTGAGGGGGTGCTCTAGCCGGTTCACAGCCGGAACAACTAGACACCCCAGAATGTTTGTTTCTCTATGTTTTTTTCTTATCTGGATTGTAGGGTCTTTTCTGGCTTGGGGTTTTTGCAGGAAACGCGGGCGCAGCACAAAGCCAGGTCCGTAAACGCGAGGACAAGCCCCGCAGAACCGGGAAGCGTGGGCAATCCCGCGGATGGGGGAAGCGGGACGAAGAGCAATTTGCAGGCGTTCTACGGGCGTCGCGCGAAAAAAAAGGGTGTTCTTTTCTATTTTTCTTCTCTGTTGGTTTCTTTTTCTCTTTTTCTTTTTCTCAGGATATCTCAAGGATGGGTGGCTGGTATGGGAATAAGCTTGATTTGGTGAGGGGGTGCTCTAGCTGGTTCACAGCCGGGAAAACTAGACACCCCAGAATGTCCGTTCTCCTACTCTCTCTCTCTCTTCCCTTACGGTGGCGCGCGCTGGTGTTTTGGTTGTTGTGTTTGTTACAGGAAGGGTAAGGGGAACTGTGTTGCAGTTTGTCTGGGGCGGTCCAGGTGCCTCTTTTGGAACGGCTAGTCACTTACAGTTGCTCACAAAGCAAGCGCGCGGGCGCGGACTCAATCTCAAGCTCACTATCTCAAAGCGCGGCCGCGCAATTTTTCTCAGAAGGTTAGGACCTCACGCGGAGAAATGTATTTTCTTAATGGAAAAGGGAAGCGCGGTACAAGCAACAAGAAGATTAGAAGTAGAGGAAAGGGAGAAGGGGAAAAGGGGGGCGATGCGCCTAAGCCATCTTCGTCATTTCCTCCATTTCCGCCCTTGAGGCCGCCAGTAACGCCCGAAAAGAAGCCAGGAGTTTGCGCTGGGATTCTGAGGATTGTGCGCTGGGGATTGCAAGGAAATTCCGGAGAATTGTGGTTGACCTTTCCGCAAAAGCTTTGAAGCCGGCCGCCGGGAGCGCCATTACAATCTGAATCTCTGGGATCTTGGGAGGGCTGGCTGGAGGAGCGGCCGGTGAAGATGAGGCCCCTGGGGAACCAACAGGGGGGCTTGGTCCAGCTGGAGGTGATGACAGGACGACAATCGGTGACGGAGGCGGAGGGGCTTCGGGGGTTGTAGGCCCCTCATCCAAGGCCGCTGGTGGCGCGGGCGGTGTCGGCGGTTGCGGAGGAGGAGAAGGGGGTGCTTGCACAGCCACGGGTCTTCCAAAGAGTCTTGGGTCCGGTACCGTTTGGTTCACGCCGACAGCAGCGGCCCAAGCGCGGGTTGCCGCGCCCCATTCCTCCAAGGTGTTGTATTTGCCCCGTTGCGGAGGTCCGGCCCGGCGGAGAGGTGATGCCAAGTCGCGGCTCACGTGCAAAGTGGTGGGTGATGGAGATTGGGGGCGGCGGGATGGAGGTGAACCGGGTGGTGTCCACAAGCCTTCCAAGATCAACTCGTTGTCTGAAACAACAAACGGTTCCGGACGAGCCCTCTTGCGCGGCCTGCGGCAAAAGCCGGATTGGGGGGGAGCTCGAGGGATGCTGTCGCTAAGCAAGCAGCGACGATGGCCGCGACGGCAAGCTACACAGGCGCGTCAACCGGGGATGATCAAACACGCGTGCCCATTCCGGGCGCAGAACTCGCAAGGGACCATGATGGCAATGGAGAGGAGGGAAGACAGGGAAGGTGGTAGTGGGAGTGGTGGGGGTGGAGTGGAAGTAGCGGAGGTGGTGGTATGGTGAAGCAATGGATAACTTCTGGGGACAGAACTAAAGTTGGGGGGGGATGTGGTGTCAATTTATAGACACGGATTGGGAACTGTGTCGCGGCTGCGCGCTCAGCATTGGGGGCAAGCAGGCTCAGCATTAGGGTATGCGGAGTGCTCAGCAGCGGCAGCTGCTGGATCAGCAGCAGCCGCTGTTTGGCTCCGCACCTGGTGGACGGGTTGGGCTCAGCATTGAATGCGGCGTGGGCGGCAATCCGCCCTGGAGATTGGATTTGGAAGGTAGTGCGCTTGACTAGGTTCGCAGGCGCGCCGGTTCAGATGTGTAGGGGCAGAGAAATCCGTGGGCTATGAAGGAACGGATGGAGCGCGTGCTCAAGCGCGCGGATCATGCCAAATATTACCGAACACCCACAACGGGCGCGGAAAAACGGATATGGACAGGCGCGGTGCGAGGACCGCGTCATGAGAAGGACAAGCCGGATGGACCAAACGGCGTACGGACGACAGGGGGAGTTTGGTATGGAGGAGGTGGGGAGAGGGGGCTAGGGTTTCTGTTTTGGGATTGTTTTCTGTTTTCTTGTCATACTGTCATTTGCGCGTGTACTTAGGTTAGGGTTGAGGGGGAGGACTTATCCTCACTCTCAACTCCGGATTGGAGGGAGGAGGCATGCATGGATGGAGAGGAAGAAGAATCACATCACATGATTGGATTGGATCACTCATCTCACCAAGAGATTGAAGGAACTCATACCGGATACACATCCAGGTGGAAATTTCTTAGGAATGAAGGATTGGCAATTTCTCTCTCTCTCTCTACTTTTCTTTATCTCTTATCTCCTTATTTCTATTTCTCATTTAAGTGCGACTTTGGACATCCTCATCTCCTTTCAAACGCAGGGAACCGTTAAATTCCAAACCTTGGGATGATTATAGGGGGATAACCTTTATTCTTTCCACACCGCAGCCTTGGAAGTCGCCTAGGCCCATCAGGATGCCCGCAGGCGTCCCTCTTTGGGTTTCTTTTTCTCCGAGTAACTGTTTGTTTCTTTTTTTTCTTCTTTCTTTTGTTTTCTCATGATCTGGATCCTTGAAAAAAAAAAAAATTCCGCTCCCATTTGTAAATCTCTCTTGTTAATAGTTCACAGGCCTCTGGTCTATAAAAGGAGGGGCTCTCCCCTTCTTTTTCTGATGAGACATCAGATCATTATTCAATAGAATCATCCATAGGGGTGTGTGCCTGTGTCCCCCCATCATTGTGAAATTTAATCCTGATCCCTATCCTGGGTATATCTTTGATTGCCCCCTGATCCATTTTTTTGAACCAAATTCTTTGCCCCTCTGTGGCCTGATCCTTATCACCAACCAATAGCCTTGCTCGTTGAAGAAAAATTTTGTCTGTTGAAATTTTTGAGTGTGTTATACCACTCCTTGATCCCTTTCTCTGACCATACTGGTCCTGATCCCTGATCACCTTTCTGGAGCCAATCACAATTGATTGAAGAGTTCTTATTAAGCTTAATACCAGGAGTGTTATACCTCCCTTTATTTTCTTTGGAGTTGCATTCTGCCAGCCTATTCTTGAGTCCCTTGAGAATTGTTGAGGTTATCCTTGCTTCAAATCAGTTACTGTTTGCTTTGGAGCTTCTTAAACATTGTGCTTTGTCTTGTACAGCCACCCTCAGTGATCTGGTACCCTTCAAGCGCTTGATTGCGGAGAGTTGGGCAGGTTCATTGAGAACCTGGAGGTTGCTTGGGTTTGAGTTGATCATCCCCAATCTTCTGCTTACAACCAGATTTATTAGCTTGTGGGCGTTGTTTACATACAACAGCTTTTGTTCTTTGAACTCTAAGAGGACTTTAACTTCTTTTGTTCAAGTTTTTCCCTGCATAATCTTGTCTCAGATAGTGCTGTTCCATTGCTACCAAACTATTATCATCTTTATCCTCTACTCCTTGATTCCTCATTTACCAGGTTCTGGACCTTGATCTTGGTTAAATTTAAATATTTTTGTAACACTCAGGAGGGCAGACTAAACAGCACCTTTCCCCTCCACAGAACTGCCACGGCCTAGCACTGTTTGGAGTCTTACAACGGAACATTTTTGGATCAAATTTACTCAATTTATGCATCACTTTATTACTCTCAAATTAATTTGGGGACAGTTCTTTCACCTGAACTGTTACCATTGGGTTACAAATTTTATTTAGAGGCAATCCATCTTGTTAGGGAAAAATTTGAGAAGTTCAAACATGATCATGATGGCAAAGTCTGCACCAAGTCATATTTCAAGACTATGGGTTTGCCCTTTTCCCACCAAACAGGTGACTGT
>CM062636.1:3581279-3586279 GCA_025617555.3 Puccinia polysora | reverse complement strand
GCGGGGATAGCTAAGACAGGATCACAAGGATGCAGGTGTGCCAGGCAACAATAAAAACAGGTGTTACCATCAAAAAAAAAACAAATAAAAACTGGGAATCCTGCTGTATAAAAGAACTGAGTTATCTCCCTTCACCCCTCCTCAGTTGCCCATAAAAGGGCCAATTTTCAAAATCCAAAGGTAGCTTTGATCAATTTTGGGATGTGTGAGTGTGATTATACATTTCCAATCAATAAAATATTTTATAAGAGATGAATAGATTTTTCATTCAAATTTGAGCCAAATCTAGACAGAATGAACTTCAAGTTGGATAGCAGTATTTTTCTGATTAATCAAAAAATGCTATGGAATGCATTTTTTTTTAAAAAAAAAATTAATCTACAAAATATTCATGAATGATGCCACAGAATCTTTGAAAATTTGGTGGAGCCTTAATTCAGGGAGGAAATTGGTTTTTTTTATATAAACAGGATGGTGAGCCTTCTTTATTAAGGGGGAAAAGTATTTCCTTCTAATCAAAAATTCAAGGAGAGACAGTTGGATTAAAATTCAGATTTTGAATCAGAACCAGATAGTAAAAACAATTTATTCATCTTGAGTTCATTTTCAAATAGCTTCCTGGAGCTTTGTTTGTAGATTATGAGAGTGAAGAGTTCTATTATTTATGGTGATGTTTGTGATGTGAAGTTATGATCTTTATGGGTGATGTAGAAATTATTTTATTATAAGGAATGATGCTTGTATATTGATTTGAATATTTGAAGGGGTGGTTTATTTTGTGCATCTTGATGAAATTTGATGTATAACTGATGTATCTGATGTTTGAAAAATTCCATTACAATAAAAAATGCCAGCTTCACATAAATCATTTCATTATTAAGTGCATTTCAGAAACCTGCAATTCAAAATAGCAGTTTTTTCTTCAAAAAAAAAGAATGAATGCTTCTGATAGCAGATTTTCTAACTCTGATATGCCCTATTCTAAAGATTCTTTTTTTTCTTCCTTACTGACCAAGACCTGCCACAAGTAAACTTCCCCCCATCCAATTCTTTTGTCCTAATCAAACACCATGACTTCTATTCATCTAAGAATCTGATTAAAATGAATACAAAAGAAACTCTTGTTTTCTGGAAATCCCTATAAATTCATACTAAAAACTAAAGAAACACTATACACACTGAAAAAAAATGGAGGATGTAACAATACCCCCAAAGATACCTGTTCCACCCAAGATGGAGATTCACACAGGTTCTGAATGCCTCAAATTTAATTTTATCCCAAATTTTTGTCTGAAACATTTTCTGGTCTACAAAAATCAAACTCCAGCACTTTACCAGAGTTACAGAATCTCCAAAAACCCAATTTCCTGAAAAAAACTGCAGTTTTTTTTTCTGAATCAACCACTTCACTTTCTCTTTCTTCCATTTAAATATCCATGTTGTTTGAATCAATTCAACCCCTTGTAGAAAAAAAAATTAGTATGTTCTTCTTCCACCCTTTTTCATAAAATTTATCTGAAACTCCCACAAGGATTAAATTCCTCCCAGAAACTTATTGACCCCTTCTTAAGACCCATTCTAGCAATTTTAAAATAGATTAAAGCACTGCATTTCCAGATTCTTGTTTTTCAACAGAATCATGTGACAAACTTTATTTCAAGGCTCCTGCAATCAATTTCTAAACTTCCTATCTTGTTATTCAAAATATTTCTCCCCAATTTCCTTGAGCCTAGCCAATTATTTATCCTGGCTTTCATCCCTCCAAAAGAATTACTTCCTTGCCACAATCAAGTCCTCCAAATTTTTCTGCTTCTGCCAATCAATTAAAATAGAACTGAAAATCAATTTCTACCCACAAGAAGAAGCAGCTTCTGGCCATATAGCAGCTTTTAAAGAGAAGATCCAATCCCTTGTCAATTTTTTCTAGGAAAATTACATTACTTTGCGTCTGATCTCCTAAATTCACACCCTCAACATTGAGTCTCAGCATTGATGAATTCATATGCCTTTTTCATTCAAAAACAAAAACATCATGTGAACAAGGCATGACTTTATCCAAAAAGTCATGAATTCAGCATTTCTTGACAAATTTGCCCCTTCTCTGAATTTTCTCATTCTGGTTTGAATTTGAAAGGTGTGGATTCATTTGCAGCATAGTTTCCTCCCAACTCTCATAGCTCTCCTGCTAGTAGCACTAGATGACAAAGAAAGGCCCACTCAAACCAGAGTTCACAAAGTCTTCACGCAGTCAAACCCTTTCAACGCAAACTGTATGGATTCACATTCAGGTGGAGCGCCTATTCCTCTTTTCGAGGGCTTGCACCATCGATGAATGACAAGTTTGGCTTGCCGAGGTATGTATGTACTTTTGTATGTATGCACATGCCCCGTTTCGCGTGTGTTTGTAGGGGAGGGGAGCTGTTTCCTGCTTGATGGCGCGGAATTTCCGCGTCCGCAGTCAAGAGGAGCGGGAGTCCAACTCCGCTGACATCGCCCAATGGTGTACCTTTTCATTTCTACCGCGATCGAGAGGATTTGTTCAGCTCGGGTGATGTCAGACAGAATGTTATAGTAGCCACCAGAGTAACCTCTAACCCCGTCTTTTTTTTAAACGAAAAAGGGATATTTATCATCAGAAACTTCCTGCGCTGTTGCACTCCGGAAACTGGGCCGGCTTAGGTCGGCCCGCGTTTCATGACCAAGGCCATTTCCTACTAATTTGTGACATACACGCTGGGTGCGAAAAAAGCAGGATAGGGTTTTTGAAAAGCGAAGTCACCCCCACAATTGCATTCTCAGACATTGTTGCGCAAGTAGCTTGGGCTCATCGCTAGCACACGTGTGATGTATGCGCACATACCTTGACGCATTTACCTGCTGGATTATTTTTGTTGTACGATAAATATTGACTCAAGTTGCAGACTCTAGTGAAACCAATCTAACTGGACGGCAAAGGTACCCAAGAACATGTATATATGTACAGTAGCAGGGTCCGCTGATGACAACTAGAATCCTCTTCCAACAGGGCAGAGAAGGATGTTATAAAGGCCCTTGGAAGCTCCGGCAGCTTGATCAAGCTTTCATTTTCCATCATATGTATCGACCTACTCCCTAATCTCGTCCGGAATCGCAAGATGTTTTCAAGGTATCTCGCCCGTTTATCAATCCAGAGTATCAGCTTGGTCCTCATCATCTTCAGGACCAACTTTGGCCACGCTCGTCCAATGTTCGGATCTCATCTCCCGGCCGATGGATATGTCTTACATCCAGACCAATTCCCTCCATTATCTGCTGCTACGACCCCCATCGAAAGTACGAGGAGTACCATACCGGAACACGTTCCGCATCATTTCCATAATGCAGTTCCACGGGCACCGATCGAATCCGAACCGCCACCGGCTATGATTGTAGTTCCCTTGACGAAATCTATAGTCGACCTTTCGCATTTGCCCCCTGTCATCGTATTACCACCCTCTGTGTCATTGCCATCCGAGGGGGACGCACTGCTTCAACTGTTGAATCAGGCATCACACGAATCACCTGCGACGCCGTACTTAATCCCATTGGCCAATGATCCGGTGAGTCCTATAACTTCATGATCGTGTGCCACGTCTCCGGATCATCCGGTGCATCAGTCTCAACATCCAAGTCGATTGTCCCCAGTATCAAATTCCTTCAACAGGTTATGGGTACCCGCAGGATGGTTATCACAATGCCCACCATCCAACTTATCATCCAACGTCTCAGCTTCACTATCAAAACGCTCCCCTGTATTCCCAAGGCTTGCCTCCGTACTATCCAATCTCTGGTCTCGATTACCAAGCCTCGGGTGTCCCCGGAATATTTACCACTCCGGGAATGTCACCGATGAATTCACATAACGTTCGAGAATACAATGGCCAGGTATTTCAACATGAACCGTACCATATGCCAAGGCATCTCGATCCGTTTCCACATCCGCATTATATTGGCCCCCACCGTCCAGCCATCAACCGAGCGACCGGAAGTGGCGGGCCTGTTCCATACGACTGCAACAGGGGTGGTGGGGCCGCAAATCTACCAGACAGATCGCGTTCCTTTAATCAGAATCTCCGGCCTGCGTATTTTGACGGGAATCGAGACATTGGGAATGCGCGGTCCTTTCCCCATAAGGGGAACAATTTCCGAAGGGTCCACCAGCCGTCTCCTGTGCCCATATCCTTTCGTAACGATTTCCAACAGGGCCCTCGAGCTCCAAGGTTTTCGAGAACAGGAGATGTGGCCGAATCATCTGTAAGACCCAAAGCAAGAAGCGAGTCAGTTACAGATCGTCAAAATCAAAATGAAACGCCTCTGAAGGCTCAAGGAGAATCCGAGGCGGGAACCGAGAAAGTCAGAACTCCAAGCTCTGACACTCTTGAAATGAACCAGGGGGAGCAGGCAAATCAATCCAAATCACTTGAAAGTGGGGAAGCTAAGCAAGCCATACAACCAAACCCTCAGGAGAATGCTCCAAACACAAAACCTGAGAAGGTTACATCCTCAAAGGACTCCAAAGATCAAGGTCCTAAAAGCTCCAAATTACCAGAAGAACAGTATAATCCGAAGAATCGGAAGAAATTATTCTTCCCATCGGATAATGAGGAAAGTGGCTCACCCAGCGGGACGATTTCGGGCCACCGATCATCTCAAGAAGCAGTCGATCGAGTTTCAGAAGAACAAGAAGGATTGGAGAAACCGGGGCGGAGTGAGTCATTTACTAGACCAGTTGGGTTCAAAATCCCAAGGGTGAGATCATGGGAAAGTTTTATCGGTAACGAAGCGAGTGATTTGAAGCCCCATGAGATTAATCCAAGGAGCTTTGAAGAATTTAAACCTCAGGCCCTTCGACCGGAAACTGTACAGAATTGTAGGGAGTTCGCCACTCCTCTCCAGCTGACATCCGACCAACCACCATCTTAAGATCCACTTACTAGAATAAAACCTTAAATTGACCTGGAGAGTCGAACTCCTAACCCTAA
>CM062636.1:2673779-2846279 GCA_025617555.3 Puccinia polysora | reverse complement strand
AGCCAACATCCAACAATCCTCCCCCATCAGCTTCCAAAGGCTCAAGTCAGCTCAAGAGAGCTCATCACATCATCCTGGTAAACTGGCTCAAAAATCTGTCCAACTACAATGCTTGCTTTGGATCCAACAATGAAACATGTGTTGGCCAACCTCCATACTCTGAGGTAAATGGTTATCTACTCATGGCCAATGAACTCAAGAAAAAAACACAAGGTAGGCTGGATCTGTCATTGAAACAGATGAGGGAGAGATTCAAGAATTATCAAGCCAATTACAAAAAGGCCCACTCCATTTCAATCTCCACCGGCTTTGGTATCACCAACTCTGACAAAGCCAAGGGAATCAACTCAGTGGTTGATAAGCTGGACTCCATTTGTCCTTTTTATATTAAAATGGATGAAATCTTTGGAAAGAAGGCCAACATCACCCCCCTAGCTGCTTTTGATTCTCAACAATCCAATTCAGTTGACGCTGAGGACTTGGCTGGGGATGCTCAGCCTAGAAATGGTGATCCTGAAGAAACCTATGAGTGGCCCCATCTGATGCCTAGGAGGATATTAAAATGCAATCAGCTCCAATTATGTCTACTTCCCCATTGATTCAGGAGTCAAACCCAACCTTGGACCCCTCCCCTCCTTCTTTGGATTGCTCTCTTCCTGGGGTGGAAGAACTGGAGAACTTGGCTGATGAGGAGGATGTCATTCCTGTATCACCATTGCCATCAACATCTGCTCAAGTAAGGAACCAAGTTCTTTTCTCTTCTTTCCAGTCAACCCTGACTGATTTAGATTTTAAAGAAACAGGCTCATCCATTCCTGAATGGCCAAAAACTCAAGCCAATGGGGCCTCCAATATCCCCTTCAAATGAGATCAATGATGTTCCCACACAAACCTCCTCTGCAAAGGGAAAGAAAAAGGCCTCCAATTCCATCAACATCAAACCCAATAGCATTCAAAAGAGGAAAAACACTTCAAATTTTTTGGGCTTTGAGGAGATCATGGAGAAGCAAGATTCAAGTAAGCCCATTGGATTCTCCTTGCTTTCAAAATCAAGCTCATTCTTATTCCCCTCTGAAAAAAAGTGAAATTGCAAATTGAATCTGAAAAACTTCAGTTTGAAAAGGAGAAGTGGGATCTTCAACTGGCTATTGATTTTCAAAAGCAGAAAGCCAAGAGTTTGGCTCATCAGCAAAAATGAGATGCTGAGCGGAAGCTGAAACAGGCTGAGCTAGAATTTCAAAAAGAGGAAAAGGAAAAGGATTTACAGCAAGCACAACTGCAAATGGAGAGGGAACAACTGGCAACAGAAAAAAAAGGATAAGTGGTGAATGGCTGCAGCATAAATTGGTAGCAGCAGAACAGTAGATGAATTAAAGCAGATAACTCAAATTCTGGGATTTTAAATACATTTGCTTTGATGAAAAACTTAAAAAGAAAAAAAAAATCATTTTTGATTACAACAATGCTTAAGACTATTTTTAAGCCCGCCAATAAAAAAATATTTTTTATTTTTATTTATATTTTTTTCCTGGAGTATATTTTCCCACTCCCCAAGTCCTGGAAAGTATTTTGAGTTGTTGTGTTGATTTGCATTGACATTGCTATTCTTGTATGAGTGGCAGTCTCCACAGCAGGAAAAGTACAGTACTTGTACTTATTGGCTGCCCAAAGCATTTTGACCACACCTTTTTGCTTGAAGTCAATTCCAAAGCCCAGGTCAGGAAAAAAGAATTGGCAATCAGATACTTGATATTCATCCATGTTTCCAATAAGTTGTCAATTTTATTTCCTGGTTGGAACTGAAAGTAAAAAGGAATACTCAGAGATGTCACCTTTGTCAATGTGAGGTGAGTTGTAAAAAGAGTTGGATGTGAAGGTGACATGTGAAGAGAAGTCAAAGGGAGTAGACCAAGATACAAATTCAAGTGATGAGAAGGAGGGGATGCCATTGTCCTTCATTATTTCATGGTTTGATTCAAAGGGAAGACTGGCCAAATGGTGAAACATTTTTCCTAAAATTTGAGAGAATTTGTCTGCCTCAAGATTGAGAAAAGCATACTCTTGATGGTAAGATTGAATAGATTATTTCTTCACATAACTTCCAAATAACTCAAATGGGTCCATCAATTTTTGCCATCCAATTGCCCACATTTTTACACCCCAAGCTCTTGAAGGACCTACTGGGTTGAAAAATTTTTTTGAACTGTGAAGGAAAGTGGTGACAAAGTTGATTTCCTTCTTATCTTGATCTGAGAGTTCATCCAAGGGCACAAATTCAATCATTGCAACAAGGGCTTGGTGATTAGATCAATCAAGGACAATTACTTTTTGACAGTGGAAGAAATGGAAGGATTTGATTGTTTGTTTGGCTTGTTCAAACTCTTCCTGGGTGGGTTTTTGACTATTCTTTTTCTTTTTGGAATCAATGGAAGGGTACAGATCCAAAGGACATGGTTTTCAACCAGAACAGACAACCTTTTCATTAATACCTTCCTCAGCAACTTCCAAAGACATTTCTGAATCCCAAGATTGAAGCCTCTTTTGGCAAGCATACCTACTCTTCCCACCCCTCTGTATGTTTTTCAACCCATCTCCTTCCATCTTTTTCCCTCCCAATCCTATACTTGGATTGGGTTGAGGAACAAGACGGGATTTGAATGTTTGTGTAACATTTTGAGGGGGGTGGGAGAAGAATTTGACATTCACCAATAAGGGTTGAGGGATTGAAAAAAAAAAAACAAAAAAAAAACAGTCAGTCAAATGGAAATCATTGGTGAAACAAGATTGGATTAAAAAAATGAAAAAAAACCTGGACTTGATCCCAATTTCACCAGAAACGTGATCACCAAAAAAAAAAAAAAGAAAAAAGAAAAGAAAAAAGAAAAAAAAAAAAAAAAAAAAAAGAAAAAGAAAAAAAAAAAAAACTGTACCAAAAAAAAAAGAAAAAAAAACATCACATTAGCACCCAAGAAAAAAAAAAATTCTTACCAGGGTGTGAGGGAATCGGGCCAGGCCTTTGGGTTGGGCCCGGGGCCAGGTAGGCAAGGCCTGGCAGCCAGGGAGGGGGGGGAGGTTGGTTGGCCGGGCAGGCAGGTGTGGGGGGTGGCCAGGCGGCACAGGGGGGGGGCCAATGCAGAGGGGGGGCGGCTGTTGTCAGTCAAGGGGCAGAGCGGTGGGGGGGGGCTAGCCGTTGTTGGTCAAGGGGGGGGGGGGGTTGAGGGGCAGAGCAGTGGGGGCAGCGGTCAAGGGGCGGGGCCAAAGTAGAGGGGGGGGCTGGCTGTTGTTGGTCAAGGGGGGGGGCAGGTCCATTTGACCGTTGGCTGGGGGGGGCAGGTCCATTTGACCGTTGGCTGGGGGGGGCAGGTCCATTTGACCGTTGGCTGGGGGGGGGGCAGGTCCATTTGACCATTTGCTGGGGGGGGGGGGGGGTGGGTCCAATTGAGGGATTGGTGGGGTGCAGGCGTTGTTCAATGCCACTGGGGGGTTACTGGTGTCTGGGAGCCGTTTTGGAGTTGATTGGGCCCGGTATTGCTGCTTGGGCATTGATTGAGCAATGCCAGGTAGTTCTGGCGTCAATTGAGGGAAGGGGGATGGTAGCCGCATGGGCAAGCAAGATAAGGGAAGGAGGGGTGTCAGCGTGGGCAAGCAAGCTATGGAGGGGGGGCCAAGATTGAGCAAGGGAAAGGGAGGAGTAGGGTGAGGAGGAGGAGGGAGGGGGCAGAACTTCTTGAAAGGGGGTGGGTGACCAGGAGCTGGGTGGGGGGGGGGGGAAGGAGGGGGGGATGAGGGTCAGCCAAGAGAAAACCAAGAGGGGTGAGTAAAAGAGGGGAGGGGGACTCACCTGACAGGATGGGGGAGGGGGAGTTGGGTGGTGAGTTTATTGGTGAGGTTGGTGGTAGATAGGTGAGGGAGCAAAGGTGGTGGTGGTGAGGAGGAAGGATGGGACTGGTGAGTGAGTGGGGTGAGATGGGTGAGGAGGAGAGTGGACCAGTGGCTTGTGGTTATTATTTTTGAAAAAAAAAACCAACTCAGACTATCTTGGGTGAACAACAAAAACCATTTGTCTAAGTCCACCCCACCAAATGAGAAAAAAAAAAACAAGTGAGTCAGCCAATGAATCTTGGGTGAACAACAAAAAACAAAAAAAATTGGTGAAGGGATTTTTTTAACTAATTCATAATCAAACATTACTCATCAAAGAAAGCAAGGGTAAGAGGAAGAATCTGTTCTCTCATAGAAGAAGATGAGGGAAAAGATGAGACAGGGATGACTTGAGGCAGATCTGGAATATCATCTTCAAATATTTTGTCCCATTCATCTTTGATGTTGGCCATAAGATTGTGAAGGATGACACAAGTGATAATCCAGTTGATGAGGAACTTCATGTCTTTGGGATTTTGAAGCTGGTTTTGCATTTCCCTTAAGCTGGACCATCTTAATTTTAGTACTTCTATGGCATGCTCAATCCAAACTTGTGATTGGGCAAGATGATATTTGAAATTGGTTTTTCCTGGATTGTTGGACAAAAAATTCTGGTATGCTGGAACCACATATTTCCGACTATCATAAGCTGAATCAGCCAGAAGGTATTGATTTTGGTCAAAGTAGTTCTCTGTTTGTTGGGCAATCTGCATCCAATTGAACACGTATGAATCATGACAAGAACCTGGAAGGCAAGCATGGAGGGATATGAAATGCTTGTTGTTATCAAAAACAAGTTGTAGTGCCTCAGAGTATCTAAACAAACATACAAAACATATTTGGTCAGTGTGTGATCAATGGTGTTATCAAAGCAATTGGAAAAGATATGAATCAATTGCCTTTTTTCCAATCAAAATAGTGGTTGCCATCTAGCTTAGGTTTTTGACTCAAGGGGATGGTGGTTCCATCAAAAAGACTAATGCAACAAGGAAATCCTTTGGTTTCCATTACTTGAGATATCTCCTTGAATTCTTCTTTTGTTGTCAAAGAAATGAATGAGCAACGGAAAGATAGGATAGCAACCATGACTCTTTTGGTGTATGAGTCAATGGTTCCATATCTGACTGAGAATAGATTTTCTAATTGATGAATTGCTGCTTCATTTCCATTTGATTCCAATCTACAAAGAGAAACAGCCAGTTGGATAGCTGGATTGCGTTGAGGATTCTGAGAATTGTTCTGGAAGATGTGGTGGTCTTCAATCATCTACAAAAGTTTTATGAATTAAGGCAATAGAGTTCCAAAAAGTTTCTGGAAGCTTAAGTTGGGGAGGAGATGAAGCTTTTGCCTTTCATACATAGGGTTGTGGAGAGTTTGTCTTCTTTTAACCATGTATTGCTTTTGTAATAGAGCATTCAAAGCCAACCAAGTTGATTCCAAATTGGAGTCTGAATTGGAATCTGAATGGCAGTCAAATACTAACAAAAGTTAAGTCAGCTTTTTTGCATTTTCAACTTGCTTCCAGGAAGTTTGATGGGACATGTTGAGAAAGATGGTGATTTGATGTGGGGTGATGAGATGATGATGGGATTTGTGTGAAGATGGAGATGTGAAGCAATAGAGATGTGAAGCAATAGAGATGTGAAGTGATGGAGATGTGAAGCAATGCAGATGAGATGTGTGTGATGTGATGGAGATTGGAATGGAATGGATTTGCTGATGTGGATGGGTGTTTTAGATGTGATGGATGTTAGATGAATGATGATGCATAAATGGAGGGTTTAATGGCGGGTTTGATTTTTGAAATCCGCCATTTTCATGAAACCCGCCATTTTGAAATAAACCAGTTAGGGGGTATGTGTATTTCAGAAACCTGCCATTAAAAATGGTGGGTTTTATCACAAAAAATGGCGGCTTTGCTAACTCTGATACACCCTAATATTTGATATTCAATATTTTTGTTTTTTTACTCAATGGGGCTTATGTTTGAATACATGAACATATCTGAATTAACTTCATGAAATATATAAATGCAGAATTCTTTTTTATGTTTGGCAAAAATTTATCTACATTCTATCATAAATCTTGAATTTTTGTCAAAGAAATCTGTTTTTCATATTTTTTGTAATCATTGATGTACTGGATGATATTTGTTTTTTCATATTTAGAAATATTGGAATTCTCAGCATGGAATAGTTATTTGTAGGATTTTTTAATGTTTGAATTTTTTTCATGTTTTTTTTTATCTTTGGTGCATATTTATTTGAATTCCATTGGAGATATTCCATTTTGTGTGAAAAAAATCAATTTCTATCATTTTTCCCACATTTATTTATTTTATTTTAAAAGTCTTGGGTCATATTTAATTCCTTGAAACAAAAAATGATTTTTATTGCATTTTTAAATAGGGTGATGTTAAATTCATGGCTCAAATGAGCCGTGCAGACCCAACACAATTGGAGAATGGTTGGGCTGTACTCCACACAGCCAGCCCAACCACATGTGAGTTGTGTGTGGCTCTATATGGCTCTAATGTAGTCGTGTATTCCTGCCACACAGCTACAAGTCTGATGGGCAAAAAAAATAAAGGGTATAAAATAAACCAAAATATACTAATCAAAAAAAAAAAAACAGAAATTGACCAAAAGATCAAAAAAGGTTGATTTTTTGGTTTTAAAAAAAAAAAATAAGTAAAACTAAAAATAAAATAAAATAAAATAAACACTGAAGGGGCCGGGTACACCCAAACACGGCTCAAAATAGCCCTGTATGGGGTGTATTAGGCCCCCCGGGGGTTGCGTGTGTTTGAGATGACCCCTTGGGCGCGTCTAAACGCGTGATTTTGCCCGCACACGCGTATTGGACGCGTGAGGGCCCATACACGCGTCCATTGAGCCGTGTAGGGCCCTACCCAACTCCCACGCAACTGGGAGTTTTGAATTTAACATCACCCTTTTAAATATTAAATTTACTCAATTGGTGACCATATCCAACTTCTACAAAATATTCTACCCCAGACAGAATCCAAAGGGGGTCTGAAGGCCTTAATTTAGCCCCCCAGGGCCTCAATTGATGTTTACAGGCTTTTGGGGGCCCAAGAAGCCATCAAATGTGGTGTTATCCCACCCTAGGAATTCATTAAAACCTCAAAAAGTCTGCACACTTCCTGGGGTGGGAAGGAATGCCAATTGGTGTGATTAGACCAATTTTTTTACTATAATCACACCAATGACACCTTTTGGTATCATTTTGGCAAAAAAAAAAATCTAAAACACCAGTTCCAAAGATTGGTGTGATTTTAGTAATTTCTTTTGCCTGAATTTAGCCTGGGCTTTATTTTTAACAAATTTTGATATTCTTGATGGGATTTAAATATATATTTTGCAAACATAATATATATATATATATATATATATAACATATAAATTTGTTAAAAAATTAATTCAAATTTTCAGAGATATCTTTTTTTAAAAAAACTTCATCAGGTAAAAGAATGATACAGAAATAGAGAATTCAAAAATTTTGAGTGAAATTTAACATTTCTGATGGTATTTAAATATTTGTACCAAGGATAAGAAAATGATAAATGTTTATTTTTTATGAAATGAATTGAAATATGAATAGGTATTTCATTATAAAATCCAAAACTTAAAAAATCAATTATAAATAAAACTAAAGGATCAATTTCTTTGAATAACATTTTAAATTACTGGTGGAATGGAAATACCTTTTTATCAACAAAAAAAAGAAGTGGTAAAATCACACAAAATGTTTTGAATTCCTTTTATAAATGGGTATAGTTAGCATTATTATTATTATTATTATTATTATTATTATTATTATTATTATTATTATTATTATTATTATTATTATTATTATTATTATTATTATTATTATTATTATTATTATTATTATTATTATTATTATTATTATTATTATTATTATTATTATTATTATTATTATTATTATTATTATTATTATTATTATTATTATTATTATTATTATTATTATTATTATTATTATTATTATTATTATTATTATTATTATTATTATTATTATTATTATTATTATTATTATTATTATTATTATTATTATTATTATTATTATTATTATTATTATTATTATTATTATTATTATTATTATTATTATTATTATTATTATTATTATTATTATTATTATTATTATTATTATTATTATTATTATTATTATTATTATTATTATTATTATTATTATTATTATTATTATTATTATTATTATTATTATTATTATTATTATTATTATTATTATTATTATTATTATTATTATTATTATTATTATTATTATTATTATTATTATTATTATTATTATTATTATTATTATTATTATTATTATTATTATTATTATTATTATTATTATTATTATTATTATTATTATTATTATTATTATTATTATTATTATTATTATTATTATTATTATTATTATTATTATTATTATTATTATTATTATTATTATTATTATTATTATTATTATTATTATTATTATTATTATTATTATTATTATTATTATTATTATTATTATTATTATTATTATTATTATTATTATTATTATTATTATTATTATTATTATTATTATTATTATTATTATTATTATTATTATTATTATTATTATTATTATTATTATTATTATTATCATTATTATTATTATTATTATTATTATTGGTAAAAATTTATTTAAATTCCCTGAAAAGTATTTCATTTCATTTGAAGAAATTATTTCTTGATAATGTTCATCATTATTTTTTTAATGTATGAAGTTTTTATTGAAAGATTTACATAATTCAATTCCTCTCATGAAAGATTTTTAGTCTGATGTTTTTTAAACTTTGATAAAAAGGCTATCAAATTCTGCTAGGGATATTAGAAGGAATCAATCTTTGATACTCTTTATCCATATTTTTTTCCTTGATAAAGTTTTTTGTTGAAATATTCACAGATAATTGAGTTGCTCTCTTAAAAACAGGTATATTCAGAGTTGTTTTATGTTTTTATATCTGTGATAGAAAGGTATTCAAATACCATCAGAAATATTTAATTTTATTAAAAAAACATGAAACTTTCATATTTTGTTTATTATTTTTGTATCCTATAAAAACATGTTTTGATATATTTCAAAAAATTGGAATTCCTTTCATAGAATGGGTATTTGAATCAAATTTAAATTCTTCCTCATGTTTTGAAAAGAGGTCTTTTGAACTCATAAGAAACATGGAAATTTATTCAAGATGATAAATATTTGATATGTTTTCTATGATTGATGTGCTTTAGGAGGCTTATTTTAGAACCCTCAAAAATATTCCAAATCCTCCTAAAAATAAGGATATTTAGCATTCTTTTATCTCTTATTTTTTTTTTGTACAATTTTATTTTCATCCCACCAAAAATATTCCATTTTGTGAAAACAAGTTGAAATTTGATCCTTTTTCTTGTTTTTGCCAAATTTCAGGAATTTATTTTTCAAGTCCAAGGCTACATTTATGCTTCAGAATCACCAAATCAAAAATTCTTTTCATTCTCATATCTGATAGAAGATTTGAAATACTCTCCCAAAATAAGTATATGGTGCCTTTTTTATGCTTTGTTATCCTATTTAAATTGTATTTCCATCCCAAAATAAGTATTAAAGTTTGAAATTGAAATCAAATTTGTGTCATTCAATAATGAATTACTTTTGAAAAAATATCTGAGATCATATTTGAGTTCCTTGCAAATATTTATATATATATATTACATGTTAAAGTAAATCAATAGGTGTCCATACTTGGGATCTCCCAAATATTTTACCCCAGACCAACCCCATAGGGGGTCTGGAGCCCTTGGATCCCAATGCTTGAATAATGTTTCCAGGAATCCAACCACCAAAAAAAATAGTCATGAGGTGTGTTTTACCACCCCAGGAAGTCCTTGTAGCCTCACAAGGAATGCACAAATCTGAAAAAAGGTATATCTTTTCCAGCCAGGCAGCTGTTTCAACCTTAGGTAATAATGCAAAACCTTGAAAAACTATATTCATTCTATTTTTCAATTGAAATTTTCTTGGAGTTTTGAAATCCTTGCTGGAATGTGAAAGAGTCCCAAAAAAGAATGAATTTAATGAAAAGAAAAAAAATTCTACGTCCACACCTTTCTTTTCAGAGAGCATGATCTAATCAAAAAAAAATATTCTAAAATATAACCATCTTTGAAAAATTGTTGATTCAGTAATTCTTAAGCAATGAATTTAAACTTTTCCTGAAGGATATTCACAATGATAATAATTAAAACATGGCTTCATTTCCAAATTCTTATGACTCAAATAAATCTTTAAAAGCCATCCATTGAAGCAAGGGCTCTTTTTTTCTGGCGGTTCTAGGAAAATTTGATTTTGAAATATGTTTAAAAATTATTTCAGTGGATTTCTTGCTTATAAATGTAGTTTTTCTTAGAACATTGGTGATCCCCAGGTAAAATTTCTGGCTCATTAATTCATTTTTTGCTATACCTCTTTCCATGATTTAAAACTGAATTTTAAGTTTAAATCTGTAAAGATTTCCCAGGGAAAGTACAAGAAGACCTTTTGATTTATTTTTAGAAAATTTGAGGAAAAATATGGTATTATTTTCCTCACAGATTTGCATATCTGTGGTCATGAAAGATCTTTGGGTCTTAAAGAAACACTTTGTCCCAGGAAATTGGTCTAATAGTAAACAAAACGTAAAGCCATTGAATATTTTGAGAACCATACTCTATGAAAAATTTGTCTAAGATTTAAGGAAATGTATCAACAGGAAAGCATTGGAAAAGGACAATAGAATATGCAAGGATGAGGGATGATGAGAAAAAAACATAAAGATTATTTTTTGATCCATCAATCCCAGATTTAAGAGCCTTTTTCTCTTGGGGAATTTTTCCAAGATTCAAACAAATGAAATAGGAGAAAAAGTTGAGGCAAGTTCAAAATAAAATCTCAAGATTTAATGTGAAGAAAAAAACAAAATGATGAGGAACCAATTACAAAACAGATTAGAAATTTCTTGAGTACATAATTCTGTTTTTGAAATCTTTTGGATCTCATGAGAAACTTTTCAGGTGGATAATGTTTACAGATCCTAAATTTCCTCTTGAAAAGTGTTTCATATTTTATCTAAACTCAGGCAATAAATTCACAATCTAAAGGTATTTCATGAAGACTTGAATATATTTGAATCCATGGAATCATCAGAATCAAAAAACTCTCAAATAAAATCAAAATTTTGAAGACAAAAAAAATCAATAAAAAACTACTTAACCATAGAGAGAAAAAAAAAATTCAAAATTCAACTCAGTATTATGAAATCTAATCCAAAATAAAAATAAAACCATAATAAGAACACTTATTTGAAAATTGAATGATTTAAAAATAAGCAGTCAAAGATTTTGAAATATGATGATTTCAGGTTCAAGAAATAACCAAGTAAACCTGAAATGTGTTAGGTTCAAAAAGCAAATGAACTATTAAAATATTTTCAACATGGTGATGGATTTACTCATGTTAAAAAAATAGTAATTAGACTTAAACCAGAATTAGATGGCTTGTTTTATTAAGACAGGAAGAAAAAATGAAAACATTCCATTTAAAAAACCCAGAATCAGGAATCTCTGGAAGGATGTTGATATCAAATTTACTAATTTTACTAAAATTACTGCATAATTGATCCAATACAATTATCTTTAGCTGAAAGAAACTTATTCAAAATTCCATCCCAATCAAATGTTATTTAAATATTTTTTTATGAAACTGATTTTGATTTACACTGCAGTAGCTCCAGTGGCTATACTGACTATGTTTTTAACTTGATTTTGTTTTCTTATATTTCTTTTGTTTTGTATTTAAATATTCTTCCCTTATTTGTTTCAAGATATACTTACCTTTCTTCAGAATGTTTATAAAGGTCCAGCAGGTAAAATTAATTGGTTATGTATCCCAAGAAGGCTTTGTCTACCTTGAAATACTCAATGAGAATGCAACCAAGGCTGATGGGGTATTCAGATTTTTTTTTTAATTCATTTTATCACTTAGATCCAGATTACCAAAATACTTAATCCCCATGATTTAAAACAAAATCATCATAAATTGTGATAAAACTTTTGATGATTTTCAATTAAAATTTAGGAATTAAAAATAAATCTCTGTTGGATTCCTCCTTCCCCCATTCCAATTTTCCAAAGCTAACTAAGATAACATTTGTTATCTGGCTAAATTATTTTTCTGAAGAAACTAACCAGAATAAAGAGGTTTAATTTTTCAGCCAATAAAGGCTGATATAACAAGGTTGATAACTGAATGAAAGGGTTAATATTCCCCCCCCTAACCTAAATTTAATATGGGTTGTTGTAAAATTTTGACTTTGTGTTTTGGAAATGTGATGCTTGTATTGAAACACAGATCACTGGATTGTTTTTGGATTGTGGGGTTTTAATCTTGGGATCCAACCTAGTTTTTATTGAACCAGATCAAAGCCGGTTGAAACCTACCCCAAAGATTACCAACCAGAATGATGTTGCAGAAAATTTCACAGATTGTTTATCTTGGCTCTCCTCTCCCAAATCTTCCCCCCTCCTCTTTTTCTAATCACATACAATTTTTCCAGCTCCTTTTTTTTCTTTTTTCCTTTCTGATATGATTTTTTTTATTTCTGATTAACTTAAGCCTACTTTGATTGGAACCTCAAACAACTTGAAAACACACCCACGATATCTTTCTGATCTGGGTCAAGCCAAAATTGGTTGGGTTTCACGTTTGCCTTGATGGGCACAATGCGCACTACACAAAACGAACAAACAATTTGATTTGCATCTAAGATTAGATTTTTTTGCCAATAACTCTCGAGGCAGATGTAGAATTTCTTCCCCCCTTCAAGAAAGAGACAAGTTTGTTTTTTCAAAAAATGAACATGATTCAAGAAAGCCATAAGATCTTAGAGCTACCTCCACCATAGATCCTAAGATCGTGGGTTTATGTTACCAATAATTTCAGCCTAAGCCATGTTTGAACAAACTGGATATCATCAAGTTGATGATGAGCCAATGGTTGCTAGGCCTCTTGCGCGCATCTTCGAGGGGGTCCCCACCCTTTCCACTCCCAGTCGGCGATGATGGATATCCCAGCAGACTGGACTACTCGAGGGTGCCCTAGGTATTTTGCATAAGGCGCATCTGTATCTGTCGGTGGCAGGGGGGCTGCTGATCGCGCGACTCGGCCCCGATTAGCCCCCTGTCCTCCCCGTGGCTTGGATCGAGGATGGGTTTTCGGGGACTTTGAGGAAGGAATAGAGCGGAGGAAATAATTAAATGAATAAATATTGAATTTAATTTTAATTAATTATTCGAAGGTTTCAACTCCGACCTCATTGAAAACTCACGAAACGAAACTCCCTAAGCACAAGAATTAACGAACAATCATCATGCCACCTCCATCCACCTCCTCATCATCATCATCCACACCAGTTCCCACATCAACGAAGGAGAAAAAGAGAAGGAAGTCAAGAGTCGATTCAGATCATCAAGCCTCCATCAAACGAGCCTCAACCACGATCTCGACCCAACCTGATCATCATAATCCATCATCAGAATTATCATCATCGAAAAGGACGAGGATCGAATCACCTAAGCTTAAGGAGAACCAACACGAACGCTCAGATGATGATTCAGATACGAGAACCATTTCAACGAAACCACCGGTCCTCCTAGCTGATGACTTCGAGACTGAAGCCGCCAGGCAAGTTAACGCAAGCAATGGCTTATTACCCGACCGACCAAATTTGACGGCCGATGACCAGAAACCCCAACAGTTGACACTCTCCCATCAAGTTAGGCATCAGGTCGCCCTACCACCCAACTATAACTATATACCCATCTCCGCCCACGTCCCCCCAACGAAACCTGCCAGGATATATCCTTTCACCCTGGATCCATTCCAACAAGTTTCCGTCAGTTCGATTCAAAGGAACGAGAGCGTACTCGTATCTGCTCATACTAGTGCTGGTAAAACTGTCGTAGCAGAATATGCCATCGCTCAATGCCTCGAAAACAAGCAGAGGGTCATCTATACCTCACCAATCAAAGTAATCTGACCATCCAATACTCTCCTGATATCGTCGAACCCTTGAATCTATGAAAACATTTAGAGAGAGAGAGAGAGATAGAGATAGAGAATTGAGTTGTTATGTTTTGGACCAATTTTCTTAGGCTCTCAGTAATCAAAAGTATCGTGAATTGATGGCTGAATTTGGTGATGTTGGATTGATGACGGGTGACGTGACCATCAACCCGAGTGCTTCATGCTTAGTAATGACAACTGAGGTTAGTTTTTCTTTTTCTTCTTTTCAAAAAAAAAAAAAAAAAGCCCCTGCGCTCCTTTAGACCGCAAAGGTTGTCAACCTCCTGCTTTTTTTCTTCTTTTCTTTTGTTGGGAAATCTTGCTCTTGAATCGTTGCGCAATTACTTATCCGAAATTCTCTGAATCATACGTCCTTTGCCGTGTCATGGGATTGGGTCACCTTGAAATATGATAGATCTTGCGATCAATGTTGTATCGCGGTTCTGAGATTATGAGAGAAGTAGCCTGGGTCATTTTTGATGAGATCCACTACATGCGAGATAAAGGTAATTTACTCTGTCTTTTTTTAGCTCCTGGTTTAATCAAACATCAGACTTGACGCGACCCAAAATTAATCCAAACTAATCTCGCGTCTCTTCCTGACTCGTTCTAATCAGAGAGAGGAGTAGTTTGGGAGGAGACTATCATCTTACTACCACATTCAGTTCGATACGTCTTTCTCTCAGCCACAATACCGAATGCGATGCAATTTGCCGAGTGGATTTGTCATACTCACGATCAACCCTGTCATGTAGTTTATACAAACTTTCGACCAACACCCTTACAGCATTATCTATTTCCATCTGGCGGGGATGGAATTCATTTGGTAGTGGATGAGAAGGGGGTTTTCCGGGAGGATAATTTCCTCAAGGCCATGGGCTCTCTGAGCGATTCAAGGGGCGAAGATCCGGCCAGTTCGACCTCTGGTCGTAACAAACACGGCAAGACTAAGAAAGGTGGTAATTCGACTAAAGGACCTTCGGATATTTATAAGATTATTAAGATGATCATGGTCAAGAATTATAATCCCGTCATCGTCTTCGCGTTTTCTAAAAGGGAATGTGAAGCTTTGGCTCTTCAAATGTCTAAACTCGAATTCAATTCAGAGGAAGAAAAGGATACGGTTGAGACAGTCTTCAAGAATGCGATCTCTAACTTGTCGGAAGACGATCAAGCCTTGCCCCAAATCGAACACATTCTACCTTTGCTCAAGCGGGGAATCGGAATCCATCACGGTGGTCTACTACCTATCCTGAAGGAGGTCATCGAAATCTTATTTCAAGAAGGTTTGATCAAAGTCTTGTTTGCCACCGAGACTTTCTCGATCGGTTTGAATATGCCAGCCAAGACCGTAGTCTTTACGACCGTTCGAAAGTTTGATGGAAAAGACTTCAGAAGTTTAAGCTCGGGGGAGTACATTCAAATGTCTGGTCGAGCTGGACGTAGAGGATTGGATGACCGAGGAATCGTTATCATGATGTGTGATGAACAGTTGGAACCTGCGACCGCCAAAAACATGGTCAAGGGAGACGCCGATCGCCTAGATTCAGCGTTCCACTTGGGCTATAACATGATCCTTAATCTGATGAGAGTCGAGGGCGTCAGTCCGGAATATATGCTACAAAAGTGTTTCTTTCAATTCCAAACTCATGCCAATTTACCCGTTCTTGAAAACGGTCGGTGGTCGCTAGATTGATAGAACTCGAAATGTTTTACTTTTATTGAAGCTGATGTTCTTTCTCTTTTGCTTCGTTAATCATCAACCTTGATATCCAGAACTACGCGAACTACTCAAGATACGATCCAAGATGATCATATCGGACGAGGAATCAATCACCGAGTACCACAAGCTGGAAGAAGAATTAGAGATTAGAAACCAAGATTTCAGGGACGTAATCAATCATCCAACCCATGCACTACCATTTCTGCAACCTGGAAGGCTGGTCAGAGTCAAGTTTGGAACTATGGATTTTGGATGGGGATGTGTGGTGAACTTTCAGCGAAGACTAGGAGATCGAGGTAAACAACTAGGACCAGACATCAAACCCCAGGATTCTTTCATAGTGGACGTTTTGATGAAGGTTTCAGCCGGTGGAGGATCCAATGGTAAACAGTCAAGTTCTGCGAAAACGATCGGAAGCCACCAAACCAGTTTGATCAAACCATGCGAACCTAACGAAGAAGGCGAATGCGCAGTCGTTCCGGTACTTTTGTCAACCCTTGATGGGATCTCCAAAATTAGAATATTTTTGGCCAACGACTTGAAGCCACCCCAAGCTAGAAAAAGTGCTCTGGATGCGATCAAAGAAGTCAAACGTAGGTTTCCTAACGGAATCGGACTATTGGATCCGGTAGAAAATATGGGAATTGGCGATGAGACGTTCAAGAAATTGATCAAACGAATCGAAGTTCTCAATCAATCACTCCAAGATCATAGGCTTCTGAAATCCTTAAGCCCATCCGAATTCAAAGATTTGTACAACTCCTACGAGGAAAAGCTGAAGGTTGAGAAATCGATTGCTAAGCTAAAGGAAAAGATCCAGATGAGTGAGAATGTGATCTATATCGAAGATTTGAAGCGGAGAAAGAAAGTATTGAAATCATTAGGGTTCTGTAATCAAGACGATATCGTACAGACCAAGGGTAGAGTAGCGTGTGAAATCTCGTCTGGTGATGAATTACTATTAACGGAATTGATCTTCAATGGTGCTTTTAATGACCTCACGCCTCAACAATCTGCTGCATTACTAAGTTGCTTTGTGTTTACTGAAAAAGTTAGTCTCTCCATCTCGATCTTTGTCCATTTTATTTTCTGTTATTCTTTCTTTCTTTCTTTCTTTCTTTCTTTCTTTCTTTCTTTCTTTCTTTCTTTCTTTCTTTCTTTCTTTCTTTCTTTCTTTCTTTCTTTCTTTCTTTTTTTTTTTTAGTCTTGAGTTGAATAAGATTAACTTTGTCGAACGATAGAGTGAGCAAATTACGAGGTTGAAGAATGAACTGGAGGAACCGATGAAGAAGATGAAAGAAGCCGCCAAAAAGATTGCGGAAGAGATCAAATCAGCTGGGATCGATATCAAGGAGCAAGAGTACATCGATTCTTTCAAGACTGAGTTGATGGATGTCGTCTATCATTGGTGCAAGGGTTCAACCTTTTCTGAAATCTGTAAAGTTTGTATTTTTTTTGCCCCCCTGTTGGCCCCTGATTTGCGAGGATCGTCTCATTAACCAGCTAATAAGCTGTCCAGATGATTGGCTGCCTCGAATGAATAAATCATTCAAGTTGACTAATGGTTTTATTCTAATTCATAAAACACACAATTACGATAAAATGAAAAACAAAACCAAAATAGATGACCGATATCTTTGAAGGGTCACTGATCAGATGCTTCAGAAGATTACAAGAACTGATCAGACAAATGTCATGCGCTGCCAAATCGATTGGGAACTCTGAATTAGAGAACAAGTTTAACGCATCCTTAGAATGTTTGGAACGACCATCCAGTGTTGTCTACAACGTACGTGGTCTCGACCTTGCCTGCTACTCTTTTACTTTTTTTTTCAGTATTAGTGGGGGGGAAGTTGGCTATCTTGTTTTCAGACCGGGTCAAGATGACTGACTTGATCATGGTCGTGATGACGTCTTGTTCGTTTAGCCTTCGTTATACCTCTAAGGAACCGGAGAACGTTGATCATCTCCTTCCTACATCAAAAAAAAAAAAAAAAAAAAAAAAAAAAAACAAGAAGAAGAAGAAAATGGAAAACCGAGAAAGGGGTAGACGAACAAGAGTTTCGGACCGATTTATTTCAGCCGAGAACGATGGCTATGTTCTCTATTCCGTTGCAGAACTAAACGTTGTGCTTCAATCCTACACAATCTACATTTGGGTCTTCATCTTCCTTCAAAAAATTGATGAAATCAAGTCATCGTGAATCATCGCATCCAAGCATCCTCAACCAGACTTCTACATCCATATGCCTCTCGATCGAGTTTTTTTTTTTTCATCTCCAGGGTGAATGCTCTTATCCCTTTGCTTATGGTTCCAACCTAAGCGTCCGACAATCATGCAAACCTTAGTTATGGGTCAATATATTTAAGGTGCCCAGGACCTCCCAAGCTTTATATATATATTTATATATTTATATATGTGCTGGGAAAAGCTTTCATGGTCTTTTGAAGCACCGCTTGCCACTCATGAATCCTGCAGTTTCTTATTTATTTATTTTTGGGGGGAGGGTTAAGCTAGGTGGGCAGCACTGAAAAAAAAATCTTTTGGGAGTCTTTGATAGATGACAAGCTGTGAGTACTTATGCTTGCATGATCAAAGGGGAGGAGGAGGTAGGGTTAGATTGAATCAATTCAAGACAAGATGATGATGGATGTCAGTCAGGTATGATCAAAAAAGAGTCTGTCTATTGGTCAATATAGCCCTAATGAATCTCTAAAGCTCAGCCATCATTCACAACTAGTGGTTGGTACAAGAAAAATAAAAACTAACATCAAAATTGGCTGGAATCAAAGCTTTCTCTCCTTGCAGACCCACTTGTCAACTCTAAGAGGAGTCATTCAACCTGGCAATTCCTTCCCCCCCCCTGCCCTTTGTCTTTGGGTTTGAACTCTCAAGTTGTTTTTTTTTCTTTTGTTTTAACTGGACACACTCTCTGTAGGGTCCACATCTGAGGTCCCCCTCCCCCCTCTCTCATCTGTTTGTTGGTTGAGTTGTGTTTGTCTGGTGTGTCAACCAGGCAGTTTGATTGGTTTCTTTAGGGCAGGTCAACCCTCCCCTTATAACATTCCCTGAATCCATAGATCCAGGAAGCCCCATTATAATCATGAATGTATGCATCCTTTTATTTTTCCTTAAAACCTTTACCCACACTTCTTTTTTTTTTCTTTTGGCAGGGGGGGAGGGGAGGGGGGGGGGGGAGGTTGATTTGGAAAGCTCATGTGGCAGGCAGCATGTATTTGGGTAAGGTTTTAAATCCAACCCTCAAAGTAAAAATTGAGTTTTTTTTTTCTTGAGTGGGCTTTTAGTTCCTTAGATAATCCATCCAAAGACCAAAAAAAAAAAAAAAAGCTTGCTCTGGGTCTTGACCCCACCTTCTTTTTGGTTTTATTTTTTCTAAAAAAAGGTCTTGGTAAACATTCTTTTGTTTTGATTATGGGATGATCTGAGGCTTTCAGCCACACATTCAATTTAACAAAAAACCATCATAAAACACATACACATGCAAGCTTCCTCTATATTTATATTGAACAAAATAAGAAAAAACAAGGTGAGCTTGATCTCCTAGTTTTACCCCTTCTTTAAAGCATCTCTTTTCCTGTTATTTTTTTTAAATAAAAGGTATCATGAAACATCTGAAAATAGGGCTTTTTAAACCTCTCTAACCACCCTCAAAAAATTTTATTTATTTATTTATTTATTTCTTTCTTTCTTTATTTTTTTTGGGGGGGGGGGGGGTATGTTTGGAGGGTTTTTGTTATGCTGAAAGAAAATTGAAAGATTTGAGATCAAAGCTCTGTCCTGGTTTGGTCCAAATTTTTTTTATCCAAAAATTACTAATAAAAACCAAGTCTGAGATGATTTCTGAATTGATTAGTTATCCCTTTTCATCATTTTAGATTAGATTGGATAATCTTATCAGCCATCACCATACTCAGAGCCATTCAAAACACTTTCATTAACATTTATGAGTTCTTAAGAATCCAAAATCACTAAATCAACCATACTAAATTCAAATCTTGACTCAAAGAGGGCACAAGATAGCTCAAAGATTAATTGAGGGAGATGAATTTTTTGCCTTTCATACATAGGTTGATACAGAATCTGTATTCGAGAAACCATTTATTAACTTTCCAATAGAATATTCAACCATTTCTGGTTGTATTTCAAATAAGACTCAAATAGTCAAAAAAATGGGGTGTTTCTGCTTGATTTTTTTTTAAACTGATGTGATGTGATGTGTGATGAAGTTAATGGTAGAAATGGGTGATGATTTTTGTATTTGGTGAGTGACTCCATGGAGAAGTTTTGTGTATCAATTTAAAGATGCAAAGGTGGGGATGGTTTTTTACCAGTTGATGGATGATGATGCATGAATAAGATTTGATGTTTGAAAACCAAATTTTCTATGGGACCTATGATTTTGAAGTAAATGTTTTTTGGGGCATGTGAATCTTGAAAACACATTTTCAGAAATGGCAGGTTTGATTCAAAAAAAAAATCATGTTTTCTAACTCTGATACCATCTGTTCTTTTTGGTCTATTTTCAAATTGCGTTTTGGATCCAATTTTGAATAAAAAAATAAAACTTTACAAAGAGGGATGATGAAAGATCAATCAAACAATCAAAGATGTTCAAATATTTATTGGAATTTTTCTTCAAGTTAAAAATTGATGATAAAAAGATAAAAAGTACAGATAAATAAAATGAAAACCAAAAAACCAATTTTTTTTTTTTGAAAAATTTCCATTAGATCAATTGAAATTGATCAGATTATAATTCAAAAAAAAATAATAAATAAATAAAATAAATAAAAAAATATTGATGAATATTTTGAATCCCTTTTGAAAATCTTTGAAAGTCCTTCCTGGACTCCATTATTATAAAATTATACCAATGGTCAGAAATTCAGTATCATGCTTCAAGCTAATTTATTTTTAAAAAAAAAATAAAATATCAAAGAGAGCATTGATTGGAAAAATATTCTACAAAGTAAGGTGGCCCAGGTGTGATAGGATGATTTTTTTGGAGGATAGGATCAATCTTGGCATATATATCCAAAATATTTCTGATTTATAGAAAAAAAAACAACAAAATTTCCTACTTGAATCATCCTAATGCAAATTTTTTTTGAAATACTCAAAAATAAGAATAATTAATTGATTCAAGCAAGTTTTAAAAATTCAAAAGGAGATCAAAAGGTTTTTCAAATATTCCAGCTGAATGATTATTTTTTTCCCAATCCAACTTTTAATAATTTTCTAATGTCTGAAATCAGCATCTCTCCTCTGGTGAGAAAAGGAATTGTCAACAGGATTAATAACTCTTGAAGGATTGAATGATTATTCAAAATATTTTCAAAATTATTAGAGAAATTTTGAAAAAACAGGACTCATTTTTGGCCTTTTTTAGAGAATTTGGAGCAGATTTGAAGGCTTCTTCAGGACTTTTAAACTCCTTTGGCTGTTTAAATTAGATGTTTCTGAAAGGGGGTTTCTGATAGAAGGATTTACTGGATTTTCAAATAATTCAAAGTATCAATTAATTTATTTGGTATAAATTACCTCCTCTGAATTAAAGTTTTTTCTTAATTTGTTTTTCCATGGCATTATTTTCAATTTTTAGTTAATCTAAATTTTTATAAATTGATATTCTCTTTAATGAATATTGGATTTATGTTGTGTTTAGAATGAATGCTTGATGGCTCTACTTCTTTAATCTAAATATTATTTTTTGAATTCCTTGATTTGATAAACATTTTTAAGATTTTTATTTATTTACTGGTCATCTCTGTCCATTTGAAATATTATTTTTAACTCCCTGTAAATCTGATTTTTTTGATACTAAAACTTCACCATCCCTACTTTTTTCTATATTCTATGTGCCTTCCATCTTCAAATAGACAGTCTCCCTCCCTGTATGGCTCTTGAATTTTGATTTTATGCCAAATTCTGGTGAAATTTCACCCTCATTTATACCTGGTTCAAAGTTCAAGGCAGGAAAAAATTCATATCCTTCCTCAACTATAACAAAACACATCCCAAAAAAAAAATTTATATATTCCCTAGTTAATTTATTAATTTTGAATCTATCTCCTTATGCTCTCCCTAATTTTTTCCCAGTATCCTCCATCTCTTTGAAATTAATAAAAATATTGTTCCTTGAATATCATGAAACACATGCTTAATAGCATGTTTTTCTATGTGCTGAAATTATCAGGTTATGAGCCCAGAACTTCTTTTCACTGCATAATATATCTCAGGAAAGGATTAAAACACTGTTACTCCTCACCATCCCCAGCTATATTTAACCATTGGTCAAAAAACCTCATCCCACACCAAAAATGTCTGGAATTAAACAGCTGAAGCAAACTAGTTCCAACTACAACTATTTGGAATGAAGCTTCATGTTGAGAATTTACCTTCAGGAAAAAAACTTCTCACATTTCCTTGACTTGGAAACCAAGAATTTTTGAAAAAAATGTGGTTACAAGAAAAAATTTATGTCTGCTCAGTCATCATGGGCATGATCAACCCCTCCAATCATTGGTATTTAAATGCTTATATAAACAATTCCCAACCTATATGGGATTCTTGTTTTCAGGCTAATCAGGAACCTACTGCAATTGGAAGAATTTACTGGCTCAAAAAAAATATTTCAGGCCTAAATATCTTGTGATAATATAGATTCCAAAATCAATTAAAGTTTTCTGTGCCCAAATAGTTCCAGCTACATCATCATTCCAGGAAATCACCTCACAACCAAAAATGTCCAATTGGAATTTCTCTTTATCTACCTACCCTTTGAATGGATCAATTTTTTTTCTTCCCTCATGAATGAAGAAGATCCCCCCTTTTACTAAATTTTCCCCAAAACTAAGCAGGAGTGCCTCTAGCAGAGAGCCAGGAATGAAAATTGATTTCCCACCATACCTGTGTCCCAGACTAAAAATTCATCCTCAATTCTTTCCCATCCCACATTCTCATTGGATTTCTGAAAAATCTGTCACTTATCTTTCCAAAAGTCCTTTTATTGAAATAAATAGAATCTTTTGCATCCTGGGAGATTTAAAGTCCAAGAACCTCAAGGATTACCTGTAAACTCAATAATTGGATCATGATTACCCCTGCTAGAGAAGTAAAAAAAATCTCCCTCCTCCTTGAATGCAAACTATCATGGCCACCTAAGGAGGTTTTTGTGCCAGTGGTAGAAATAGGTGATTAAAAAAAACCATGTTATAACTCTCCAATTTCTCTGATCATTAAAATGCCACATGCTGGAGCACCAAAGTTGGCATGGCCATCAAAGCTCCCTTTCCCATCCTCTCAGACTTCAACCTTGAATCAAGCTTCCAGGGCAAGATATCTATTTTTATCCTCCTTGAATTACATATTTTCTTCATTTAAATCTGTTTCAGTCTCCTTCTGTTCTCACCTGGATTCTTGTCTACTTTGATACCACAAATGAATTCTTCATATAGGAATAAGACCCCTGAAAGAACTCCCTTGGATCCTCAATATCCCCCCCTCCTTCAAAAATTAGGTCAATTTTCTCCATTGCTTGGTATGTGTAAATTCAAAGATATATTTTACCAATCTCAAATCCACTCCTCCTATTCCTCCACTCCCACTGGAAAAATTATCTACTCCAACTTCTTCAAATATGAAAAAGATCCTTCCAAGGGGTTCTCCTACCTCATGAAAAGTTTTGAAAATTTCTCAAAGTCACATTTTTGTAATCTATTGAGTCAAAACTTAATGCTTTCCACTTTTTCTGCACCTTTTAGTTATTGTTTTTTTTAAAAAAAAATAACTTTTCATTTCAATTTCTGAAAATATGAACAAATGATGGAGTTGGTTATCTTTCCTCCTTTTTTTCCTCTCTTATTTCTACCCAGGGAATAATACAAAATAATTTCCCCCCCTTAATCTCACAAATTAAATGGAGTCACTTATTAAAAAATCAGGACCCTGAATAAAAATTCTTTGTGTAACAGCCTAATTTGAACCCACCTACCAATCCAATCCTGGTCTGATGAACTGTAAAGCATCCTGTTCTTGTTTAACTGAGTACTTTGAAACATGAATAATGGATTCAAATATCCCTTTCAATTGTTTTTCCTACCCCTAATTTTCCCAAATTGAATCAACACATTTTTCTTCCTTAACTGGTAAAAATATCCCAATCAAAATTTCTCAAAAATAAATCCAAAATACCCATTGGAAATCCTACTTTCCTATGTTGAGACAAAATTGGATATTGCTTGTGGGATCCCAAGCAGTTATCAAAAATAAATTATTGAGTTTTTCTCTTTTAAATTTCCCTATGGCTCTACATCTCACAATCATCCCTGTCCTGTCCTTGTAAAACTACTGTGGCCTCCATACCTGGTTTGATTTCCCTGTCCAAAATCTTTGCATGAACTCAAAGTTAAATTTCCAAATTCATCCCATAGTTCCTCCCCTCAATTCCCCTCTTTCCATGTGTTTTGATTTTCTCCTGAAAGCATTTATCCATTCCCCATCAAAATTTACAAGTTCTTCCTCCCCACTAAGGATCTTTCAGGTCCCCTGCCTACTTCTTCTTATATTCTTCTCTTATCTGTGAAAAATAACCCTTTTTTAAATTTTTGAAAGCCTCTATATTTTATCAAATTCTCTTCTTTTTGCCACATGGATATCCTGTGTCTCCAACATGGAAGCTTTCCCCAAAAATCCTTACCTTTCAATCCTATTTTTTCCACAATCCGCCAGTATTTTTTAAAACCTAGTAAAAGTCTGCTGTCTCCCACAATGAAATGTAAAATCTCAATACATGTATTTATATTTTCAAGTAAGAATTCAAGGAAAATTGGCTAAATGAAACTGATAAAGAATTTTGATTGATTTTCAACCCCCCATATTCAAGTTCAAAAATTAATAAAATAAAAGTGAGAATTATAGATGAAAAATTGCCCTGGTAAATTGATCCAGAAGCTCAAAGAATTCCTGGTGTAAATTGGTTATTCCAAGGTGAAAGATTTGGAATAAACCAAGGTCTTTCAACCAAAACTTTGGCTAGAAATTCTTCTTGTAAAACTGATAGAAAATAATTTTTTCATCAATCAATTTGATCCCAATACTGAATTTATAAATGTTTTCATTGAAAAGCCAATCTAAATTGAAAAAAATCTGGATTTTTAAACCCTGGAAACCCTGAATGTGTCCAAAAATTCAAACAATCCCTCTCAATATTCAAGGCATACATACCCCTTTAATTTTAATCTCAAACTCAAATTTTCCCTGATTGATCTCAGCTTGTATCTTTAAAAGTATGAATTTACTCTCTATTTTGGTATTCAAGATGGTGTCCTTTTTGGGTAAATTTCAATTCATTTTGATGGCCTTGCACTATTTTTTGAGCCTAAATTTTTGCCTAGTGACTATTTTTATATTAAAATAAACAAGGAGCTTAAAAAATTTCTCCCATTGAAGTGTACCTTCCTTTTTTATTTATTTTCATAGCTAAACCAAAATAAACACAAGGAAAAATCACTAATCACTTCTAGGCAAGTGACATACAAAAAGGTTAATTTTTACTTTTGAGTTTCACTTGTCTACAAGTGATCATTGATTTTTATTTTTTTTTATTGATGAAATATGAAAAAAATAAACTAAAAACACTTCCATAATTACCTCCACCAATAAAAAATTGAAAGGTACCTCCACAAGGATGGAATGCAATAGTTCATCAATTAGACTTATCATAAGCTGATTGGCTGTTTCAGTTGAATTTTCCAAATTTAGCCTTTTCCCTCAACCACCTCTTTCATTTAAAACAGAAAAACTCTTAATGGGCCAAAGGATGCACAGATTTTTTTTTCAACTTCAGGCTACACCTAAAAACTGGGTTTTGGGGAAATATTGTGGAATTTGTGGAAACAGAAAGCAGTCTTGGTCTTTAGAGCCAAGGCTGAGTACAAGGGGCTTTTTTAATCATGAAAAGAGGTTCTCTGGGTCTTTCAAATCTCCATGGACATTTTTCTCCATTTCATTGCCACAATTCCCCTAAATTCTTTTAAGAAAGGGGTGGAGGCTCTAGACAAAAACCCCAAGAATCACTTTAAAACAGAGCATATTGATGTAAGATTCCACTTCATTTTAAATTTAATGCTTAAATTTAAATAAAATTAAAAGATTTATAAATTCAGGTAGTTCTGGAAGATAGCCTCACCAAACATCTACCATGAATGCTACTCAAGAAATATTTTTTTTGTATATATTTATATAAAATTCTCTGTTTTAAAAAGATAAAAAACTTTTTTTTATCTTCAGTTTATTTGCTTTTTTATTTATTTATATTTTTCCTATTTGAATTCAATTCTGATTATTATTCTTATCTTTCAGTCTATATCAAAGGGGGTAGTTAAGCTGAAAAATTTCAGTGTTCTATTTTTCTATTTATTATAGGTGCCTTTTAAATGTTAATAGAAATTCTCTCTCCCTTTATTATTCTATATTTTCATTTCAAATTATGATTGAATTATAGATGCCTCTATAACCTTTCAAGAACTTTATTTAGAAAGAAATCCTTATCCTTTCTAAACCAAAACAAAGCACATTCTCACCAGAATCTGTTTCTCTGAACTAGTTGTTTTCTTATTTTACCTTCCTCTCCATTCTGTTTTATGATTTTATATCCAGTCTAATATATCTATGTGAAATAATGAAGATATAAATTCTTAACCATCACCAAAAAAAATAGCAACCAAAATCTGTTTTTATTCCCTAGACCAATTGAATTCATCCTATACTTCTCCTCCTTTTCTTCTTGATTGATTTTTTAATCTCAGTCTGTGTAGATTTCTCCCATTTTATCATAGCTTTAATTTAAATTTGTTTTTGAATTATTCTGTATTTAAATTTTATGTTGAATCATTCTGTATTTAAAAATTTCTTCCTCAACATTTAACATTTATTGAAGCTTTTTTATGGAAATTCATCTGTTTTTTAAGCTGAAGTTCTGCATCTTCTGGATAATAGAGGCCCAGATTTTTAGATTCTTTTTAAATTTTTGTAGGAATATGAGCCTAAAAAAATTCCTTCAAAGTCATCCAAATTTTTCAGTACCTCTCTGCTGCAAGAATTTTTCATTTTTCTGTAAATAATTCTAATTTTCTCTTCAAAAGCCTCAAAAAGAAAAAAAAAAGAAAAAAAAGAAAATTCCACTGAATTTAGAAATAATGAACCTTAGGGAACCTTCCATAGTATCTATTTCTATCAAAAGGGGTATAAATTCTCCGTAGGAATTTTTGATGGTTTTTTGTTCAGGAATGTAGAATATTTCTATATCTATCATTTACTTTCATTCATTAATAATTGGATATTTAAATATCAAAATTCCTAAGTAAATATTGGAATTTGATCATACTTCCAAAGTTTAAATATAAATAGGATGTATCAGAGTTATCAAACCCACCATTAGAAACCCACCATTTTTCTGACCAAACCCGCCATTTTAATGGCAGGTTTCTGAAATTCACATACCCCCTAACTGGTGTGTTTCATGGAAATGGTGGATTTAAAACATCTACTCCACCATTTATGCATGATCATCCATCTACCATCCATCAGATGCAAAATACACATCCACACTTCCACATCAGAAAATCAGGAACTCACAATGAGCTTCTTCAACTTTTATGATCAACCCCAATTTGATTATTCACTCTCATCAGATCATAATCATTCTCATAATCATCCATCCAGATACCCCTCCTCAAGCCATCTATCTCAATATACCCTCACTCATCCATATCACTTGCACCCATCCCTGGTGCAAAAATTGAAAATTTTCTGAAAGAGAATTTGAGTAAGCTAACCTTTTGGATTGTTGATGGGGATTAGGCTGATTAGTGAGATTCTTGCCTTCATCAATCCTAGTAATCTCAAAATATTTAGTTGCATCTTTTATGAAAATGTTGTTGGCCCTCTTCATCAAGCTTATCTTGTATAACAGAATGCAAATAATGAATCACCCAGTGATTTTTAAGCTTGCAAAACCACAAATTGCATCTGAAAAAGTCCACCTGATGGGGGTGCATGAACCCCCCCATTGTGGTATGCAAGAGATTCAAGGTCTGAAACTTCTATTGCTATAATTTGCAGCTGCCCAAGAAAAACCAATCAATAAAAATTCTCTGATCATTTAGTCATTCAATAAAACAAAAAAATAGGAATTTGAGACAGTTTACTTGTCAAGATCACTCATTCCCAATCTAGCAGAAAATTCAGCTTCCTACCCAGTTGCAATCAGCCGCATTTGCACTCCGTCCTCTCAGACCTGACCAAGTCTTGTTACTGGGCCTGCTTGATTTGTCTGCTGGTCTTCTTCATCCTCCACAACCAACCTGCTCATTGGTACCTGACCCACCCATCCTCTGCTTGGCTGCTTACCCATCAAGTTGACCTCTCCATCAAAAAAATCCTCTCAAAGGCCAACAAACCAGTCACCATTACCCCTAAATTATGTTCTTCTCTTCCTTCCTCATCCAATTTGATGGCTGTTATTAGACAGATCAATTGGACTTCAGCTTAACTTTTTTATTTCCAGGTCTCTTGCCTTTCTGTGTTGGCTCAGGGTTGTATGGAGTGGTTTCTCAACTGTCCAGCCAAGGACTTCCCACTTTAGCAGAAAATCCAGCTTAAGATCACATGCCTCAAATTCCACTTCAGTTCTTGATCCCTTCATGTTTTACACATATCATCAAAAAAAACAGCTGCCTACTCCAGAAGAGGTTGATCAAAGAAATTGATTCCCAACTCAATCAAATCAAGAGATTCAAAACAAAAGCTTGGAGCTCCCAAAGGCAGGAAGCCCTTGGTACATCTTACTCAATAAATTGAACCAGTATGCAACCTTGTAGCCGTCTCAAGAATTGAAGAGAAAATGAGACTCCACTTTGTTTAATGACCATCATCCCTCTCAATTTTTAATTTTTAGCTGGAAATAACTCTCAGTTGAAAATGGTTGTTGATGATCCTCAGTCTTTTTATTCTCCTGAAATATCAACCGCCTCAAATAAACCACTTGTGGATGAAAAGATGAATGTTGAGAGGAAAAAAACCAATTCTGAAAGCATGTCTTCTGATCATCTCAGTTGATTAGGCCCTCTCATCCACTTCATGAAGGAAAATTGATCTTTCCTGCTCCTCCTTCCCAACCATGTGATAATATTCCAGTCTCTATGGTTTGAAGCCTTGATTGAATCCACACTGCTCAGTTGGCTTATCCCCAAAACATGAATGATTTTATTTGTTGTTGTGATTTGCCAAAACCTCATATTCTTCCTAAATATCATTCAAAATCCATCTCCATCATCTGTTTGTCACAAAATCTATCCAGAAGACTCAAAAAATTTTTATACAACACCAATTATTCTCTCAAAAACCTCAAAATGTTATACAATCAATGGAATACCTCCTGATCCTCACTCCAATCAAAGTATGTGGATGGGAGGAGATGATTTGAAAACCATACAGAGACGTGGAAAGAATAGGGCTTGCAACCCTCATAATTTTATACATTAAATTGAATCCCTCTTGATCCTCACCCCAATCAAAGTATGTGGCTGGGAGGGAAAAAGATGAGAGGAAATGATTTGAAAAACAAACAGAGACATGGACAGAATAGGGCTTGTTGGAAAAAAAAGGGCTCAAAAAAGAGATTCTGAAATATCTTTAGAAGTAGCAGAGGAAGGAATTGAGGAAAAGGTTGTATGTTCTGGAAAAAACCTGCAACTTTTGGATCTGTATCCCACAATTGTTTCCAAAAATAAAAAGAACAACCAATGAATAGATGAGAGTGATGAATTGATGACAGAAGTAAAGTGATGAGAGTGATGAAGTAATGAGAGAAATAAAGGGATGAGAGTTATGGAGTGATGAGAGAAAGAAATTGATGGGAGTGAAGAAATGATAAGAGAATCAAGAGTGATAATAGCAATAAAGCAATTAGAGAAATAAAGTGATTAAATTGATAAAGTGATCAGAGTGAGGAAGTGATGAGAGCGGGGAATCAGATTTCTCCAATGAGGTTGGAGGTAGAAGGAAATGGGAAAAAAGGGGTGTATGACGTGGACTAATGTGTAATTGAGGTGGAAAATACCTTTAAATACTTTATCTGAAAAAACCCATTTATTTTCAGGTAACTTGGGAACATCTGATGTGAAATAAGTGGGTTTCTTTTATATTTCATGCTGCATTAGAAATTGGGGTATTTCACTGAAACCCCTCATATTTTTAATGCTGGTTGGGCTAAGGCTGATACACCCTAATGTTTTTCAATATTTAATTTTTCTAGTTTTCCAATCCCTTGTGATGCCTCTATGAAATATGAGTATAGTTCAAAGTTGAATCTTCCAAATTTGATTCAATGGAAGACAGGGAAACTTTAATTTTACAAATTTTGAAATTTCCAGTATGGGATTTATTCAGTTTCCAAAGCTCTACATATTCTTTCTCATAGCTCATCCTTAATTTATTGAATTATTGAAGCAAAATCAATTTCCAGGTAGGAATTCAGTTTGAAAAAAGTTAGAATTATCAGTTAATATTCATTTTCAAGAAAAAAATTAAAAAATGCAATAAATTTATAAAAAAATATTAAAATTTTGATGAAATGTTTTATCATCATAATTTCCACTTTTTTTCAGATCAGAATCATATGGAAATATTTGTGTTTAATTTTTTGAATTATTCTGTTTTTATGATTGAAAGAGTATATTTCATTCAATTATTAATAGGGTGTATCAGAGTTAGCAAAAATGCCATTAGAGCCCCCACTTTTTTTTTTTACCAAACCTGCCATATTTAATGGCAGGTTTATGAAATAAACATACCCCCTAACTGGTGTATTTCAAAATGGCGGGTTTCATGAAAATTGTTGGATTTAAAACATCAAACCCCCAATTAAACCCGCCATTTATGCATCATCATCCATCCACCATCCATCACATCCAAAAAGCCCATCCACACCTCCACCTCAGTAGATTCATACCAATCCCATCCCCATTGCATCACACACATCTCATCTCCATTGCTTCACATCTCCATTGCTTCACATCTCCATTGCTTCACATCTCCATCTTCACACAAATCCCATGATCATCTCATCACCCCACATCAAATCACCATCTTTCTCAACATGTCCCATCAAAATTCCCAGCAGAAAGTTGAAAATGTGAAAAAGCTGACTGAAATTTTGTTAGTATTTGACTTCCATTCAGACTCCAATTCAGACTCCAATTTGGAATCAAAGTGGTTTGCTTTGAATGCTCTATTACAAAAGTGATACATGGTTTGAAGAAGACAAACTCTCCACAACCCTATGTATGAAAGGCAAAAGCTTCATCTCCTCCCCAACTTAAGGTTCCAGAAACTGTTCCATACTCTATTACCTTCATTCATAAAAATTTTGGAGATGATTGAAGACCACCACATCTTACATAAAAATTCTCAGAATTGTCAACGCAATGCAGCTATTCAACTGGCTGTTGCTCTTTGTAGATTGGGATCAAATGGAAATGGGGCAGAAATTCATCAATTAGAAAATCTATTCTCAGTTGGTTATGGAACCATTCACTCATACACCAAAAGAGTCTTGATTTCTATCCTATCTTCCTGTTGCTTGGTCCTCTGTTGGCAAACCAAAGAAGAACGCAAGGAGATATCTTAATTAATTATAACTGAAGGCTTTCCTGGTTGCATTGTTTTTTTTTGACAGAACCACCATCCCCTTGAGTCAAAAACCCAAGCTAGATGGCAACCACTATTTTGATTGGAAAAAGAGGAAATTGATTCATTTCTTTTCCAATTAATTTTTAAAAATTTTGATTGCACACTGACCAAATACGTTGCATCTGTTTATTTAGATACTCCGTGGCCCTACAACTTGTTTGTGATTACAACAAGAAGTTCATATCCCTCCACGCTGGACTTCCAGGTTCTTATCATGATTCATATGTTTTTAATTGCATGCCAATTTCCCAACAACCAGAGAACTAATTTGACTAAGATCAATACCTTCTTGCCAATTCATTATGCTAGTGGTAAGTATGTGGTTCCAGCATACCAGAATGTTTTTTCCAACAATCAAGGAAAAGCCAATTTCAATATCATCTTTGCCAATCACAAGTTTGGATTGATCATGCAATAGGAGTCCTGAAAGGAAGATGGGCCAGCTTAAGGGAAATGCAAAACCAGCTTCAAAATCCCAAAGACATGAAGTTCCTCATCAACTGGATTATCACTTGTGTAATCCTTCACAATCTTTTGGCCAACATCAAAGATGAATGGGAAGAAATATTTGAAGATGATATTCCAGATCCGCCTCAAGTCATCCCTGTCTCATATTTTCCTTCATCTTCTTCTATGAGAGGACAGATTCTTCCTCTCAACCTTGCTTGCTTTGATGAGTAATGTTTGATTTTGAAGTAGGTAAAAAATCCCTTCACCATATTTTTTTGGTTTTGGTTATTCACCCAAGATTCCTAGGCTGAGTTGGGGGGGGGGGGTTTCTCTTTTGGTGGGGTGGACTTAGACCAAAAAGACTTGACACTTCCAAAGCACCCACCTCACCCCACCAAACCACTGGTTGGTTGACTCCTTCCTCCTCCTCACCAACCACCTCTACCTCACCCCTCCTCCTCACCCACCACCTCCACCTCACCCACCACCACCACCTCCACCTCACCCACCACCTCCACCTCACCCACCACCACCACCTCACCCCTCCTCCTCACCCATCACCTCCACCTCATCCACCACCTCCACCTCACCCACCACCTCCACCTCACCCACCATCTCCACCTCACCCACCACCTCCCCTCCTCCTTTGGTTGGCACCACTGGTAAGCTCCATAGTTATATTTCCCCAAAAATTAAGCATTAATTGCATCCATGAGGTGAAAAGCTCCATCTGTGAAAAATAATTTTATGTTTCCTGTTCAGGCCAAAAAATTATCAGCTGGGAAAAAGACCATAACTTCAATTATTGGCTTTCACAGCTCATTGGAGAGGAATAAATTCAGAATTTCTCAAGTTCAGATGCCATTACCACAGATAATAAAAACAGGGATTCCAAGTATTGATTCACAAAGTAATTTTTTGATGTATTCATCTATCAGGGGTTTTTTCATTGGTTTCAAAACATATTTGAGTGAGATTCTTTCATGATTTATCTGCCTCTTAATTTTTTTTAATGTTTTATAAATAACTCAATCTTTTTATATCTACTTTATATTTATGGCTTATATTTTTGAGGATATTTTTGGGAGGGATTCTAACCCATACAATAGATCTGAATTTTTTATTTGAATATAAATTGATCAATTGATCAATTGACCATTAGTCTATTGAAGGGAATCATGGTTGTGGTCAAAAAGATTTAAAACAAATATCTATTGAGATTTTTTCAGGCTGGTGGCCTTAACAATTTTTTATGAAAAATAAATCCCTCTTTGGGATCTCCTCTGTAATTATGGTTCATTTTTCTGAGATATTTAAGAAAAAAAAGAGTTGCACTTCAAGTTTTTTACTTTTTATTTTTTGGAATTCAATATACTTAAAATGTACCCTTCATCCTTCTGTGGAATTTTTGAAAATTCTATTGATTTCTGATATGAATCAAATGATATTTCAATACTTGGCCCAAAATTTATTTAAATTCAATTTGATGCTGTGTATTATATTCATCAAACTAATTAATTTCACACCAAATACACAGGTCTTTATCTGGAGCTACAATTGTGATTTATTTTTGGAAAATTGGCTGATTTATCTCCTTCAAATAAATTTATGTAGGAATTTCAGGCTCATCTATAAAAGTAAGTATTATATAAATAAATCGTCAATGAATTTAGGGTAATGTTAAATCCATGGCTCATTGAGCCATGCACACGGTTAAAAAAGGGCCGTGTGGCACGCCACACAGTCCAATCTGAGCCGTGTACCACCCCCCACGGCTCAAGCAGGCATGCGGCCCACCCAGCCTGGTCCGCTGCTGTGTGGACTTCCACATGACTACATTCAAGCCATGTGGAGTTGAACACAGCTCAAATGTAGTCCTGTGGCATCTCACATGGCACTTGACCGCGGTGAGCAAAAAAAAAAAAAAAGAAAAGAAAAGAAAAGGAATGAAAGGGTACTAACAAAATCTATTAAACTAAATAAACCTTCCAAAAAAACAGAAATCAACCAAAAAATCAAAGAATGTTCATTTTTTGGTTAAATAAATAAATCAAAATAAAAAAACTAGTACTATCCAATGGACTAGCCCTAAAGTAAAAAGAACCAAAAAAACACAAGTAACTGGACTAGCCCTAAAGTAAAAACACCAAAAAAAAGACAAGTAACTTGAAAAGCCCTAAAGTAAAAACACCAAAAAAAATACAACTAACTTGACAAGCCCTAAAGTAATTTCAACTTGAATAGCCCTAAGGTTGAAGGGCCCAAAAATTAAAGAATTCTTTTGACCAGCCCTAAAGTAAAAGTGCCCAAAAAAATTCAAGTCTTTTGACCAGCCCTAAATTAAAAACACCAAAAAAAAACAAGTTCAACTTGTGTTAAGCTAATCCCATCCCAAGCTTAACAAAAGTTAAGCTTGTGATGGAATCAGCCCAACAAAAGTTGAAATGACTTAACATTGAACTCTCATTCAAAAAACTCAATATAATGATGTTAACTCAAAACAATCAACATAATGATCTTCAAAATGTGATAATGCTTTATATTAATTGAAATTGTTAGCTGCATTAGAATTACAATTTATATGAAACCCAATTATGAAATGAAGTCAACGTCTATAATCTCTATAGTCTAGAATACATTTGCAGTTGATCTTTTAGATGATCAACCCAACCAGAGGCTTTTTTAGAAATCAAGGAAAGTGGTTTTGCTACAATGGGTGGGATTGAAATAATTTCTCCCTCAAGTACTAATAGAACCCAGTGGTTATTGTTTACAAAGGAAATGAAAATTGGATCTGATTGATCAGTAACACCATTTTTCATTGGAGTATAAGTATCACATGACTCCAATGAAATGAAACATATAGGTTTGGAATATGTGTCTGCTATGATTTGTCCCATTTATAATTTAGCCAGCCATTTTGAGGAGGGAATCTTTTCATTGATGTCTTCAAAATCAAGTCTTTGTTTAATCTTTTCAACCTCCTTTGCACCAACAAGCATCTTAATGTAGCATTCTTTATTTTTCTCTAATTTTTCAATCATTTCCTTCCTAACTTTAAAACAACCATGTTCTTCATAACCAAGAGATTTAGCAATAACTCTAAATCCAGAATTCCCATCTCCAATTGGATCCCAAACCTCACCCAAGAGCTAATGGAATTTCTTGGGTATTTGATTGAGGTATTTCACATTTGTTTCCTATCATTAAAAGTGAATTAGTATTCATTTCTTTAATTGCATCAATGAAATTCAAACTCACCAAAGATGAGCTTCTGGTTGAGATTTGCTGCATGTTCTCTTCCTCTGAAGAGAATTCTGATTCCAAATTAAGTGATCCTGATTCACTTTCAGTCCCTTCCTCTGAACTATGAAATTCAGATTCAGATTCTGCCAAATTTGACTAACAATTCATCATTAGTTAGTAACTATGTTCATTAAACCAAAAAAATGAACATATCCCAAAAGAAAAGACTTACAATCTTTTTTCTTTTCTTGTTTGGAGCCCTTCTAGTCCTTTTTTCACCCTTGTGTTGTTTTTCAACATGCTCAAAACAAGAGGGTTCTTGCCTCATATCTGTCAATTTTGGCCTTCCCCCTGCTTGATTGTAAGACTTTAGGTTCAAGTCTTGGCTGAAATTGATATTTTGTAATCTTCTGAATGATATACTTCAATAGTACGCTTTTCTCATGATCTGGAAATTCCAATACATTGCATTCACTTTTTCATGTAACTGAGGAATGCTTAGCATTTCATTGACATTGCACTTGACAAATTCAAAAGGATCAACCATTAGTGAATTAGGAATTATTAATCAAAAAGCATTAATCACATAGTGATTTGAACAATTCAACTTGAACAATCCAACTTAAGCCAACTTACAGAAATAGAACTGAAAGGGTCATAGTCCAACCTCCACTGAGGATGAACATCTTTGGGTACCACAGATCCTCTGAATGCTAGACAGTCACCTATTTGGTGGGAACAGGGAAAAACCATAGTCTTGGAATATGAATTGGTGCACACTTTGCAATCATGATCATGTTTGAACTTCTTGAATTGTTCCCTAATAAGATGAATTGCCTCTAAAGACAATTTGTAACCCAATGGTAACAGTTCAGGTGGAAGAACTGTCCCTAACTTAATTCAAGAGTTATAAAGTGATGCATGAACTGATTTAATTTGATTTGAAACTTTTCTGTCAAGGCTTTTCCAAACATCCAACAGGTTTCCTGAATAGTTTGCAAGGAATTGTTTGAGAGTTGCATGGGCCCCTTCAACTCAAGATGTTATTTTGTTTCCAAAATCTGGGTTTATACAAGTCCACGCTGTTACAAACGTCTCCTTGATGGGGAAAATGTTTTTTATCATATAATTGAGTACATCCTCATAGTCTTTCAAGAAACACTATACAAGTAAAAAGGTCAGAAACCAAAACTAGGAAGAATAAGAATCAGTGATTTGAACCTACTCTGAGTTCTGCATCATTGACCTCCCCCTCCTCCTTGGTATTTGAGGCCCCATACTTTTTCCACAGAGTCATAAAGCTTTTCCATCCTTCAAGATCATTAACAAAGCACACTTTACAGTTTTCTTGTATGTTTTTAGACAAGTCTCAAGTGCAACATTGTCTTGATGCCTCAGGGAAACCAGATTCAATAGCACAAATAAGAGATTTTTCACGGTCTGTCACAAAGACTTTTGGAAGTCTCTCAGGATCATAAGCCAACTACTTTAATGCATTTAAAGACCAACTGTAGAACTCAAAATTTTCTTTTGTTATAAAAACAAGAGCTTTTGTGAAATTTTCGCAATTGGCTGTCATTCCTACAACATGCTATAGTGAGGTTTTGTACTATTTTGTGTTATAAGTACAATCCAACATAGAAATATGATGGAATTGTTTTGAAAGCTTTACTGGCTCTGGATATGCTAAGTACAGGGCCTTCAAGTGAACCTCTCCACTGAGCTTTGACCAGTGAATCCAACTTGTTTCTTCAAGCTGTTCATAGTGTACCTCCATAACACTTTTTCCCTTTAGTTCTGGAAGCATTACCTTCCGCTTAGTGTTATAGATTGTTTGGTCATCAACATAATCCCCCCCATCAATCTTGCTCAATTTTCTCTCCAGTTGTAACTTATTTAGCCCATCATTCATGCCTTCTACTAGATTGTCTAAGGCCACCCCCAAGATTCTCCTCAGTTGAGGATGCACAGAGGGATGTTCAGATGGTTGATGGTTATGTTGGGTTTCTTTGTAGGAGAGGCGCCACAAGGGGTCTGCCTTTGTGCAACTTGCATGGATTAAAAACTTGCACCCAACATTCCTTGTGTGAGTTTTTCTAGACCTTTTGGTAAGAAAATTTCCTGAATAGGAACCATGTCTATCACAGGCTAAATCCACATATTGGTCACGCTTTGAGTTGAAAACTGTTAAATCGTAAACATACTTCATTTCCCATGTTTGAAGATATTTTTGTGCCTCTTCCCTAGTAGGAAAAGCTCTCAGGGAGTTGGGTCAAGTGGATCTTCCATAGTTACATAGTTATATTGATGGCATGCACTCCATCAGTTTCAATCAAATTAAAGAAGTAAAAGATAAAGTAACATAAAATGTCACTCACAACCAGAGGTCAAATCCCACTGTGAAACATTTTGTTCCTCAATTTTCACCCTTGATGAGGATGCAATTGGGGCTTCCAATGTTTCATTACCCAAATCCTTTTTTTCTTTTTCCAAAGCTTTGTTGATGGCACTATCAATGTAGACCTTCCACGCAGCCATTTCAGAAGAAGGAGGGCTTGCCACTGTTCCCATGCAAAAAAATGCAATGGTATACTTCAGTATTCAATCCAAATTTCAATTGAACAAACAAAGTTTGCTCACTTTTGAGTTGAGAAAGAATTTTTTGCAGAATTTTATATGATTTATGATTTAATTTTTCAATTTGATTTCACTTTGGTTTCACTTTAATGTCTCTTTGGGATCACTAGGTGTGGAACAACAGTCCACCAAAGTATGCGTTAATCCCAAATTTGGGTTGACAGAACCCAAGTGTGGTCCAGGGGGTGCCCAAAATTCTTGCACAACTTCCAGGGGGTTGTGCACCCCCAAACATGGCTCCTACAAAACCCCCTGGGGGTTGGGTATGTTTGAAACGGCCCTTTGTAGTTGTCTTTGGGCCCCCAAGGCTCATTTGAGCCGTGTAGGGCCCTACACAACTACCACACGGTTGGAGCCGTGAATTTAACATCACCCATAAAGTTAATTAAAGGGAAATATTAAATTGGCAACCTTGCAACCTCTGTTCACAACCTAAAAAGGGTCAGGTGGCACAAATTGCAACCCTTTTGGGTTATGAACAACCGCTTGCAACCCGTCCCAGTCATGAACAGTGTGATAGTCCAAAACTGTCCTATAGCCACCAGACTCACTTTTGTACTATAAAAACAGCTCAAACCCTCAAATAAACCACAGAAATGGATTCTAAATCCAAAATAACCTATAGTTACTCAGCCAAATCAGAACCCTATCCCTCATGGATTAGAAGATACAGCCCAAGAACCCTTCAACTGTGGCAAACTCATACCCAACCAGGTGTCACAGCTCTGTGGAAGGCATAAAGACAGACCTTGCAAAACCTCAAGTACATACCAGTAACAGCTTACCCTCAACACCAGAACCATACACAAACCCTGTCACCTCAGCCAGAATACAGCAATACAGATACAGGAGGTAGTGCAACTATTTCAGCTCCTGTCACCTCACCAAGGATGCATTCAAAAACACATACACAAGACTATGCAGAAGTATACAGGACAGTATAGGCAGGAGGAAGTAGAACCAGTCTCAACCAGTTCCAAACAAACAAGCAAATACACATACACAAGACTATGCAGAAGTATACAGGACAGTATAGGCAGGAGGAAGTAGAACCAGTCCCAACCAGTTCCAAACAAACAAGCAAATACACATACACAAGACTATGCAGAAGTATACAGGACAGTATAGGCAGGAGGAAGTAGAACCAGTCTCAACCAGTTCCAAACAAACAAGAAAATACACATACACAAGACTATGCAGAAGTATACAGGACAGTATAGGTAGGAGGAAGTGAAACCAGTCTCAACCAGATCCAAACAAACAAGCAAATAAACATACACAAGGAAATGCAGAAGTATAAAGGGCTACCCAGCAATACATGCAGGCAGCCAGAACCATGTAGTATCAAACAATCCCAGCACCATACACAAACTTATGCAGTCATAAGCATGTGATACCCAACAACCCATGAGTAACAACAACCCCCAGTACTACCCAGCAATATATGCAGGCAGTCAAGACCATGCACCACCAAACAAACCACCAGTAATGCACAGAAATACATGAAGTTAGAAGCAAGTGGCACCAAAAAAACCACCAGTGGATGCACAGAAACACATGTAAGGAGAAACAAATAGCACCAGACCAACCACCAGTACTGCACAGGAATATATTGTATCTGCACTTCACAGAAGTTTATGCAGGGCTGTGCATGCATGAAACCCCTGTACCAGCCTTTTACAACCAGAAGAAGTGCCTCAGTTTCATGCAGTGTCTTTTTTGCAACCAGCAGAATTGCCTCAGTTTCATGCAGTGTCTTTTTTCTAACCAGCAGAATTGCCTCAGTTTCATCCAGTGTCTTTTTCCAACTAGCTAAAATTTCTCATGTACCTGTATCCCACTGTAACAGGGGAAGCCCCAGGGCACCCTCAGGGGCAGCCCTGAGAATCCCCTGAGGACCAGATTTTCTATTTAAGGAGGGCCTCTCTGCCCTATTCAGGTTGTATGCTCATATCATCCACCTCAATGCAATCTGGCCCATCCACCAGCTCATCCCATCTCACCACCCATCTGTGGTGCTTACCCAGGTAAATCTTATTAGTGAACCAATTACAAATAAACAAGAAATCAGAGACCAAGTTATAACACACCTTTCACCAATTAAGCCATCCAACAGGTGCTTGAATAGGGGTTCTTCTGTGACCTAAATATTCAGCACCATATTAAAGAAAACCACCCCTTAATCAATAAATAACCCTTACAAAGAAAGAGAGAACAACAAAAAGAAACCACCAACCTTTCCTCTACCCAGCCCCCTGTGGGTAAACCCATCCTTGGGTCCTCTCCTGAACCATCCCTTTGATAAACCCTTGAACCCTTTGATATTTGGGTATTGGTTAAGATCAAACATATCTGATCAATAAATAACCAATAACCCAATAAATATGGTCTATTCTTCAACAAAAACCTAACAATAACAATTAATAACTAATCTAGGTCTGATCTGAGACCTATATTAAGTCTCAAAGAAACAAGCCATTAATTTAAATAAATTATTGTGCAGACTTACTATAGTACTAGAAGGGCAGGTAATTCAAAACCACTCTTAGTATATACTAATACTCCAAAGGAGTAGAATTAATACTAAATTCCCCTTCAAGGACTTCCAGCAAGCTATTTGCTACTTAATTTATATAATTCCACAGGAGTCTCTACAACGGCTGCTCACAACTGGAATGAGTTTCAAGCAGCTGTTCACAACCCATTTGTGGAAAATTAAAAATTAATTTATTTAAAAAAATTATAAGACATTAAAAAAAATAAATAAATAAAAATTAATTAAATGAAAATAAATAAATAAAAATAAGAACAAATAAATACTTACTTGACTAGCCCTAAAGTAAAAAAACCAAAAATTCATTCAAAAATACAAGTTCAACTTGACTATCCCTAAAGTAAAAGTGCCAAAAAATACAAGTTCAAATTGACTAGCCCTGAAGTAAAAATGGGAAAAAAAGTAACTTGACTAGCCCTAAAGTAAAAACAACAAAAAAAACAAGTGACTTTACAAGCCCTAAAGTAAAAAAACCAAAAAAAAAACAAGTAACTTGACTAGCACTTAAGTAAAAAAACCAAAAAATAAAACAAGCTCAACTTGTGCTAAGCTGATCCCATCACAATAAGCAAAAATACTCCTTATGATGGGATCAGCCCAACACAAGTTGAACTGACTTACCAATAAAATCTCATTCAATACACTCAACATGATGATTTCAACTCAAAAAACTCATCATAATGATGTTCAAAATGTGATAAACCTTTATATTAATAGAGTTAAAAGATCAGAATCAGAACCCCAACCCAAATGATGAAATTAATCTATAAATAAGAATACAACTCAAGTTGATCTTTGAGGTGATCAACCAAATCAGTGGCTTTTTTAAAAATCATGGAAGGTGGTTTGGAAACTATGGGCAAGATTGTAATCACATCTCCCTTAAGTACAAGCTGCACCCAAGGTTATTATTAACAAATGAAATTAATATTGAGTATGATACTTATTTTCCCCCATTTTAATAGGAGTATAAGTACAGCATGAATCCAATGAAATGAACATATTGGTCTTTCATAAGTATCTGCTATTATTTGACCCATATCTAACTTTGAAAGCCATTTTGAAAAGGGAATCTTTTCATTGATGTCATTAACATCAAGTCGTTTTTCTATATTTTCATAATATTTAATGCCTCCAAGTATCTTATAATAGCATGTCTTATTTTTCCTCAATGTTTCATTCATTTCTTTTGTACTTTAAACCATCCATGCTCATCATACCCAAGTGATTTAGCAATTAATTTAAATCCAAAATTTCAATCACCAACCGGATCCCAAACCTCCCCCAAGAACTTATGTAAGTTCTCAGGTATTTGATGGAGGTAATTCACTTCCTACAATCAAGAATTAGTTAGCCAAAATTCCAACCTCATTAAAGCAAAAAACACTTACCAAAGATGAGCTTCTGTTTGACTCCTCCATTTCTCCATCTTCCTCCTTTAAAAAGGAATCTTATTCCAACAGAAGGGACCTTAATGAACTTTCAGTTTCTTCCAATGAACTATGAAATTCAGATGACAAGCCTTCCTTGCAATAAAGGAATCATTTTCCCATCAATTAATTAAACCATAAAAATGAAAATTTCTCAAAATCAAAGACTTACTATATTTGGTATTTTTGGTTCCATTTTAACCCTTTTCTTACCTCTTAATTACCTTTTCAACATTTTCAAATTTTGAAAGTTCACAACAGCTGGATTTCAATTTGGGTAAACCGTGGCTTTACCTTAAAGCCTTTGGCTCAAGCCTTTGATTGGCAATCAAAGAAGCTGTATTCCTGAGAATTGAACTTAGAATCTCTAACCCAAATTCTTTAGGTTGCTCCCTTTACATCAACTTCCACTTGTTAAAAATTTCAGATTCTTCATAAAGCCCTGGATCTGTTTCAAACTTTCAAAAACCAAAACAATAACCAATTTTCCAATCCAATAATTAATCTGTCAATCCAATAATTGGTACCCTTCAAAAAACCCCACTTGCTTCATTGGAAGGGTCATAGTATAACTGCCACTGAGGATGAACATCCTCAGGAACAACAGATCCTCTTGATGCTAGTATTTCACCTAAAATGTGGGAACAAGGCAAACCCATTGTTTTTGAATAGGACTTTGAGCAAACCTTTCCATCATGTTTGTGCTTTAACTTCTCAAGTTGTTCCCCAATGAGTTTAATTGCCTCAATTGACAATTTGTAGCCGAAAGGTAATAGTTCTGTTGGAAGACTTTTTCCCAAATTTATTTAAGAGTTTTCAAGTTCTGCATGGAATGATTGGATCTGAATTTCAATATTTCCTTCAAGGTGTTTCCACACATCCAAAATGTTCCCTAAAGATCCCACAAGTAATTTTTTGAGCTTAGCATGGTCCCCCCTACCCAAGATGTTGTTTCATTTCCAAATTCTAGGTTGACAGAGGTCCATGCCATTACAAACTTCTCTTTGCTAGGGAAAATATTTATTTCCGTATACTCCAGAACATTCTTACAGTCCTTCAAGAAACACTGTATACAAATTCCAAAGTAAGCTATTCCACCTGAGATCAATAGAAGAATCAATAAATTGGCATACTCTGAGTTCTGAATCATTTAATTCTGCCTTCCCCTTAGTTTTAGAGGCCCCATACTTTTCCCAAAGAGTCATAAAACTTTGCCATCCTTCATTGTCATTACTGAAGCCCAATTTAAAGTTTTCTTTGATTTTTTTAGACAAGTGCTAGGAGCACAACTGTCTGTGTGACTCAGGGAAACTGTGTTTAATAGCATAAATAAGAGATTTTTCACAGTCCATCACAAAGAATTTGGGAAGCCCCTTTGGATCATAAGCCAACTCCTTTAATGCATTCAACGCGCAACTGTATAACTCATACCTTTCTTTTGTTATAAAAAAAAGCCTTTGTAAAAGTTTTTTTTTTGCATTCATTCCTAAAAAATGCAATAGAGGGAGGTTTTACATGTTTTTTTAGAAGTACAATACAACAAAGCAATATGATGTAATTTTTTGTAAATTTTTATAGAATCAGGATGAGCCAAGAAAAGGGCCTCTAAGTGACCCTCTCCATCAAATTTTGACCTGGAAACCCACTGGAATTCCTGCAGCATTTCCAATAGAACATCCATAACACCTTTCCCTTCAAGTTCTGCTAGCTTTACCTTCCACTTAGTGTCATATATTGTTCTATCATCAATTTATTCTCCACCGTCAATCTTGCTCAATTTAATTTCAAGTTGAACTGTATTGAGCCCATCTTTCATGCCTTCCTTAAGTTGATCCAAGGCTTGCCCCTTGATTTTCCTCAGTTGAGGATGCACTGAAAGGCTTTTGGATGGTTGATGATTGTGTAGGCCATTTTTAATGGAGAGATTCCCCCTGGGATCTGCTACTTTCCTACTTGCACAGATCATGAAATGAAACCCAAACTTCCTGATGTGAGTTGCCTTTGATGTTTGGTGAGGCATGGCCCTTCATAAAACCCAAATATTTCACATGCTAATCCATTTATTTATCTTTACTTGATTTGAAAATCTTCAATGTGTAGCCATGCATGGATGCCCATTTCTGAAAGAATCTTGGCTTATTTCCTACTAGGAAAGGCTCTCACAGGAGGAGGGTCAAGTGGGTCTGGAACCCCTTATTTTAATATTTATACGCCATGTGGTTATGTCAGTGTATTGATAAAGCAAAACCCATCTCAGTCAAATGAAATATGAAATGTGAACCAACACCTTGAGTCAAATCCAGTTGTGATGAAACATCTTGTTTCAGTTGTGAAGAAACATCTTTTTCCTCAATTGTCACCCTAGATTAGGATGCAATTGGGGCTTCCAATGTTTTTTTTTTTTCCAAATCCCTTTCTAAATCCTTAGATTCCACCAAAGCTTCATTGAGTAAAATTTTAATTAAGTCATTTAAAGTAACCATGTTTAATCTGGGAGGGCTTGGGCTTGCAACTGTTCCCATAACACAAAAAAATTTAATGGTAATTTAGTATTCAATTCAATTTTAAATCCAAAAACTCCAAAGTTTTGCTCACTTTTGGGTTGAGAAAAATTTATTAATCCAATGGGCCTGTGTTGTGTGTGTACATGGTTTGAGCCAAGAGTTTTTTTGCCAATAGGCAGAATTTTTGATTTCCAAGTTTCTTTTTGTGGTCCAATAGTCCCACATAGTATTCCAGATCCCCAAATTTGGGTTGAAAGCACTTAAATGTGGTCCAGGGTTTCCTAGGTACCCCAATTCCCCCCTCAAATGGCCCATTTGGGGCTATTTTGACCCAAATGGGCCTGGAAAACACGCACAACCCCCAAACACTACATTTGCAACCCCCGGGGTGTTGCAAACCCCTGGTTGCAAGATATTTTAGGTTGCAGCTCCCCAATTGCAACCCATTTTTGGTTTCAAAAAAGGGTTCACAACCCCCCAGGGGTTGCAAATTTAACATTGGCCATGTATTATATAATGGTACTAACAAAATCAGCCATGCATCTAGAAATATCATCCACCTCTTTTTTTACACTTAATTCAATCCCTAAAATAATCACAAATAACCTTATCCTCTTCCATCCTTGCTTTTTCCAAACCACCCATTGCTTGATTGATTTCCCCCCTTTGTAAAAAAAAAACCAAATAATACTTCCAAAATTGTAAATTTTTGCTTAATATCTCATTTTTACCTTCATTTCTCAACCAAATTAGCCCAAATTGAATCTCCAGAAGAGATTTTTCTGAATTCCACTTAATTCAGTCATCCTTTGCAATTAAACTTCCAATTTTTGGATCAAATGAAGAGGCATAATTATATAAATTTTGTAAAATGGCTCAAATATCTTTAAAAATAGAATGCTTTATTTTAAGCTGAAAACAAAACTTGAAATATTTATTCTAACTTCAAAAGCTATATCATTATGTTATATTATCTTAAAAATAAAACAAAATTTTGGTTTCATTTTTTGACCAAAAAAGAAGAGAGATAAACTCTAGAAATACTGAGTAAGTTATAATAAATTCCAAATCATTTTAATCTCAACAAGCTTCTGTATCACTGAAACCAATAAATTCAAGTGAATAAGCAATTTTTTTTCAAATTGGAATCAATCCTTCAATTTCTTTTAATGGGTTAAATATTTTGTAATAAGGCCAATATCAAATACCTGATTCTCAAAAATCCAACTGTGCTTATCCCAAGGAGGTGTTGCTATTGATTGTTAAAAAAAATTTCTGGATCTAAATTTAATAATCTCAAATCATACACTTCACTGAAGGCTACAGAAAGGCCAAGAAAAAGCTACCAAGCTTTGGAGATACAATTATAGAACCTAAGTGAGTTGGATTTGAAGCTAGATAAGTAGAAGGGAAATTCAGGGTCTCTGCTGAGCTAGATGGGATGTGGAGAGGAAGTCTTTAAATATAATTGAGAGTGCTGATGTAAGCTGAGTTTGAGTTCAAGTGAAATTTAATGAAGTGAGTTTTCACACTCAACCTATTTCTTGTGGTTAGAAGGATAAATTTAAGTTTCCATAATTATATTCACAAGAAGATACTCCAACCAAAACAGCAAAAATCCCATCAAAAAAATAATATTTACCTCAGTCAAATTCTTGATTAAATACATTTCTTTCAAATCCCATTAATTTCCAGCTTGAATAGATCAAATTAGCTCATAAGGGTTTAGGAAGAAAATCCTGATTCACTACCTCTCCTGAAACCTTGATATAAAAACAAATATACTTTAACTTGAGTTGGTATTTAATTGGTTATTAGTTGTATCCTTTATCATATATCACTGATTTAATTTGAAAATTCCCACCTTTTTATGAAATAAATGAAGCTTAAACCAATAAATCATCTCAGATAACCTTAAAAAAATATTCACAATTTTCAGAAATAGTTATCCTCATTAAAGGGATATTAAAAAATTCTGAAGCACAATCAGAATAAATCTTTAATAAAAAAAGAGAAGGAAATGTTTCTTATTTGGAGGTTATGATGAGATAATGGAACAGCAGGAATAAAATTATATTAAGAAATAAAACATTCAGTTTTGAAAATTGAATAATTATAACATGTATATATATATATATTTTCAATTTAAGAAGGATTATAAATCAGATTTTGATCTTTCAGTTTGATATGGTTGAAGTCCTTGGGAATTTTTTTGAGGTGCTTGAGCCTTGTACAATTTCCAGAAATACTGTGGATCTTTATATAAAGAAAACTTTTTTGGTGAAGAACTGGGGATCAAAATGGGATCATTTTTTCTACCATAAAAACTTCTGGAAGGATTCTGGTAATTTCATTCAGAGGTTGAGAATTTGGGTTGAGGTGGATGATGAACATGCTGATAAATATTGAAGAGATTGTAGGATGAATAATTGGTGACACTTGCATGACCAAAGGGATTCATTCTAGAGTAGGATTGTTGTGAAAACTATTAATTACATTTTCTTGAGATGGATATCTTCTATTTATTTCATCACAATATGTGTTAAATTTGCTATTGTCATCCATTTTTTAGCATGTTGATTTTTGAGAATTTTGGTGTTAAAATGGCTGTGATGATAGAATATTGATGAATATCTGGATATGAGGAAGGAAAAAATCATTACAGATTCCCCTATTACCCTTTTAAATATTAAATAATTGTTAGAGACACAAAAAATGTTTGATTCCAGTTAAAAAATTAATATTCTTATCAAAATGTATGTTAAAGTTTTCAAACAAATGAAAAAAATACAATTTTTCAACATTCAATAAAAAAACAGATTATAATTTTCATTTTTGTTTTATTTTTGAGTCATTCTAAAATATGAACAAAAAGATACAATATTCAAAAGCATGAAAATAGGGTGTATCAGAGTTGAACTTTTGAAAAATTTAAAAAGCTTATTTTAGGAAAAATATCAATTTTTCAAAAAAAAACTCATCAAAATAAAAAATGAATCAATGGTTTTGACTGAAAAAAATAAAATTTTGGCAAAAAAAATGGATAGCCCTGAAATTAGCCATTTAATTTTTAAAAATTTTAACTCTGATAGGCCCAATGTATACAAAACAGAAAAAAAGTTCAAAAAAAATTAAAACATTAAAAAATAAAAAATAAATAAATGAGGGGACCAATAAACTACCAGTAAAATTTTCAAGGTTTAATTGAGAGGAGAGGACATGGAAAAATATATTTTGTAATCAAGAGAATTTTATTCAATCAACTTTATGTAAAAGTAATAACTTGGTTTAATCAGCTTCACACAAGTTTTAAGAAGGTGAAAGTAGAATAAATAAAATTTATTGTTTATCCACCAAGTAATGGGACAGGGGAGTTTGGTAAATTTGGAGGTTCCTATTTATCAGTTTTAATTCAACTCAAATTGCAAGATTGGAAATGTGCTTTTGTTGTATGATAATGCTACTAAAAACATTCCACATGGCAGAACAACTGAAGTTGGATTCTAGCTTAATATAATATATAGTGAAAGAGTGAAAGCTTTCATTTTTTCCATTTAGCCCTATTCACTTGGTATTGATTAATTAGGATACAATTATTGTAATTTTTCATTCATTCATAAAATCTTTGAGTTGAAATATTATGAAAGAGATAAATCAATATATATTAGGGCATATCAGAGTTAAAATTTTCAGAAAATTAAATGGCTGATTTCATGGCTATCCATTTTTTTTCAAAATTTTATTTTTTTCAATTAAAACTATTGATTCATTAGGGCTTATCAAAGTTAGCAAAACCACCATTAGAAACCCGCCTTTTTTTTCCAAACCCGCCATTAAAAATGGCGGGTTTATGAAATACACATACCCCCTAACTGGTGTATTTTGAAATGGTGGGTTTCATGAAAATGGCAGGTTTCATGAAAATGGTGCGTTTCAAACTTCAAACCCGCCATTTCATCCATTCACCATCAATCACATGAAAAACACCCATGCACACCTCCATTTAAGCAAATCCATACCAATCCCATCTCCATTGCATCACACACATCACATCTCCATTGCTTCACATCTCTATTTGCTTCACATCTCCATTGCTTCACATCTCCATTGCTTCACATCTCCATTGCTTCACATCTCCATTGCTTCACATCTTCATTGCTTCACATCTCCATTGCTTCAAATCTCCATTGCTTCACAAAAATCCCAACATCATCTTTCTCAACATTTCCAATCAAACTTCCTACCAGCAAGTTGAAAATGCAAAAAAGCTGACTGAAATTGTTTTATTATTTGACTCTGGTTCAGACTCTGATTCATAATCTGATTTTGAATCAACTTGGTTAGCTTTGAATTCTCCATTGGAAAAGCAATACGTGGTTCCACAAAGACACACTCTCAAAAACCCTATGTATGAAAGGCAAAAGCTTCACCTACTCCCCAACTTAAGCTTCCAGAAACTGTTACAAATTCTATTGCCTTCATTCATGAAACCTTTGGAGATGTTTGAAGACCACCACATCTTCCAGAACAATTCTTGGAACCCTCAATGCAATCCAGCTATCCAAGTGGCTGTTTTGCTTTGTAAATTGGGTTCAAATGGAAATGGAGCAGCAATTCATCAATTAGAAAATCTATTCTCAGTCAGTTATGGATCCATTGACTTATACACCAAAAGAGTCATGATTGCTATCCTATCTTTCCGTTGCTTGGTCCTTTTTTTGCAAACCAAAGAAGAACGCAAGGAGATATCTAAAGTAATGGAAACTGAAAGCTTTCCCTGTTGCATTGGTTTTTTTGATGGAACCACTATCCCCATGAGTCAAAAACCCATGCTATATGGCAACCACTATTTTGATTGGAAAAAAAGGCAATTGATTCATTGCCTTTCCAAAGCCTTTGATAATACACTGACCCAATATGTTTTATCTTTTTGTATAGATACTCTGTGTCACTACAACTTGTTTTTGATAACAAGAAGTTCATATCCCTCCATGCTGGCCTTCCAGGTTCTTTTCACAATTAATATCTTTTCAATCAGATGTGGATTTCCCAACAACCAGATAACTAATTTGATCAAGATCAATACCTTCTGGCCAATTCAGCTTATGCTAGTGTGAAATATGTGGTTCTAGCATACTGCAATGTTTCATCCAATGATCAAGCCAAAACTTTGATACACCCTATTCTTTATTTTATAAAAAAATATTCTTTGAAAAATTGATATTTTTCCTGAAATAAGCCTCTTAAACTTTTAAAAAATTTAACTCTGATACCCCCTATTAAGAGTAACAAGGGAAATTAAAATTATACAATTTATTGTGAATTCAATTGGTGATAATTTCTCATCAAAGCTTGCAGGAGATTTCAGTCCTGTACTTGTTAGACTGTCACAATTCAAAATCAAGGCTATTTTTTGAAGAGAAAATTTGAAATTACTTCATCTAATCAGTATCTAATTTCAAAATAAAATTGAAACAATACAAATCAATCAAAAAACTTAGTGCATTCCACTTACTAATTTTTGGCAATGAAGCAATGGAAAGTTCATTTTAAACACCAATTAATTACTTGAGATTGATCCTTGAATCTTACATTTCAACTTTGACTGAATTTCATCATCTCTGAAATCAATTTTTGAATTATTTGTGTTCCCATTAATAATTAAACATGTAATTAAAACTTGGTTTTCTCACTTCATCACTTCATCTCCATTGAAATTAAAAAAAATAACATAATTAAAGAGCTGAAAAAACTTCAGAAAGGAATACATTTCTTTTCTCTTGCTGTGATATATTTATACAGGCTGAACTCATAAGATTTCAAAGCTACAAAGTTTGAATTCAAATATCTAAAGTCTAAGCTGTATTTCTTGACTTTTTGGAACCCCACCATCACTGAAAAAAAAAGTTCTTCTCCCTAACTAAAAAATAAAATTGATCTGGTTTCTTTAATTAGAGGCAAAAAAAGATGAAATTGGGTGTTTGAAAATAGTTATTTGATTGCTTCAAAAAACAAAGAAAAAATCTCAAGTAGAATTTCTAAATAGAATAAATTTGATTTCAAGTCTTACAACCTTATAATTTTAAAACTTGACACCATGAAATTGTCTATTTTAGTTTTACTCTTGATCAATTGCAATGTCACCATGGCCTTGTTATTTTCAATGTCTTGAAATCAAAAAAACTTCAAAATCATTTAGTAAATTGAACAATTTCTTGAAAAAATTTCAAAAAATTGAAGTTTGGATCAATCTTTTACTTCTGCATCAATAAAAATAAAATAAAAAATCACATCTTTTTAGAAAAAAATTAGATGAGAAAACTAAGAGTTTTATCCTTATTGCAAAACTCCCCAAAGATCAGTTACAGTCTTCAATATATTTCAGATCTATTGAATTTTCCATTAATTATTTCATCCATCATTAAAATATGAAAAAATAAGGTAATCACAATTGCCTTTCTGTCAATAAATTGATTTTGATGATTTTCAATGACAGTTGAATCTATTTCTTGCATCCACCAAATCAGCTGTAAAAAATATCTGTCCAAATTTCAATAAACAACTTCATTGGTCCTTATTTTTCCAAAAGATATGGCATTCAGAGGACAAATATTTCATCAAGAATACCTCAAAGAGTCCTTGTTAATCTCAATATTTCAGAAAAAATTGTTCAAAATCTCCATTGTTTAGAATCTGGTTTGAATTTATTTGCAAGTTTCACAATTCCAAGAGGGTCTTTGTATTTTCTAGATAAGATTATTTGATCTCATAGACTTTCATATCTGTTCTCTCTAAATTTTCTAATTCCATAGTTCCTAGTTACACATTCACTTCCCTTGCCATTACTGTTTTTATTGTGCCTATTATTTTATTTTTTTTCTTTTAAATCTTATACTAATCCTTTCCCACTGATTTACCATTTTTTGTTCTGTTTTATATCTTTTTCTCTGTTTTTTTCTAGTACCTTACCACGAGCTCTCAATTTTCTGTAAATACTCTTGAATTTATATAAAAAGCTCCCTTTGGAAGAGAGGGATAATTTCACTGCATAAAACATAGAGATTACTTAAAAATTTCTTTTTGAAAAATTTTTAATACAAATCTTTCTTTAAATTAAATTTTCCAGTTGTGCTTCCTTTTTTAATATTAAATTCCCTTTATAAATTCAAGAAAATCAATCAAAATCTATCACCCTTTAGAAAGGACTCTTTATATTTTATTTTGCTGTAAGAGCTTTAAAAAGGCTGAAATACTAAAATTTAAAATTTTAATTAAGAAAAATTGAGGAATTCCAGACCTTTAAAAAAATTCCTTGAAATAATTGATGAGTAAAATAATTCTTTAAAATTCACTTCTTTGGCAGAAAATTTTCATTCAACCAATCAAGGAGGGTGAAGGACCAATCTTTTTAGGCTTTCTTGTCAGGTAAACAGTTTCATTGGATTTCCTCTACTTTTTTATTGATTGGATACTTTATTTTATCAAAATTTTGTGGTTTGGGAATCAAAACACCCAGAAGCCCCCCAAAGGACTTTGGATACATCAGCTCACCTTGATGCTTAAATTTTCCTATAATGGCAGACTTTTTTGAAAATTTACAACCCACATGCTAGCATGTATCAAAACTCACCATCACTTTTCAATTAGGTAAATGATAAATTCACAACTCCCAGTTGTGTGGGAGTTGTGTGGGGGCCTACACAGCCCAATTGACGCGTGGGGGCCCATACACGCGTCCAAAAAGCACGTGCGGGCCAAAACACTCATCTACATTTGTCCAAGGGGTCGTCTCAAACATGCACAACCCCTGGGGGGCCGTATACCCCCCATAAACAGTGTTTTTGGGCCATTTACCCCCGTTCACAGCGCTTTTGACGCGTTTCTGGGGGTAAAAGACCCCCTGGGGGGTTGCGCCAAAATTTTTGGCACCCCCTGGACCACATTTGGGTCCCATCAGCCCAAATTTGGGATCAACACATACTATGTGGGACAGTTGGACGACACCTAGCAATCATAAAGTGAAACTAAAGTGAAATTAAAGTGAAATCAAGTGAAATTCAATTGAAATTAAAGTGACACTATAGGAAACTGCAAACAAACATCCCACAAAATTGATCTTCCTCAACTCAAAAGTGAGCAAACTTGGTAGTTGTTCCATCAAAAGTAGGATTTAATACTGAAGTAAAATTGCATTTTTTTGCATTATGGGAACATTGGCAAGCCCTCCTTTTTGTAACATGGCTGCGTTGAAGGACTACATTGATAGTTCCATGAACAAAGCTGAGTAAAAAAAGGATTTGGTTAATGAAACATTGGAAGCCCCAATTGCATCCTCATTGAGGGTGAAAATTGAGGAACAAAATGTTTCACATTTAGACATGACCTCAGGTGGTGCATAACATTTTATGTTACTCTGGTCTTTGCCTTATTCAATTTTATGGAAACTGAACTATGACTATTTAACTATGACTATGTAACTATGACAGACCCACTTGCCCCACCTCCTGTGAGAGCTTTTCCTACTAGGGAAGAGGCACAATACTATTGTCAAACATGGGCAATGAAGCATGGTTACGCTTTAACAATTTTCAACTCAAAGCGTGATAAGTATGTGGATTTAGCCTGTGATAGACATGGTTTGTACTCTGGGCAATTTCTCACCAAATGGTCAAGGAAAACTCACACAAGGAAGTTTGAGTGCAAGTTTTTAATCTGTGCAAGTCACATAAAGGCAAACCCCTTGTGGCAAATCTCCTACAGAAATGATCAAAATAACCATGAACCATCTCCACACCCCTCAGTGCATCCTCACCTGAGGAGAATCTCTGGGGTAGCCTTAGACAATCTAAAAGAAAGCATGAAAGACGGGCTCAATACAATTCAACTCAAAAGAAAATTGAGAAAGATCAATGGTGGCAAATATGTTGATGAACAAAAAATCTATAACACTAAGCATAAGGTATTGCTTGAAGAACTAAAGGGGAAAAGTGTTATGGACATCCTCTTTGAACAACTTGGTAATTCAGGTTGGGTTTATCAAGCAAAATTCAGTGGAGAGGGTCACTTGGAGGCCCTATTCTTGGCTCACCCATATTCATTAAAGCTTTGCAAGCAATTCCATCATATAGCTGTGATGGATTGTACTTATAAAAAAAAATAATTACAACACCCCCCTATTTCATGTTGTAGGAATTACAGCCAACCAGAAAAATTTCACAAAAGCTCTTGTTTTTATAACAAGAGAAACTTTTGAGTTCTACAGTTTTTCTGTCAATGATATAAAGTATTTGGATTATAATCCTGAGAAAATTCCCAAAGTCTTTGTGACAGACTGTGAAAAAGATTTGATCCGTGCTCTAGAACAAATTTTCCCCAAGTCAAAAAGACAGTGTTGTCAATGGCACTAGTCTAAAAGCATACAAGCAAACTTCAAAGTGCACTTTAATAATGATGTTGAAGGTTGGCAAAGCTTTATGTCTCCGTGGGCTAAGTATGGGGCCTCAAAAACCAAGGAGGAGGCAGAGTTCAATGATGCAGAACTTAGATTAAGTGCCAAATCACTTCCTCTACTGTTAATCTTATTAGTTTTGGTTTGCTTACATTATGACTTGTATAAAGTGTTTCTTGGCAGGCCATGAGGATGTTGTTGAGTATATGGATCATAATATCTTCTGTTTCAAAGATAAGTTTGTAATGGCTTGGAATTGTAAAAACCCCAACTTTGGAAATAAAACAATGTCTTGGGTTGAAGGGGCCCATTCTACTCTCAAATAATTCCTTGCAAATTCTTTGGAAAACATGTTGGATGTTTGGAAAAACCTAGAGGGAACGGTTTCCAATCAAATTAAATTTGTTCAGGCTGCCCTTTACAACTCTCAAATGAAGATTGGAATAGTTCTTCCTACTGAACTGTTACCATTGGGATACAAGGTGTCTTTACATTCAATAAAACTTGTTGTGGATCAATTAGGGAGAGTAAAGAGGAACCATGATGGAGAATTGTGCACCAAGTCATGCTCAATGACTATGGGTTTTCCCTGTTCCCACCAATAGGTGACCTACTAGCGTCAAGAGGATCCATTTTGCCTGAGGATGTTCATCCTCAGTGGAGGTTGGATTATGAACCTTGCAGTTCTATTTCTTTAAGTTGGTTTAAGTTGGATTGTTGGGTTGTTCAAATCACTTTGTCATTAATGCTTTTTGATAAATGCTTTTTTAATGATGATTCCTACATGACTAATATTTGATCCTTTTGAATTTTTGAAGTTTGATGTTGATGAACTGCTCAAAAACTTTCAGTTACATAAGAAGCTCAATGCAATGATCTTGGCTCATCCTGAAAAATATCATTGCCGGCTGTTGAAGCACTTGATGAAGGAGACAATAAATTATTTGTGAAAGCCAAGACTTGAACCTAAAGTCTTTCAATAAAGCAGATGCCGTCCAAAATTGAGGGATACCTTGCGGGATACTTCTTGATTTGAGCATTTTGAAAAGGAACTTAAGCTTGAAAAGAGAATCAGAAGGGCACCAAAGAAGAAAAGACAAAAGATTGTAAGTCTTTTCTTTTGTGAAAGGTTCATTTTTTTGTTTTAATGAAATGATGGGAAAATGATTTCTGACATGCAAGGATTTTTTTTCATCTTAATCTCATAGTTCAGAGGATGAGACTGAAGATAAACTCAAAATGGGATAAGAAAGACCAAAGATAGTAGGTCTTGGATTTTGAGAAATGTTCATTTTTATGGTTAAATGAACCAACGGGTTAATTATTTCTGTAGTTCAAGGATGGCTTTTCATCTGGATTTCATATTTCAGGGGAAGAGACTGAAAGTTCATTGGGTTTGGTGCCATTGGAATCAGATTCCTTTTCAAAGGATGAAGCAGACGCAATGGAGGAGTCAAACAGAAGCTCATCTTTTGTTAGTGTTGATTCCTTTAATGAGATTGGAATTGTGGCTAACTAATTTTTGTTTTTAGGCAGTGAAATACCTCAATAAAATACCTGAGAACTTGCATAAGTTCTTGGGTGAGGTTTGAGATCCACTTGGTGATGAAAATTGTCAATTTAGAATCATTGCTAAATTGTTGGGTATTACAAGAATGGATGGTTTATGGTACAAAAGTAATTGGTTGAAAAATTGAGGAAAAATAGGGGGTGCTATTCTAAGATCCTTGTGGGCATTAAAGACTTTGAAAAGATAGAAAAATAACTTAATTTTGTTGACATCACTTAAAATATTCTTTCATCAAAATGACTGTCAAAGGTGGAAATGGGTCAAAAAATAGCAGATACTTATGGAAGAAAAATATGTTTCATTTCATTGGATTCATGTTGTACTTATACACCTTTGAAAATGGGCGTAAAAGAACAATCAGATCCTATGTTTGTTTTCTTTGTTAAAAATAACCATTGGGTCCAGCTTGTACATAAGTCAGATGTGATTCCAATCCTGCCCATAGTTTCCAAACCATGTTCCATGATTTCTAAAAAAGAAGGTTGTTGGGTTGATCACCTCAAAGATCAACTTGAGTTGTATTCTAACTTATAGCTTAATTTCATCATTTGGGTTTGAGTTCTGATGCTGATATTTTAATTCTATTAATATAAAGGTTTATCAAATTTTTATCATCATTATGTTGAGTGTTTTGAGTTAAAATCATTATGATGAGTGTATTGAATGAGATTTTAATGGTAATTCAGTTCAACTTGTGTTGGGATGATCCAATCATAAGGAGTACTTTTACTTCTTGTGATGGGATCAGCTTATCACAAGTTGAAGTTGTTTATTTTTGGTGTTTTTAATTCAGGGCTGGACAAAAAACTTGTATTTTTTGGCAATTTTACTTTAGGGCTAGTCACAAGTTGAACTTGTATTTTTTGGTTTTTTTACTTTAGGGCTAGTCAAGTTGAACTTTTATTTATTTTTTTGTTTTTACTCTAGGGCTGTTCAAGTTGAACTTTTATTTTTTTGGGTTGGTTTTCTTCAGTTTTCTTTATTCATTTTTACTTATTTTTATTTTATTTCTTATTTTTTTGTTTTTTAACCAAAAAATCAATATTTCAATTTTTAGGGTGATTTCTGTTTTTATTTTATTTTTATTTAGTTTATTATTATTATTTTTACCCACAAGACTTTTAGTCATGTGGCACGGAAACAAGACTACATTAGAGCTGTGTAGGGCCCAACATGACTCAAATGTGGTTTGGGATGTAGGCCACATGGCTCCAATGTAGTCATGTTGCCATTCCACACGACTCATTTGAGTCATCAATTAATCATTGCTCTTTCAATTATGGTCCCAAAATTTCACTATTTTTAAAATCAACAAATAATTAAAAATTTGGAGGCTTTTTTTAAAACAAGGCTATGTTCATCTTCAGTGACCAAAAAAAAAAGGCCAATGTTGAATTTGCAACACAAGGGTGGCAAACAGGTGAAAAACTTTTTTTGCAACCCATCTGAGTTGCAAATGGCCGTTCCCAAACAGTTATTATATACATACATATTTTTTTGTATTTTTTTAACTAAAAATAAATTAATTAATTAGTTTAAAAATATAAATATGAAAAAATACAAATTAATAAGTTCAAATGAAATGAAATACATATATTTTATATATATATATTAAGTAATTAAAAAAAATTTAAATCAATAAATAAATAAGTAAGTAAAAAATAAATTAATTAAATAAGGTAGATATAAAAAAAAAATTATTTTTTCTTTGCCATTCACAACCCATTTTGGGTTGTCTGGCGTGGTTTGAAACCCAAAATGGGTTTTTTGGTGCAATTCCCAACCCAAAATGGGTTGCAAACGGCCATTGACAACCCACCTGAGTTTTGAATGGCCGTTTTCCACTCAACTGGGTTGTGAATGGCTGTTTGCAACCCATTTTGGGTCGCAAAATGTGCCACACAACCCCTTTTAGTTAGTCAATGGGGGTTGCAAGGTAGTGAATTTAACATTTCCCAAAAAAAATGATTATATTATTCTTAATTGAACAGGTTGTGTTCTATAGTGGAGTAAAAAAATCTTCATGCAGGTTTCTTGGCCCTCAGGTATCCAATACTTTTCTCATATGATAAGCTAAATTGGCACCCAGAGGCTCCACAAGATGGTAATCAGTCTAATTTTTGCAATATAATTCCCCATGCTTCCATAAAATTTTAATTGATTTACTTGCTGAAAGTTTAAAATAATGCTTCAAGAGAATTAGTGATCTTCATGGTTTTGACTTTTTTTTTTATTACCCAAAAACTTGCTTGCTGATACTCAATTCTTGTAGTTTACTTTAAGAATTTATAGTAAACTCATAGACTTGTATGGAAATAGGCAAACTTGAATTTATAAGGCATAACTTGGCTCACCTTGAATTAAAAATTCATCATGGAATAAAATAGGTCATGTTAAAAAACCATCAATTTGATGGCAATGGCATCTGGAAAAAAACTAAAAAAATGAAATATTTAAGAAATATTTTTAATCCTGTGAACAGGAGAAAAATCTAATTTCTTAATTTAATTCCATTGTATTATCTTTACAATTAGTAGTTGAATTTTCCAACTCCTCAAAAATAAATAAATATTTCTCAGATCTTCATCCCAAAATGGCTGCTATTGATTTAATTCTCCTGGGCTGGTATGTAGATACCACCCTACTTAAAAATATGGAACTGAAATTTATTGCAGAAATTAATTTTGAGAAACTCAAATTACTGCATGTTGAACCAGCCCCTTATACCATTCAATCTTTAGTAGTTGCCTTGCCATCCCCAGATGCCATTGACTTGGATTAATCCATTCAAAAACCAAATGTTCTTCCTCATTTCCTCCAAAGCCAAGAATTTTTCCACTCAAACCAAATTTAGAAAATGATGTAGGAGGCAGAGGCTGTTTGAGACATGTATGAAATAACTTGGCAACAATAAATTAATTTTAGATGGATTATGTTCCCCAAACAATCACCTATCTATAAACTGTAAGATGAAATGGTTTAGACAAAATTCCTCACAGAATAAGTCAATCACATTCCATTGTATGGACACAGTCTCCTCTGAAGTGAAAAAGAATGTGAAATTGGTACAGTTGTGTTTCTAAGGCACATGTAGTAGGTATAAGTACCCTGCCATGGTTCCCTTTCAACCTTTGGTTGATGTTGTTTCAGCTGAGTAGGCTATGGGATGTTAGTTCAAAAAACTCACCCTCTTGGAAATACAATTTAACACATACAACCATGGAAAATTAAACCATTTGGTCATTTACTGGTAACAGGAGAAGGGAAAGAAGAATATGAAATACAATTTTATGAGAATAAGGATGGAAATTAACCCACCTCATTTTTTACACACATTTAATAGGTGGAACATTGAAAAAAAAATCTTGAAAGGAAAAGGAAAGAAGGTTTTATTCCAAGAAATAAAAGTCTCAGGCTGAATTAATGCCCAAAAAATTGCTAAGATCACCTCAACTTTCAAAATTAGTGTGATTTTAAAATTTATTTTGCTAAAATGATGAAAAAATGGGTCATTGGCATGATTACGGCATATCAGAGTTGCAAACCCGCCATTAAAACCCGCCAATTTTTTTTTACCAAACCCGCCATTTTTAATGGTGGGTTTCTGAAATATACATACCGCCTAAATGGTGTATTTCAAAATGGTGGTTTTCATGAAAATTGCAGATTTCAAACATCAAACCTGCCATCAAACTTACCATTTATGCATCATCATCCATCCACCATCCATCACATCCAAAACAACCATCCACATCAGCAAATCCATACCAATCCCATCTCCATCACATCCCACACATCTCATCTCCATTGCTTCACATCTCCATCTTCACACAAATCCCATGATCATCTCATCAACCCACATCAAATTACTATCTTTCTCAACATGTCCCATCAAAATTCCGGGCAGCAAGTTGAAAATGCAAAAAAGCTGACTGAAATTTTGTTAGTATTTGACTGCCATTCAGACTCCAATTCAGACTTGAATTTGGAATCAACTTGGTTGGCTTTGAATGCTCTATTAAAAAAGCAATACATGGTTCTAAGAAGACAAAATCTCCACAACCCTGTGTATGAAAGGCAAAAGCTTCACCTCATCCCCAACTTAAGCTTCCAGCAACTGTTCCAAACTCTATTTCCTTCATTCATTAAGCTTTTGGAGATGTTTGAAGACCACCACATCTTCCAGAACAATTCTTGGAATCCTCAACGCAATCCAGCTATCCAACTGGCTGTTTCTCTTTGTAGATTGGGATCAAATGGAAATGGGGCAGCAATTCATTGATTGGAAAATCTATTCTCAGTTGGTTATGGAACCATTGACTCATACACCAAAAGAGTCATGATTGCTATCCTATCTTTCCATTTCTCAGTCCTTTGTTGGCCAACCAAAGAAGAAAGCAAGGAGATATCTCAAGTTATGGAGATAGAAGGCCTTCCTGGTTTAATTGGGTTTTTTGACGGAACCACCATCCCCTTGAGTCAAAACCCAGGCTAGATGGCAACCACTATTTTGATTGGAAAAAAAAGGCAATTGATTCATTTCCTTTCCAAACCTTTAATAATACACTGACCAAATTTGTTTTATTGGTTTGTATAGATACTCTGTGTCACTAAAACTTGTTTTTGATAACAACAAGAAGTTTATATCCCTCCATGCTGGCCTTCTGGGTTCTTTTCATGATTCATATTTTTTCAATTGGATGTGGATTGCCCAACAACCAGAGAACTACTTTGACCAAGATCAATACCTTCTGGAAAATTCAGCTTATGCTAGCGGGAAATATGTGGTTCCAGCATACCGGAATGTTTTGTCCAAAAATCAAGGAAAAACCAATTTCAACTATCATCTTGCCCAATCACAAGTTCAGATTGAGCATGCCATAGGAGTCCTGAAAGGAAGATGGGCCATCTTGAGGGAAAATAAAAACCAGCTTCAAAACCCCAAAGACATGAAGTTCCTCATCAACTGGATTATCAATTGTGTAATCCTTCACAATCTTTTGGCTTAAATCCAAGATGAATGGGAAAAAATATGTGAAGATGATATTCCTGATCCACCTCAAGTCATCCCTGTCTCATATTTTCCTTCATCTTATTCTATGAGACAACAGATTTTTCCTCTCACCCTTTCTCACTTTGATGAGTAATTTTTGATTTCAAATTAGGTAAAAAATCCCTTCACCAAATTTTTTTGGTTTTGGTTGTTCATCCAAGATTCCTAGGCTGATTTGGGTTTTTTTTCTCATTTGGTGGGGTGGAATTAGGAAAAACATACTGAAAACTTCCAAAACCCCACCTCACCCCACCAAACCACTGGGCGGTCCACTCCTTCCTCCTCCTCACCAACCACCTCCAGCTCACCCATCACCTCCACCTCACCCACCACCTCCCTTCCTCCTTTGGTTGGAACACCTGGTGAGCTTCCCCCCCCCCTCCTCCTCATCCTGCCCATCATCCAATGCTCATCCTTTGATTCATCCACCTCCATCCCCCTTCAGGCCCCCCCACCCCCTTGGTTTATTCCCCAGGTAAGATTCCCCCTCCCTCCTCCTCATTCCCCTTTTCCCTCCCTCTCACCCCTTATCACTCCTTCCCACTCACTCACCAACACCCCCCCTCTCCCTGCTCCCCTTGGCTCCTCCTTGCTTGGCTTTCTGCCCCCCCCCTTGCTCCTCCTTGCTTGGCTTTCCGCCCGCCCCCCTTGCTCCTCCTTGCTTGGCTTTCCTCCCGCCCCCCTTGCTCCTCCTTGTTTGGCTTGCCCTTGGCTTGCCAGCCCCCCCCCCTTGCTCCGCCCTTGGCTTTCCGGCCCCCCCTTTCCCCCCCCCCTTGGACTCCCTAGGCTTGCTGGCCCCACCACCCCCCTTGATCACCCACAAGCCACCCCCCTCCCTTGCCTTGCCGCCGGACGCCATCCCCCCTGACCCACCTAGCTTGGCCCAAAGACCAACCCAAGGCCCGCCCCAAAGCTTGGCCCAATTTGCTTGCACCCTGGGATTTTTTTTTTGGTGATGACATTAACCATTTTTTTGTTTTTTTTGGTAATAAGCCCGGCCCAATCAGCTCATTCCCACACCCAGAATTTTTTTTTTTTTTTTTTTTTTTTTTTTTTTTTTTTTTGGTGATCATGTGACTGACATGGGTTTTTTTTTTTTTGTAACCCTTCTTTGACCCATTTTCCTTCAATGCCATCCCTTATCCCACTGCACTCACAATGTTATAATCCAAATTGAATCCCTTCTTGATCATCACCCCAAGCCAAGAACTTGCCTGGAAGGGAACAAGATGGAAGGAGATGAGGTGACAAAAATAAAGAGAGGTGGCAAGCAGAGGGCTTTGAACAAAAAGAGGGATCAAATGAGGGGATCAGAAATATCTTTGGAACTTGCAGAGGGAGGCATCCATGAAAAGTTTTTGTGGTTAGGACGGAAACTACAAACTTTGGATCTGTATCCTGCCATCACTGCCAAAAAGAAAAAGAACAATCAAAAACCCTCACCCACTGAGTTTGAAAATGCCAATCAGACAATAAAGCAATTTCATTCCTTCAGCCATGGCAAAGTAATTGTTCTCAATAAATTGTATCACAATGGTCTTGTTGCAATAATTCAATTTGTCCCATTGGAGAAACTTTCTGACCAAGACAAGAAGGACATCAACTTTGTGACAAATTTCCTTCACCAGTCAAAAAAATTTTTCAACACTGTTGGTCCCTCAAGATCTTGGGGTTGAAAAATGTGGGAAATTGGATGGAAAAAATCAATGGACCCCTTTGAGTTACTTGGAGGCTATGTGAAGAAATCATCTATTCAATTTTCCCCTCAAGAGTATGCTTTTCTCAATATTAAGGCAGACAAATTATCTCAAATTTTAGGACAAATGTTTTGCACTTTGGTCAGACTTACCTTTGAATCAAATGGTGAAATAATGAAGGACAACCACATCCCCTCCTTCTCATCACTTGAATTTGGTTCTTGGCCTACTCCCTTTGACTGCTCTCCGCATGTCACTTTCACATCTGACTCTTTTTACAACTCACCTCACATTGACAAAGGTGACATCTTTGAGTATTCCTTTTTACTTACAGTTCCAACCAAGAAATCTAATGGAAAACTTATTGAAACTACAGATGAATATGGAGTATCAGACAGCCATTTTGTTTTTCCTGACCTGGGGTTTGGAATTGATGTCAAGCAAAAATTTATAGTGAAAATGGTTTGTGCAGCCAATGAGTACAAGCGCTGCACTTTTCATGATTTGGAGACTGCCACTCATACAAGAATGGCAATGTCAATGAAAATCAACAAAACAACTTGAAACACTTGCAGGGACTTGGGGAGTGGGAAAATATACTACAGGAAAAAAATATAAATAAAAAGAAAAAATATTTTTTTATTGGCGGGCTTAAAAAAAGTCTTAAGCATTGTTGTAATCAAAAAATTATTTTTTTTTTCTTTTTAAGTTTTTCATCAAAGAAAATATATTTACAAGCCCAGCATTTGATTAATCTGCTTTAATTAATCTACTGTTCTACTGCTAAAAATGTATGCCACAGCCATTTACCACTTATTCTTTTTTTCTGTTGCCAGATGTTCCCTCTCCGTTTCCAGTTGTGCTTGCTGTCAATCCTTCTCCTTTTCCTCTTTTTGAAATTCTAGATCAGGCTGTTTCAACTTCCAATTGGCATCCCATTTTTTTTTATGAGCCAAACCCTTGGCTTTCTGCTTTTTCAAATCAATAGCCAGTTGACTCTCCCACTTCTCCTTTTCAAACTGAAGTTTTTCAGATTCAATTTGCAATTTCACTGTTTTTTAGGGGGAATAGGAATGATCTTGATTTTGAAAGCAAGGAGAATTCAATGGGCTTACTTGAATCTTGCTTCTCCATGATCTCCTCAAATCCCAAAAAAATTTGAAGTATTTATCCTCTTTTGAATTGTATTGGGGTTGATTTTGATGGAATTGGAGGCCTTTTGCTTTCCCTTTGCAGAGGATGTTTGTGTGGGAACATCATTGCTCTCATTTGAAGTGGGTGTGGGAGGCCCCATTGGCTTGAGGTTTTGGCCATTCAGGAATGGATGAGCCTGTTTCTTTGGAATCTAAATCAGTCAGGATTAACCAGACAGAAGAGAAAATAACTTGGTTCCTTACTTGAGCAGATGTTGATGGTGATGGTTATACAGGAATGAAATACTCCTCATCGGCCAAGTTCTCCAGTTCTTCCACCCCAGGAAGAGAGCAATCAAAAGAAGTAAGTTAGGGGTCCAAGTTTGGGTTTTACTCATCAATCAATACGGAAGTAGAAGTTATTGGAGCTGATTGTGTTTGAATATCCTCCTTGGAATCGGATGGGGGCCACTCAAAGGCAAAGGTTTCATCAAGGTCCTCATTGCTAGGCTGAGCTTCCCCAGCCAAGTCCTCAGCATCAACTGAATCAGATTTTTGGGTGTCAAAAGCAGATAGAGGGGTGATTTTGGCCTTCTTTGCAAAGATTTAATCCATTTTAATATAAAAAGGACAAATGGAGTCCAAATTACCAACCACTGAGTTGATTCCCTTGGCTTTGTTGGAGTTGGTGATACCAAAGCCAGTGGAGATTGAAATGGAGTGGGCCTTTTTGTACTTGGCTCAATAATTATTGAATTTCTCCCTCATCTGTTTGGATGAAAGATCCAGCCTACCTTTTGTTTTATTCTTGATTTCATGGGCCATCAGGAGATGACCATTGACCTTAGAGGATGGAGGTTGGCCAACGCGTGTTTCATTGTCCAATCCAAAGCAAGCATTTTAGTTGGATTAAATTTTGAGCCAGTTTACCAGGATGATGTGATCAGCTCTCTTGAGCTGACTTGAGCCTTTGGAAGCTTTTGGGGGAGTATTGTTGGATTTTCAGTTCCTGGGGGATGTTTGCTTTAATGCATTGTATTTTTTAGTGGACTTGCGGGGGGGATTGCTGAGGGGCCATTATGAGAGTGATGAAGCAAAGAGGATAGCAAGAGATGAGAGTGATGAAGTGACAAGAGGGATAAATCAATGAGAGTTAGGATGTGATGAAAGCAATAAAGAAATGAGGGTGAGGGAGTGATGAGGATAGTGATGCAATGAGAGTTAGCTGGATTTGATGAAAGTGATAAAGGTATGAGAGTGATAAAGTGATGAGGATAGTGGTGCAATGAGATTTATCTGGATGTGATGAAATCAATAAAGTGATGAGAGTGATGAAGTGATAAGGATAGTGATGAAGAGATGAAGAGCAATGAATCAAATTTTGTTCCAATGAGGTTGGAGGTAGAATTTTTCCAAGGTCAGAGGTGGAAACCAGGGGTGTACAAAGTGGAAAGGTGGTGGAAGCCTTAATATGCTTTACTTGAAAAAAACCACTTATTTCCAGGTAACTCTGACACCTCTCATGTGAAATAAGTAAGTTTTTTTGATTTTTAATGTCAGGTTTGAAATGGTGGATTTGGTTTGAAGCCCTCCATTAAAAAATGGTGGGTTTTCTTAGCTCTGATACGCCCTATTATAGTGGATTTTTTACTATAATCAGGCCACATGGCATTCTTTCCCAACCTAGGAAGGGATGCAGCCTTCAAAAGACACAGTTGGCCTGATTATAGTATTTTTTTGCTATAATAATACAAATTGGAATACTTTCTAGTCCTAGGAAGGCATGCAGCCTTTTTAAGGTTTTCTGCAGCTACTGGAGTGGCATAACACACCATTTGATGGATTTTTGGGAATAAATATCAAATTTTTTCAAGGGATTCAAATGTGAGGTCAGATTTGGATATAAACCTTATGAAGTGTGATAATACTAAGAAAAATTATAAACCATCATTTTCCTTGCATAAAGTGAGATATATCCAGCTGAATTTAAATAAATTTGCACCAAACATAAAAAAACATGAAAAAAATGCTAATATCATTATTTCATTCCAGAAATTTCAATATGATGCAAAATGAAAACAAAAATATTGATTATTACATACTTAATTTTAAAAAATATTAAAAAAAGATTTTAGTGAAGAAAAATCAAGCTTTTTTATGGAATTCAAATAACTCTGTACCACACATAAGAAAATAAAAAAGCTAGATATATCTGTTTCATGAGGGGAAATCAGTTAGTTCCAAATATTCAAACATAAGCTTCATCAAGTAAAAAATCAAAAACATTAAATATAAAAATTGATTTATTTGAATAATAATGGATATTTTCAGTGGCATGTAAACACCTTATACCAAAATTTAAAATACCCACAGTAATTCCACATATAAATATTCTGTGAAATGAATTAAAATACTTTCAAACATTCAAGCAAATAATTCATTGGTACATTATAATGACAATAGAATCAAAAATTGATTTCTTTGAAAATGAATTAATATTTCTGATGGAATGTAAATATATTTTTATCATAAATATAAAAAAATAAAACACAAAAAAACATACCTATTTAATGAGATAAATTCAAAAATTATTAAATTTTTCCAAAGAAACTCCATCAAGTGCAAAAAAAATGAAAGAAATGTCAAAATTTATATTTAATTGATTCTTTTTGCATTTGATGCATTCTCTTATGTATTTTTAGTAATATTTGGATCCCTCTCATTCAATAGCTATATATTTACTTTTTGAATGGTTTTTTATTTTTGTTGGAAATATATTTATGTTGTATTAAATATCAGTTTTTATTAGAAAAATAATTTTTTATTTCATCATTCTTATTATGTTACCCAACAAATCCTTTTTTGGAATATTTTATCATATTTGCATTCTCCTCATAAAATAGGTATTTTTATCATATGGGAGGTGTTAAATTCACAAAACTGGGTTGCAAACGGGTGTGAAACACTGTTCACAACCCATATGAGTTTTGAACGCAGTCTCACAACTAAACAAGTTGCAATCAAAGTTGTTTATGACTTGTGAAAGTTGTGAATGGGGTTGCACATGTCTTCCCTGACACTTTTAGCCCATTTGGGGAAAAATAGCCCCAAATGGGAAATTATAGGGGGTAATTAGGGGGTACAAGGCACCCCTGGACCACATAAGTGCCCATAATGCAAATTTTGGGATTTTGCATACATTGTGGGACTATTGGACCAAAAAACAAAAATTCAAACTGTCCCACACATTATTCCTATTTGCAAAAAAAATTCTTGTCCCAAACCATATGCAAACAATAATTGCCTTTTGGATGATTTTCTTTTTCTCAACCCAAAATTGAGCACACTTTTGAGTTTTTAAATTTACTGTTTCATTGAATACTAAAATCACTTTGGTTTTTTTTTTGCTTTATGGGAACATTTGCAAGCCCAAGTCCCCCTGGTTTCAACATGTCTGTCTTAGAGGACTTAATTTACAGTGCCATTAGAAAAGCTGTGGAAGAAGCTAGTTTTTTTTGAAATAAAACATTTTAACGCCTGATTGCATCCTCATCCAGGGTTACAATTGAGGATCAAGATTTTTCACAACTGGAATTGACTCAAGGTGGTTGGTCACATTTCATATGCCATTTCACTGAGACTGATTTGGCTTGATAAATACTAATGTAACCATGGAGTATTGAACTATGTAACTATGTTACTATGGGGTGCCAGAACCTCTTGACACTGTAAAATATTTAAATGACTAGAAGAACCTAGACCAGTCTGATTGAATTTTGCAGTAAAAATGAGTGAGAAAGTCAACAAAAATATAATCAAAGAAAGAAAAACAAACAGAAGCAAATAATTCTGCAGGCCAGATTATGACCTCCTAAGAGATTTTTTAGAACTGTTGGGCTGATCCACCCAACATAAAAGGTCCAGCCGGAAATTGACAAAAAAGGTGAGTTCAATTTTGAGTTGATCAGTGGAGTTGAACCTACTGGAATAGTTGTGGTTGGTTATCAGGTTGAGGATTCTGAGATTGGGTCTTGAAGTCTTAAACGTGGTGGTCTCTTGATGAAAGTGTTTGACAAGTTGGAGATGAGTAGTTAAGAGTTGCAGCAGCTGGAGATTATGAGTTGACAGACTCAGTTGGAGTAGTCTACTCTAAAAAGTCTAGGGTGACACATTTTTGACACTTAAAAAAAGCGGGAAAAGCATGCAACTAGAGAATAATGGATGACAGAGACGTAGCAAAAGGGAAAAAGTGGTGTGAGAGACAAGTAGATGAATGGAGGTGAAGGAAAATCAAAACATTACAACACCGGCTCAACTCAAAATTGAAAGAAAGAAAGAGCTTAGTGCCCAATATATTCTGGTAGCCTTATCACAGGATTAGTGCTGGATGCCTTTGTCAAGGAATCTGTGAGCATGTCTTGGGTGGAGATCAGCTTTATTGTTATGATCCCATTGCTTCAATTGTTTTGAATACTCTTGAGTTTGATTTCTATATATTTGATGTTTGACTTACACCCAAGCTTTTTGATCTTGTCATTTAGCACCTTGTTATTGATTAGATTCATGGGGGGTTCCAGTTTGGACCTCCAGATCTCACCAAGTAGGTGGTTCAAAAATTGCCCTCCAAGGTGGATGGCCAACAATGCATTTCATTTGGACTCCGTGGAGGAAAGTGCAATACTTTGTTGTTTCAGGCTTGTCCATTAAATAGAAACACTTTGAATAGGGACAGAAAACCTGTATTAGAGAGCCTTTTAGTTGGATTGTTGCCACATGTTGCATTGCTGTAGGTTAATAATTTATTTGCTGGTTATTTTGCTTTAAATACAAGCCTGTAGTCTACAGTCTTCAAAAGATAGTGCCACACGTGGATCAGCTCCTTCCAGTGGAAGATGCCAGGGTTTTCACAGAATCAATCCAGACTAGACACAAAAAAACTGATGCCCAACCTAGCCAGATTGGCTATGAAATTCAGTCTTCCTATTGGGGAGCAATGTCTTATTCCCAGTTTCTTGAATTCCTTGATTTCTTTTTTTGTAGCAGGCTTGAGATGAACTCAAGAAGTGCATGGGTTGTTAAAATTTTTAGCATAAAGTACTTTAAGCTCTTCAAATACTTTCTTTATGTAATTTGGAAGGGAAAGGTAAATGTATTTGTCCCCTGTGTCCACCTTCATTCCCAACAAGGTATTTACTTCATGGGCTGAAAAATCCTTGAACTTTTTGAGGATTCTCTTTTGAAAAGATTCATCATTGCCCACCACTATTAAGTCATCAATTTGAAAGAAAAGATAATTAACTTGATCTTTGTGGAGATAGAGACATGGAGCACTGTCACTCTCCTTGAAACTGTTGTCCTTGATCCAAGTGCTGAGTCTCTTGTACCAGTTCAAAACAGCTTGCTTCAAACCATACAAATATTTTCTTAAATTGAATATTTGTCTGTTATTTTAGATTCCTTCAGAGTTCTGATTTATACATCCTTGTACAGTGGTGCATGCAGAAAGGCACCCTTGACATTGAATTGTAATATGTCAAGTCTTTTTTCAACTGCGTAGCATAAGAGTGATCAAAGTGAGGCAATTTTCCCTGTTGTTTCAAATGTGTTTAAGTAATCAATACCGTATCTTTGATTAAAGCCCTGAACACAAACTTGGGCTTTCAGCATGGTATCACCAGAGTTAAGGTTTTTTTTACATCAAAATGCCCAAGTTGTCTCCAGAGGGTTGGTCACTTCAGCTTTTTCTGTGTCTTCACAAACACCAAGGTCCTCAATTGTATCAATTTACCTGTTGATGCAAGGAAGACAGGCAGGGATCTTCAGCGCTTCATGGATGCTCTCAGGTATTCTGCCATGATAATACCCATATCAATCTGGAGCCTGCACCTTTGTTCAATCTTGTAAGTTAGGCCTCAAGGTCAGTTTAATTTCAGAATCTGAGTCTTTGGACTGCAAAGGAGTAGGTTCTTCATCAATAGTCATGGCAGGCTCCTTTTCTTCAGTATAAATTGTTGATTTACATTTTTTTTTGGCATCCCCAACAGTCAACACACAAGGGGGTGCTGTAATTTGGAGCTCTTCATCTGCAAGCAATTTTGGTGAGTTGGTGTGGAATTCCAAAGAGGAATTCTCCTTTAATGGTTTCCAAGTTTGGAAGTTATTGATCCCTTGCGTCTGTAAACCCTGAGTGCAACTGTTCACCCTTCAACTGAGAGATAGAGAGATGAGAGTAAAGATCCTTCCAAAACCTATGATGATCCTCCGATATCATGTCCTCCCCCACATCCGCGTTGAGGGTGCAGTTTAAGTAGCCTTCCCTTCAACCCTAAACTAGGTAAAACTGCAAGCAAACAAGAATAATGAAATACAACCCCTAAGTACAGAACCCTGGCCAAGCACCATCCTTCTAATCCCATCCCATGATCCACATCCCATACCCCATATCCATCTGTATTGCCCGCCTGCCATTACGTTGACTGTGTTTGTCCTTCTCATGACGCAGCCCTCGCACCGCACCCAACTTGGAGCCCCCTGTGCATGTCCGCATCCGCCCAACACACCATTCCAGATATCTGAGATACATCCACACTTCCAATCTGCGCATCTTTCAACGCGCAATCCACACAATCCATCCAATCCAATCCAATCCACCCCACTTCTCCAGATTCTGAGCCCAATTCAAATGCTGCTGAGCCCGCAGCACGGCTTACTACGGCAAAGCCGCACTCATTGCTGAGCTCTCTGCCGCTACTGCTGAGCGCGCAGCGCGCAGCCAATTCCAACTCGCGTCTATAAAAGAACACCACATTGGCCAGTATGGATTTGAGAAAACATATGTGCTTGGTCTCAACAATCTTTCCTGTTTTGGCGACCAGTTTATAAAGGAAGAACCTTGGGTTGTACCCAATCAATCATCCTTTGCTGCATTTTTTGCTTATTTTTGAGTCAATCTTAGCGTTGCTGAGAAGGTAGATTGCTGCATCTCCAAGGGGCTTGAGATAGTTGCTTGATATCTTTTTCTTGTGAAAAATTTCCCAGGGATTTGGTCCATATTTCTTGGCTGGTATTTGATTAAGGGCAAAGCAACAACTATGAATTGCCACATGCCAGAAAAATTTGGGGATTGAGGTTGAGATGAAGACTTATTGAAGGGATTCCATAATTGTTTGATTTGCTTGTTTGGCCTTCCCATTATGTTGTGAGTGATAAGGCCCACTGATTAGGTGATTGATTGACTTGGACTTGAAGAAAGATTGAAGGGTTTTGTTTAAAAAATCTGCACCACCATCTGAAACAATCTCAATTGGATAGCGCAGCTGTTTTTTAGCTTCATTCTCAATTAAAAACTTGATTTTATTGGTAGTGGATCCTTTAGACAGAAATTTAAATGCAGAAAGATACCCTTACTTATTTTCCACAATATTGAGCACATATTGCAAACCACCCTTGCTCATAGGATTGAGTGGGCCCATTAGGTTGACATTCAGCTGATCAAATATTCTTGCAGCTGGTGTTTGTTGATTAGTGAACATAATTTTGGAGATCTTGGCCTTTTTACAGGAAAGACACTTAAATCTCTTGCACGCCTTCTTGTAAATGCTGCAACCAAGATTTTTTCTATAAAATCAATGCTTGCATGACCCAGCTTCAGGTGAAGATCTAGTTCTTTGGTTAGGTAGCACAAACTAGGAAAGGCTTCAGCTGAGATGGATTTTCCAATGTTGATTAGTAGCAGATTTTTTTCAATAACCCCTCCCTGAACTTTGTTCACTTTGTATTGTAGATTAAAGGCTGATTTATTGGCTTGAAGGATGACTTTCAATATGCAGCCTTTGCTGAGAAGAGCCCCAAGAGAGATCAGATTGACGGTGGCATCCAGGAGCCACACATTTTTTTCAAGTTGAATCCTACAGCCATCATTTATAATTTTGGCTGTCTCAATTTGCTGAATAGGTATCCCTTTTCCCTTCTTTCCGTTATTGATTGTTTCATCCCTGGACTGTTCAGTGATGTTTAAAAAGGAGTTCTTGTTGCAAATCATGTGGATGGAACACCCACTGTCCAAGATGAAACAATTTTTTGAAATTCAGTTGTTTTGGTTGAAGGTGCAGAAGAAGGAGTAAAAGTGAGATTCTTCCTGGGGTTTCTTCTTTGGTCCTTTTTGGTCTTTATTAGGAGGTTGCTTGGGCCTAAGTTTGGGGAAATCAGCCAAGCATGAAGATTTTGAGTGGGATTTTGGGTCTGGGTTGTGCTTCCCATTCTTGCACCTGGGATAATTTTACTCTCTGTTTTCTCTCCTCTGGTTGGATTGGAACAAGGCTGAGTTGGTGTTGGCTGATTTGACTTAATTTTAATGGACTTTTTTCTTAACCATATAGTTCAGCACATAGTTAACAGATAGTTTGGTTCCAGAGTGAATAATCTGAGATCTCATTTACTTTAGTGAGTTTTGCAGCTTGAAGAGTATAAGATAACTAAGTATGTTTTTTGGTCAGGTCTATGCCTACCTTGTCAAGCTTTCCCCAGTGAGATTTCAAGGTTGTAACAAATCTGTCTATATCATTTTGATCAAATCCAAGGTACCTTAATTTAAAGAAAACCCTTGCTCAATTAGCTGCTTGGCTAGAAGAAAAATGACTCTTGGCTGTTTGCCAGATGAGCTTTGTTGAGTCTTTTTTCTGTGGTGTGATAATGTTAGTGTGTGTTTCAGGATCCAGCTTGGAAATTATATAACCTGGAATCTCATTGTTGTCAGAAATCTCCTGGTATGGGTCTTCAGAGTTTACTAGTTCAAGAATTCCTTGCATCTTGAAAATTCTTTCAAGGTTTTGGTGAGAAGAGTTGTGGATTCCATTAAGGAATTAAGAGCTAGGGCTTTTAAATTGGCTTTGATTCCCATTCCAGGTGGTTCAGATCTTCTGTTTTTTCCAGCTGAGCTTGAAGGATCCATCTTTTGGCTCTTAACTGTGTAAAAGAGTTAAATGACTAGAAGAACCTAGACCGGTCTGATTGAATTTTACAGGAAACATGAGTGAGAAAGTCAACAACAAGAGATTCAAAGAAAGAAAAAAAAACAGCAGAAACTAATTCTACAGGCCAGATTATGACATCCTGAGGATTGGATAGAACTTTTGGACTAGAAAAGAACTTTGGACCAATCCACCCAATTCATGAGATCCAGCTGGAAATTGACAAAGAAGGTGAGTTTTATTTTGAGTTTATCAGTGAAGTTTAACATTCTGGAATAGTCATGGTTGGTGATAATTTCAAGGCTTCTGAGATTGGGTCTTGAAGTCTTAACCATGGTGTTCTCTTGATGAAAGTGGTCAAGGAGTTGGAGATGAGGAGTCAAGAGTTGCACCTGCTGGAGAGTATGATTCAACAGACTCAGTTGGAATAGTATAATCTAAAAATTCTAGGGTGACACATTTGTGACACTTACAACAAGCAAGACAAGGGCAAAACCAGAGCATTATAGATGACAGAGACATAACAAAAGGGAAAAATATGTGTGAGAGACAAGTAGACACATGGAGATGAAGGACAATTAAAAAATTAACAGACCCTCCTTGTGTGAGAGCCTTTCCTGTTAGGAAGGAAGCTGAAAACTATTTTCAAGAATGGGCTTCTATGCATGGCTACGCTCTCAAAACATTCAATTCAAAGAGAGACAAATATGTAGACCTAGAATGCAACAGATATGGAGCATATGAAGGGCCAATGCTTACCAAATGTCAAAGGCAAACTAACACAAAGAAGCTTGGGTGTCAATTCATGATCCGTGCAAGTTTTTAAGTAGCAGATCATTCCACATTGCACCTCTCTGTGAGAAATGACCAACACAATCATCAACCATCTTCAAACCCCTCAGTGCATCCTTGACTGAGGAGAATATTTGGTGTGGCCTTAGATCAACTTAAAGATGGAATGAAGGATGGGCTCAATACAATTCAACTCAATAGGAAATTGAGTAAGATTGATGGCAGAGAATATATTTAAAATAGAAAAATCTATAAAAATAAGTGCAAGGCAAAAGCAGCTGAAATTAATGGGAAAAGTGTAATGGACATTGTATCTGAAACTCTCAAAGAAAAGCAGTGGGTCTCCAGGTCAAAATTCAGTGGAGAGGGTCACTTAGAGGCCCTGTTCTTGGATCATCCTGATTCTATAAAACTTTTTTAAAAATTCCATCATGTTGCTTTTTTAGATTGTAATTTTAAAAAAAATAGGTACAACATCTCTCTATTGCATATTGTAGGAATAAAAGCCAACAGGACTCAAAATCTTCTTTTGTTATAGAAACAAAAGCCTTTGTAAGAGTTCTGAAGTTGGTTTTTGAATGCATGGAAGGAGTTGGCTTATGATCCAGAGAGGCTTTGCAAAGTCTTTGTGACTCAACATGAAAAATCTCTGATTTTTGAAATTGAACATAGTTTCCCTGAGTCATCCAGACAGTTTTGCTCTTGGGTACTTGTCTAAAAATATTCAAGAAAATTTCAAAGTTCTCTTCAGTAATGATGTTGAAGGATGGAAAAGCTTTATTTCTGTGGGGAAATTATGGGGCTTCTAAATTAAAGGGGGAGGCAGAAGTCAATGATGCAGAACTAAGAGAAGGCAAATTTATTTCTTCTTATGTTGATATTCGCTGGGAATGCTTAAGTTGAAACTTGTAGATAGTTTTTCTTGAAAAACCTTGAGGATTTGCTCAAGTATATGGAAAATAAAATTTTACCTATCAAAGAGACATTTGTAATGGTATGCACTTGTTTCAACCCTGAATTTGGAAATAAAACAACATCTTGGGTAGAAGGGAACAATGCTAATTTCAAACAATTATTTTCAGGATCTTTGGGGAACATTTTGGACGTGTGGAAAAACCTGAAAGGAAACATTTATAGTAAAATAAAATCAGTGCATGTGTTAATCAATAAAGATTTAATAAATTTAGGAACTTTTCTTCCAACAGAACTGTTAACTTTGGGATACAAATTGTCAATTTAGGAAATTAAACTCATTTGGGAACAATTCAACAAGCTAAAGCATGATCATGATGGAAAATTGTGCAACAAGTCATAATCCAAGAAAATGGGCTTGCCTTGTTACCACATCTTAGGTAAAATACTAGCATTGAGAAGATCCATTTTGCCTGAGTATTTTCATTCTCAGTGTATTTTAGACTCCAACCCTTCAAGTTCATTAAGTTGGATTGTTAGATTGTTGGTTTATTTGAATTTCTTTTTGATGAAGGCTGATAATTCCTTTCTGGTTTAATAATGACTGATCCTTTTGCTTTTTGAACTGTTGACACTGATACAGTGCTCAAATCTTCTCAATTTTTTGAGAAGCTCAGTTAAATTTTTATGGGGAAACCTGAAGAATTTAAAGTGTATATTTTAAATTCCCTGGTCAAGCATGCAACCACTTTGGTTTCTTATCCAAGGCTTAATCCAGAAGTCTTACATTCCAGCTGTGTTCAACCCAAATTGAAAGACACCTCATGTGAAATTTCAATGTTTGAGAATGTGGAAAGGGTACTTAAGAAAAAAAGATGGGTTAGAATGGCACCAAAAAGACAAAAAATTGGAAGTCTTTTGTTTTTAAAATTTTTATTTTGTAGGATTTAATGAACTGATGGTTAAATGATATTTATAGTGAAATTCAAGCTCAGAATCCAAAGTTCATAGTTCACAGGAAGAGAATGAAATTTAATTAGGCTCCCTTCATTTGGAATCAGAATCCTTTTCTGAGGAAGAGGAAAAAGTGGAGAAGTCAACCATAAGCTCATCTTTGGTGAGTATTTCTTTCATTAATGTGATTAGAAGGTTGGCTAAGTAAGTTTTGATCATATAAACCAAAATTGAAATACCTCAATAAAATAAATGGGAACTTGCATAAGTTCTTTGGTGAGTTTTGGGATCCTTTTGGAAATTTTGATTGCAGATTTAGATTCATTGCTAACTCACTTTGGTAAAATTAAAATGGATGGTTTAAAGTTCAAAGTTAAATGATAGAAACATTGAGGAAAAATAAGGCATTCTGTTCTAAGATACTTAAGTTTATCAATGAGGTTGAAAAGATTTAAAAAAGACTTGATTTTAAAGACATCAATGAAAAGATTCCCTCTTCAAAATGGATTTTAAAGTTAGATATGGGCCAAATAATAGCAGAAACTTATGGAAGGAAAATTTTTTCATTTACTTTGCTTAATTTTGTACTTAAAATCCTATGAAAAGGTGTATAAAAGAATCATTGGATGCCATCTTCATTTGCTTTGTTAACAATAACCACTGTTTTCAGCTATTAATTGAGGGACATATGATTCCAATCCCTCCCATTGTAGCAAAGCCTTCTTCTTTGAATTAAAATAAAGCTTCTGGTTGGGTTGATCATCTAAAAGATCAACTGCATTTGTATTTTAATTCATTAATATCATATCATTTCATCATTTTGGTTTTCATTTAATCATTTGGGCTTGGTCTTAAATGTACTTCTGATGCTGATCTTGTACTGTCATTAATATGAAAGTTTATCCCATTTTGAAAATCATCATGTTGGGTTTTTTTAAATAATATTTTATTGGTGATTCAGTTCAAGTTGTTTTGGTCCAATCCCATCATAAGGAGTATTTTTACTACTTATGATGGGATCAGCTTAACTAAAGTTGAACATGTTTTTTTTGGCTTTTTAGAATTTAGGGCTAGTTCATTGAGATGGACTTGTATCAAGTACACCTCAATGGACTAGCCCTTTTTTGGGGGGGGTTGATTTAATTTTTCCCTAGTCCAATTAAATAAGTTCAACTTGTGTTGGGCTGATCCCATTGTCAGAATTATTTCTACTTCTTATGATGGGATCAGCTTAACACAAGTTGAACTTGTTTTTTTTTGAGTTTTTAATTTCGGGATATTCCATTCAGGTGGAATTACATTCCTATTTTTTGGGGGGTTGATTTATTGACTTTATGAAATGTTAAAATGGAATGATAAGAATCAAATTAATTTTTTTTAATATAGTTTTGTTGAATTTTGGTTTTGATTAAATTTGATTTTTTTTAATATAGAATGAAAGTTTTGTATTCTGTTGTATTTTAATTGAATGTTTCATTGCTTCAGGGATTTATTGTACGTAAATTAGGGTGTATCAAAGTTAACCAAAACTGCCATTTTTTTATGGCGGGTTACAAACCAAATCTTCCATTTCAAACCTGCCATTAAAAATAAAAAAAACACACTTATTTCACATCAGACGTGTCATAGTTACCTGAAAATAAATGGGTTTTTTCAAATAAAGTATTTAAAGTCTTTCACTGCCTCAAACCATCATTCCACATCATTACCCCTGGTTTCAAACTCCAACCTCATTGAAAAAAACTCTACCTCCAACCTCATCTGAAAAATTTGATTCATTGTTCTCATCACTTCATTGCTTTCCTCATTGCTTCATCACTCTCATCACTTGATCACTTTCATCACATCCTAACTCTCTTTGCTTTATTTATCTTGTAACTTTATTACTCTCATCTCTTCATTGCTATCCTAATTTCTTCATTTCTCTCATCACTTTATTTCTTTCATCACATTCTAACTCTCATTTCTTTATTGCTCTTGTCACTTCATTGCTCTTATCTCTTCATTTCTATCCCCATTGCTTCATTTCTCTCATCAATTTATCACTTTCATAAAATCCTCAATCTCATTGCTTTATTGCTCTTGTCAATTAATCACTCTCATCACTTTATCACTTTCATCAAATAATAAATCTCATTGATTTATTGCTCTTGTCACTTCATCACTCTCATCTATTCATTGCTATCCTCATTGCTTCATCACTTTCATCACTTGATTTCTTTAATCAAATCCCAACTCTCATTGCTTTATTTCTATTATTGCTTCATCCCTTCATCCCTCTTACTCTTTTCAAATGGCTCCTCAGTAAACCTCCTCCCCCCCAAGTCCATGCCAAAATCCAATGGACTAAAGCAAAAATCCCCAAGGAACTCTACATAAAAAAATCCTCCCTGATCAGCTTCCAAAGGCCCAAGTCAGATCAAAAGAGCTGATCACATTAAAATGGTAAACTGGCTTGAAATTCCCTCAAACTATGACGCTTGCTTTGGATCCAAAAAAAAAAACACAAGCTAGCCAACCTCCATCCTCTAAGTTTAATAGTTATCTCCTGATTGCCAATGAACTGAAGAAGAAAACAAAAGGTAGGCTGGATCTTTCATCCAAAAAGATTCAGCAGAAATTAAAGAACTATCAAGCCAAGTATAAAAAATCCCACTTGATTTCAATCCCCACTGGCTTTAGTATCATTGACTCATTTAAAACAAAGAGAATAAACTTGGTTGTTGATAAGTTGGACTCAATTTGTCTTTTTTATATTCAAACCAATGAAATATTTGGAAAGAAGGCCAACATTGCCCCTTTAGCCACTGCTTAAAAGCCCTATTCTTTCAATGTATCTGTATGTTTGTCAAATCATCTCCTCCCATCTTGTTCCCTCCCATCCAAATACTTCAATTGGGGTGAGGATCAAGAAGGGGTTCAATTCTTGTATAACATTTTCAAGATTGAAAGCCCTATTTTTTCAATGTTCCTGTATGTTTATCCAATCATATCATCCCATCTGGTTCCCTCCCATCCAAATGCTTAAATTTGGGTGAGGATCAAGAAGGGGTTCAATTCTTGTATAACATTTTGAAGATTGAAAGCCCTATTTTTTCCATGTTCCTGTATGTTTATCCAATCATATCATCCCATCTGGTTCCCTCCCATCAAAATACTTCAATTTGGGTGAGGATAAAGAAGGGATTCAATTCTTGTATTAAATCTTGAGGGGAATGGGAGAAGAATTGGGGTTTCAGAAAAAGGAAGGGTGTGGAAATAACAAGGGGTCAAACATGAGTTTGCATTGAATAGCTTCAAAAACAAAAGTGGAAATAATTTACAGAAAACCTATAATCAAACCCAATCAAAAAAAAAACCATCTTAGTCACCTTATCATCCAGGTGGATTATCAACAAATGTTGAAAAACAAACATAAAAAAAATACCCTTTGATTATCCCAACTATAAACAAAAAAAAAAAAAAACATGATCAGTAATGTGATGATCATTGGTGAACCATTATGGGATGAAAAGAAAAAAAAAGAAAAAAGAAAAAAAGTAGTGTTAAGCTAAAAGCCAAAAAAAAATGGCATGAGTGACCCACAAAAAATACCACACAATCCAACCAAAAAAGAAAAGAAAAGACTTACTTGAAACCAAAAGCAACCCCTAAAGAAACAAGAAAAACATATCAGTCTCAGGAAAAGGGGGAGGAAGAGGAGGAGGAGATCACCGCAAACAATTTTGGGTGGCTTCAGAGGAGGGGGAGGGGGAGGAGGAGGAGATCACCGCAAAAAATTGCGGGCGGCTTCAGAGGAGGGGGAGGAGGAGGAGGCTGCCAGAAATCAATCAAAGCGGAAGAAGAGGAGGAGGAGCTCACTGAAAAAAATTGCAGGCAGCAGCAGAGGAGGGGGAGGAGGAGGAGGCCGCCCGCAATCAATCTATCAATTGCAGGTGGCAGCAGAGGAGGAGGAGGAGGAGGCCGCCACCTGCAATTTATCAATCAACTGCCAGCGGCTGCAGAGGAGGAGGAGGAGGAGGGGGGGCACCCACTGAAATCAATCAATTGCGGTTGGCAGCAGAGGAGGAGGAGGAGGAGGGGCACTCACCACAATCAACCAATTGCGGGAGGAAGCAGAGGAGGGGGGGCACTCACTGCAATCAATCAATTGATGGCGGCAGCAGAGGAGGAGGTGGGGGAACTCACGGCAATTGATTGGGAGACAAAGGAGGTGGAGGAGAAGAAGGCGGGTGGGGAGTTTTTCTTCATCCCAAAAATTGAATTTTCCAAACCAGGAAGATCCCAGTAGTGCTCAAATCTGGTTGGTATGGATTTGCTGAGGTGGAGGTGTGGATGGGGGTTTTGCATGGGATGGATTGTGGATGGATGATGGTGCATAAATGGAAGGTTTGATGTTTGAAATCTGCCGTTTTCATGAAACCCACCATTTTGAAATACGCCAGTTAGAGGGTATGTGTATTTCAGAAACCCATCATTAAAAATGGTGAGTTTGGTCAAAAAAAAATGGCAGGTTTCTAATGGCGGGTTTACTAACTTTAATATGCCCCATTGTTCCTTTTTATTTTTATTTCCCACTTTTTGTTTTTCCATTTTTTTATTCTCTTTTTGGGCACATTTTTTGAAAGTTTTTTTTTTTTTTTTTTTGAAAAATTGGAAATTTTTAAATTTTTGGTTTTTTTTTTTCTATTTTTTTCAATTATTATTTATTTATTTTTTTTAATTTTTTTTTTCAACTTTTGTTGGTGTTTTTTGGGTTTGTTTAGTTTTTTAATTTACATTTATTTATTTTGCCTTATTTCAATGTTAATGTTTTTTTATTTGCTCACAACCCTGGATCTGAGAGCAAGTTGAAAATGGCTTTGAACCATTCCACACAACCCATTTTGAGTAGTGAATGGGTTGTTTTGGGTTGCAAATTCAATACTACCATTATCATATTTATATGCCATTTATGTTTGGTACAGGGTATTTACTTCCTGCTAGAAATATCAATTGTTATTCAAATAAATCAACTTTTGATACTTAATGTTTTTATTTTTTTTAAATTGATGGAGCTTATTTTTAATAAGTTGAAAAGGTATAAGTTACCCTTAAAAAACAGATACATCTAGCATTTTTATTTTTGGTACAAAGATATCTACATTCCATCAGAAATTTTGTTTTTTATTCAAAAAAAAAATGGGTTTTTGGTAAGTTTTCTAGTTATTTATGTACTGGATTATATTTTTGTTTTCATGTTTCAAAAATATTTGAATTCCCAGAATTAAATGGTTATATTCAGAGTTTTTTCATGTTTTTTTATGTTTGGTAATTTTTTTTTCAAATTCCACTGGAAATTTTCCATTTTGTGTAAACATATGAATTCTTATCACTTTTCTTAGGTTGGATGAATTATTTTTCAAATATAATTTCAGATTTTAATTCCTTGAAAAGATAATTGATATTTATTGAATTTTTTAATATCAAATTTAATTAATTGGTTTCAATATTTGAATTCTACAAAATCCCCACCCCAGATAGACCAAACAGGGTGTCTGTAGGCCTCAATTTAGCCCCCCAGGGCCTCAATTGATGTTTACAGGCCTTTTTTTGGGGGGGCCAAAAAGCCATCAAATTGTGTTTTCTCCCACTCCAGACACTTCTTTGAACCTTAAAATGGCTACCTGACTTCCTGGGGTGGGAAAGCACACTGGTTGGAATGATTATATTAATTTTTTACTTCATCGTTTTAGAAACAAATTGCTAAAATTGCACCCATTTTGAAAATTGACATGATTTTATTAGTTTATTTGATATTAATCCAGCATGAGCCTAAAAAAAAAATACAAAAGGTGTGGATCAAAGTGTATCATGTTTTAAGAGTTTAAATATGAAATAATTAGTAATAACTGTAATAAAAGCCACAATGGCCATGATTTTATCTATCAACATTTTTTGTGTCATCAAAACCACCTCTGCCATTTTTGTAGTAACTCTCTGCATAATCATAGTCAAATACACTGTCATAAACACAGTTCTGACACTAATTCAACCAAAACAACTCAACCATTCATCAGCTTCAAACACATCTCAAGTACAACTTCACTTACTCCTGTACATTCAACTGGATAGTACACCTGTACACCTTTCAATCTCCACCTTCCCCTACCAGGTTCAACCAATCCCCCTATGGGATAACCTCTAGGCCCATGTACACCTTACCACCGAGTCATGTGATTCAGTCAACCTTCTCAGGACCTCTCCTTCTCAGAGTGGCTGGGTACATCCTCCATCTCCCCTCAACCCAATTGGTATATGAGTTAGTACATATTACACTTAGTATATACATAGTAAACACTCTCCGCCATCTGTTCAGCCCATACTCCCGGGACTCCAGATCAGTACCTTTAAAACCTTCCTGGATAGGCTCATCACCCAATCAGTCAACTACAGCCTCCAGCCCAATCAATCAACATTTAATAACATGGGAACTCCAACCTGCAACACCAGCCACTCATTGCTCAAGGCCTCCTTCTCAGCTCTCACATATACTGGCCTCTCCTTCCCTCCTAGAGTAATTCCCCCAAAGGAATTAGTATACTACTTCTTAATGGTTAGTCCCTCTGCCAGTAGGTGTCATCTCAGCACAAGACAACCTTCACCCAGCCTTCTTAACTCATATCACCTTGTTGCTTCCTGTTGTTACTCTTATAGGATTCAACAACCTCCTCCTGGACTTTTCCATTCCATCCTTACATCTTCTCATCACTTGTACTCCTCCTTTCATCTTCTTCATTGAAATTCCAACAAATCATCCTTGAATTCTATGATTAGTAGTGCCTGCGTCTTCAGCCCCTTGCACTCCAGGGGCAGTTGTGACATACACCCCCAGTATCATTTTAATCAAATTCTAACCCATAAAAGTTGTAGCCATGAGTATTGCTTTATCCAGCATCATTTCAATAATTTGTGAGCCAATCCAAAAGGGTATTTATTTTTGAAGAGGGTAGAGATTATTTCTAAGGGAAGGGTGTTTGGGATCTGGGAAGGATTGACAAAAAATCTTTTAGTTTTCCACTTGAGTCGAAATTCCATGGTTTTTCTGGCTTATAAGGAACTGAGGATTGTACTTGATAGTTTGAAAAGGACCTGGGGCAAACTGATGATTGCTCTGACAGAAATAAAATTGGGAAGGGGGGCTAGGATCTGGGATTCTGCCTATCAGTAGAGGGATACAAGGATTTGAGGGATGATGGGGATGGCTACTCCATTTTATCATTGGAGTATGGTGACAAGGATCTAGCAGGTGGGGCTTCATTCTCCAAATGGTTATTTGGCAAGGAAACATTAAATTATCTCAAGGAGCCACTGAAGTGCATAGTGGTTTTGAAACCCAATTCTCATACAGGGAAATTTGGTTGGTGATCACAATTGTTACGGATCATGAACTCCACAGATGATTTGGAAAATTCAAAGTTTTCTGACTCATGGTTTCCCGTTCCTTCAACTGTATCAACATGCACAAGTTCTGGACAATTTCAATCAATAATAGTGGGATTTGAGTTTCTGAGGTCCTGAGATTCATCAACTGCCTCTCCCCTGTTTCAAAAGAACACCAGTATCCACCTTAAATCTAGGAGCATCTTGCATGTTTCATTCCTTCCTCCAAGCCAAAGATTGGCAAGTAGGACCCCATTGGCAAGCTCTAGGGGCATATTTAGATCTAACAGGGTTATGTCAATTTGACTCAAACTAATCATGAATAAAAGATGGGAAAAGAGAGGATTTTTTATGCTGAAGGAAGGTTTGGAGGTGGCTGAGGAAAGAAAACATCCAACCTAATGAATCACTGTTTTTTTTTTTTTTTTTTTTGGACATTGTGATAGTACTCAGTTTCACCATAAAAAAACAATGATCACCTTATTTCAAGTGATCATTGTTTTTTCATGATGTTTGGTTGGGAGGGAAAGGGTCTTTTGAGTATACATCAAAAGGATGAGAAAAAAAAATTGAGTGATGGATTTTTTGGAATTTATTTTCAAAAAGTAGATTTTTGATCTTCTGTTCTTCAGAGAATCTTTTAATCCAGGCTCGAGACCTATAGTGAACCAGGATTGGAGATTGTCAAATTTATCACCATAAAAAAAAAAAAAAAAATTGATGGCACTTGCGAGCAAGTGCCATCAGTTTTTTTTTATTGTGGTGCAAATTACTATGGGATGTGGAGCAGGCATGAGTGCCCTTCTATTTGTCCCTGTCAACCTTTTGGTTATGGTGTCAAAGCAAAGCAGGCAATGGGAAATTAAGTTACAACATGCTCTAACCCCACCTCTGTCCACCTAAAATTCAAGACTAGTGTCTTGGTCATCCCATCTACTTTTGTCACAGAACAATCTGCCTCCTCTTCCATCTAATTTTGAATCTAGAGTTCTGATTTTCTTTTGGGGGGGAAACTTTTTGATTGATTGGTACACCTTGAAACTAGATCCACCAAAAGATTCTCATCAATCATAAGATCATTGATTCCCTTTGTCTCTCCATCACCAAGCCCCATAGTCCCTACATTTTTCACTGTATTTAACAGAAGTTGTCTCTACAATAAATTTAATTTGGTTGGACCAATTCCAAATCTCTGAGCAGGATCACAGCTTTTGTTTTATTTTTATTCTTGGATAAGTTCTTTGAAAACCACCTTAAATTTTCAAAATTTGATCCTTGGAATTGGATGAACTTGTATGGTACCAGTATACCTCTCAAGCCAAGGGGATCTTTTATAACCTTTGACCAGGTTCAGATGGCATCTCAAACACCAAGCCAGATTTTGATCTTCTCTGTACTTCCTAAGAAGGTCCAAATTTATAGATTGTTCCTGAATCTAGTGAAATTTATTCAACCCACAGCCCTCTAAAACTTTAACCCCTCACTAGGAATTTGATCTGGCTATCAACCCAAAGAATCATTTCACCCCCTCTCCAGATTGGAAAAGTTTACACTCTGCCTCTGTTGGAAATAGAGGAAATGTACAATTGTAAAAGTGGATTTTTTTTATTCTTGTGTTACTATTATCATTATTATTAAAAAGGTTCTCTCAGCCCACCCATCTTCCTCCCCTACTAGTGCTCCAAATTTTCTTTTTTTTTAAAAAAAAAAAAACGAAAAAACAGGGAAACAGAATAGATGCTACATTGATGATGGTGACTTGAATAAATTAAGTATTTGTGAGACCTTTCCTCTGCCTCTAGTATGTATCTAGTCTCTTTAAGCAAGTTTAAAAATTTGATTATTTTTTTTTACCAAATTTTCGAACAATCAGTGCTTAAGAAGGTTTGATTATTAAAGCGCACCCTGAATCAAAAAAAAAAAAAAAAAAAAGAATTGCCATGAGAACTGAAGCGGGCTTAATTCAAACGATCCAGTCGAGCCGGTTGGATGGATGAGTGAACGCTGCTCCAGAGTGAGCTTTTGAACGATTCGGATGAGTCATGGATCTTGAGTGAGCTAGGTTGTTGAGATTACTGTCCGTAGGAAACAACTCGACCGTAATCTCATGAAGTAAGATCCAAAAAAAAAAAAAAATCATCCTAAGCTCATGAGTGATCATGAATTTTAAGACCCATTCAGAGAAACCTGTCTGGTCTTTAGCATCTGTTAAGTTCTTGGGTTTGATCTTAGATAGCAGAGGAATCTTAACGGATCCAGAAACAAAAAAAAAAAAAAAAACCAAAATCTAATCACCAGGTGGAAACTGCCGACTAATATGACCAGTCTACAGAACTTACTGTGATTTAATAATAATCCTTACCAAAATGGTTTATGTATGTTTGTTATATGTTCAAAGTTTCCCCCCCCGTCTTGCCGTTCCTCTCGATCAGCTGATGACGAAAGGGGGTTGATATCCCAAGAGCCCTCCCTCGCTGGCTTTGCCAACCGTCAGGGGAATCCATTGATTGATGGATTATCTTTTTTTTTTTTTTAAAAAAAAAAAAAAAGAGAAAAAACTTGGCTTCAAGACAAAGAGAAACATCATGTTGCAGCACTCGGAGTTTGTGATCAGGGATGTATTATTTATTTATACTCGATACCCTTTTGTAGTTGACCAAATCTGTGATCGTCTGCCACCCGGATGACAAAGGGTGTATCAGACATGCCTCCTAGCCTTAAACTCCTCAACATCAACAGAGCTAGAACGACGCTGGAAAGTCTAGGGTATGGAACTGGGTGCTGCCATTCTTCCAGCCATCATCTCCGAATGGAGACCATGGGTTAGACACGGCCAAAGCAGTGAGAATTCACTCAGACTACCAAGATAGCCTTTGTATGTACCCCTTTCACGTTCGATTTCATGTTGTCATTGAATTATGCATGCATACATATTTACTTCTTCTCCATCTTCAATCGAATCACTACTCTATTCAAGATTGACTCATCAGACTTGGATATTCGATGGGAAGTGAGATCTTCTTCGATAAATACAATTCCTTCTCTTTAAACCGATTCTGGCCTACATCATCCTCAGAGCTGTTGGACCTTATCCGATCAACATCGACCGGGTCTCCTCCAGTAGGAAGGATCCGGGCCTACCCAACAGACCATGTGGGAGGAAGGCGTTCACTGGTGGTTGATTTTTTTTAAGAAATGGAAAAAGTTTTCTTCTAGCAGACTCTGATGGCCCAAGTGTTTACTTTTCTTGGTCTGATTGATATCCGGTCGATGAGACCTCGATGGCCGACCATCTGCTTGTAGATATGTACTTATATGCGACCTGGTGATCAATGAGTGGTCCAGAGTCGATCGACAGTCATGGGTAGGTAGACCGCTTGAAGCTAACGGTCGATCGATCGAAGGCTTATATCACTTATCTGGTCGAGAGAGGAAGGGCGTTAGTAGTACTACTACTACTACTACCATCATCGGTATCCTGGATCTGTAGGTATGTAGATGCTTCGATCGAATCAGCCGGGTTGGCTTTGTTCTTTGGCTCTCCCGCTAAGCCGGGTCGATGAGTGCCTTTGTTCTAGTTTGTGCTAATCGATCACTCTCATGGCCACTTCGAGAGCCTCTGATCTAGAGTTTACCTAGACCGGGCCGCCGAGGGAGAACTCAAGGGGGAACAGAGATGACGATCAGCAGCTCGGGTTTCGATTTGTCGATCGGGGGGCCCTCGAGAGGTGTAGAGGATTGGCATGATGTCGGAGGAGGTTATGTATGTATGTACAAGGGTTCCTGGGAGCAAAGGCTTCTTTCTAAGGGGGAGAGAGAGAGGAGAGGCTAAGATGAGAAGGAACCCAACCAAGCGGGGGTTGGGTGGGCTGATCCGATCGGATCGGAGTGGAGTGGGACTCGGAGCGAGTGGCTCTTGGGCTCGGGGCGTAGTAGGGTCATCGGCTCCACGCAGTGTGAGTGGTTGGTGGAGAAGAAGGGTGACGAAAGTGTGTGTTGGACTGACTGGAGAAGAAAGGATGGATGAGATGAGCTTTGGGTGTTTCCTGATCCGGACCTAACACTGAGGCCATTGATGATGAGGATGCCATCCCGATTTCCGATCGAGGGAGGCGGACAAGCTTGTGGTTGGTTGGCCTTTGGAGCTGACTGACTGACTCTCAGCCGCGTCGAGTGCCGAGCCGGTGGTCTGAGTCTGAGGTGTAAGTGCATACTCACCAGGACTACTTAATCGCTGCCCTGCCCCAGCCCAGCCCTGGCCAGCTCTGCTTCTCGCCCGCCCATCCTCCTCCTCCTCCTCCTCCCTGATCCGCCATCACCTTCCCCCGAGACCCCCCGCGCGGCGCCCGGCTAGTGCAGCCCTTGTTGACCGTCCACCGTCCAGGCTTGTTTTCTCCCGCTTCCCTCTTCCCCCTTCCCCAGCCCATCCTCCTCCTCGCCATCCTCCCAGCTCCCCATCGACAGCCTCCGTCCATCGTCTGGCTCATCATGCCCGAGAAACAGATCACCCGACCGGGCATCGGCAAGTCAGTCCTCATCGCTTCTCTGCTTCTCTCACCCTCATCATCCCCCACCACTGACGGCCCTTGCTTCATCGTCGGTTCAGACTAGGTATCCCCATCAAGGTCACCGTCAATGCCTACAAGGTCGCCCTGCCCAGTACCACCGTCCACCACTACGATGTGCGCCCTGCCCCTCCATCCCATCCCTTTGTGCCTTCTCCCCAGGCTCGAAACTCATCCTCCTCCTTCTCCTTCCCCCGTCTCGCCCCGCCCGCCCCCGTCCGTCTCCCCCGACCGGTCCGGTCCCCGTCCAGCTCGCCGTCGAAGGCCTCGTTAGCAAACACGGTACCGTCGGTGATGTCCCTCCTTCCCTGGGCAGGGATATCTTCCTTGCCCTCAAGGCCATCAAAGCCTTTGGCGATACTGCTGTAGTCTATGATGGCCGCAAGACCTTGTTCTCCCCCAAGCAGCTCCCCTGGCCCGACCATCACCAGAGCGTGAGATCTCCCCCTCTCCTCGTTCGCCTCCCATCCCTACCTCGTCCCTCCACTCACCTCCCCCCCCCCCCCTTCCCCTCCTCTGGTCATGCTCAGTTCGACATCGATCTCGCCACCGCCGCCGAAAAGGCCTCCCGACGTCTACGCCCGTTCAAGATAGTGGTGAGTGGCCATCCCACCCCTCACCCCTTGGGGCCTCGTTTCGTCTGCTCATCTCCCGCTCATCGGGTCACCCTCTCAGATCAGCAAGGTCAACGAAGTCAAACTCGACAACCTGCTCAAATACGTCAAGAAGGAGGTCGGATCGACCCCCGATGAGGGCGTCTACATCGCCATGTGAGCACTCATCCTCCCCAAGCACCGTCCGATCAACTTGCGCTCAACTCGTTCTCATCTCGACCCCCCTGCTCGCTCCCCAGAACCGCCTTGAATGTCCTCTGTAATCACGACCTCATCATGACTCATGCTAACTCCAAGAACAAGTTCTTCCCCGCCCCGGCGCCCCTTCCACCTGGGCAGTTTTCGTCCAATTCGATCCTGAAGCTCAGATCTGGAATCGACATGTGGCGTGGCTATTTCAGGTAGGCCGTTCGATCGAGCCGTTTCTTTCTGCCCCGGGCACGCTTTGAAATCGTCCCTCCGTCGCCCGCTTGCTCTAGTTCGATCCGTATGGCACCTGGTGGTGTCATCTTGAACTTTGATCTGACCTCCCAGCCGATGTTGAGAGCTGGAAACCTTGCCAATGTGGCTGCTGGGCTTTTTGGCTCAGGTGATCCGAGCACGCTCAACGACCTCCACCCTCAAAAGTTTATTCGATTGGCTCGATACTTGAAGATGTTCAAGGTCTCGGTCGAAAGAGTCGATAAAACTTTGTTGAGATGCAAAGTTAAGGATGTCGCACCCTCTGCTCGAGATATCAAGTTCGAAGCCCCAGTCTCACCTGGCTCGGAGACCATGAAGGAATGGAACGTCGCCGTAAGAGAGCGGTTTCATTCTAGATGCCCCTTTTCAGTTTATCGTCCGTTCGTATCAATTGTTTTTTTTTTCTTCCCCGCCGTCTCAATCGACATCCACTCGCTCTTCAACACCACAGGATTACATCGAATTCACCTATGGCCGAAAGCTCAAGTCACCACGTGGCCCAGCAGTCAGACTGACCGCCAAGGGTTGGTATCCAATCGAACTATGTAACCTTGCCCCTGGTCAAAAGTATTCCAAGAAGTTATCTCCAGAAGAACTATCAGACGCCATCAAATGGCTGACTGTTAGACCTGGCGAACGCACCCAAATGCTTACCGAGGGCGTCTCCAAATACGTCACTCCCTCCACCAGGTCAGCGGTTGATCATTCCCAACCCTTTCCGCTGTACTCTAGCATTCGTTGACATTGAATTCACGATACCGATATCATGACGATCTGTCTTCATATATCTCTTCAGTCTTCGCCAGTGGGGAGTTCGTTTGGATCCAACCCCGATGGTCATCCCTGCTCGCCGACTCCCTCCTCCCACCCTCCATTACAGAGGACCCAATCCCCAAGCTCTCGATAGCACCAGGATCGACAACGGGGCTTGGAACATGGCAAAGAAGAGGGTATGGATCCAAGGGTTCTTTACGTTCTAGCCTCCAAAATAACTAAACTTTGCTCTCCAACACTTGACCTGCAGCTGCTCAGACCAGCGACCATCACTAACTGGTGAGTTTTATAACTTGATCTCTTCTCATCCTCTAAATTTTCTCAACCGTTCCTTGTATCCACAGGATGGCCGTTGCCTTTGGCGCACCACCCAGAGATGGAAGATCGGTCCAGTTCAACGCCCAAACCGCTGCAAGAGCCTTGGAAGGCCTTCAGTCTGGTTTACAATCCGTAGGAATACAAATCAGCGGTCTTCAAGGCCCAACTATCTTTGCCAGTGGTAAAGACTCGCCGAACCCGAATAACGATAATGGCGTGGGGGCGTGGATCATGTCCAAGACGAAATCGAAGCCTCAGTTGATTGTCTGTTTCCTTCGGGACAAGAACGCCTGGGAATACCGACAGGTCCGGTCCCTTTTTTTCTCTGATGGATTCTCTCACCAGCGTTACCCATACTGCACTCTTCTGTTACACCTCTAGCTCAAAATCTTTGGTGACTCGGTTCAAGGGATTGCTACTCAATGTTTGGCCGTCGACAAGGTAGCCACCAAGGCCAATGCTCAGTACTACGCGTCAGCCAACCGATTCCTTGCGCTTCCTTTGTGCCCTCCCAGTCTTGATACTGACTCCATTTTTTTTCGGCTCGGTTCCAATGTATCAGTAACGTTGCGCTCAAAATGTATGTTGCCGTGGTTTGTTTTCTTCAAGAGATGACTGTATCGAATTCATTGATTTCATCTATGTGCTTCACAGTAACGTCAAGCTTGGTGGTACTAATCATGGAGTGGGCGAGCAAGCCCGCCTCTTCCGTACCCGTACTATGGTGTTAGGTAAGTTTGTAAGATGTATCTTTTATCGAGTCAATTATCGATGGAATTCTTTGGTCGTCAAGCCTGATGCCCATTTTCTTCTTGTCAGGTGCCGATGTCACCCACCCCGGTGGAGACGGATTAGAGCCCTCTGTCGCTGCTGTAGTTGGATCGACCAATGAGTTTGCCGGGGCATACGCGGCCGAATTTTCCGTTCAGCCAGGTCGCCAAGAAATTATCAGTGACCTTCATCTCATGGTCCGCGTAAGTCATACTGGTTTTCACACACTTCATGCGTTAGACCAGCTTGCTGACTATCAGGTACTGATGATTCAATGTCTGCCGAATTTTTCAGGAGCTCTTGATTAAGTTTGCCCAACGAAACGGTGCATTGCCGGACCGTTTAATATTTTACCGTGATGGTGTTAGTGAAGGTCAATTCCCCGAGGTGGTCGGTAGAGAAATCCCTCTCGTCCGTCGCGCCATCCAATTAGTTGGAGAAAATGCGAAGTACAAGGTCAGTTGGTCCGAAGGCCTTTTTTTTCTTGTGATAGAGTGCTTGGCTGAGATCTCACTCCCCAGGCTCAAGCCGATGCCATCAAGTTGACTTTTATCGTATGCGGTAAGAGACACCACTTCAAATTCGGGCCCACCTGTGACAAAGATGCGGACAGAAACGGCAACCTGTTACCGGGCGTGGTCGTTGATTCGGTAAGCGAGCAACTCAGTGGGCTTTTCAGTCATTTCAAAGGCTGATGTTGATGCTTGATAAACCGGCAGGCCATCGTCCATCCGTTCGATTTCGACTGGTACGGACTCAGTCATGCCGGTCTCTTGGGAACTTCTCGTGCCTCTCATTACACGGTCCTGGTTGATGATGCCAAGCACGCAGTCGACGAGCTCCAGAAGGTTAGTATCGTGTCAATTTGTCCGTTTCCTCCGGGTCCTTTGCTTACGCCTTTCGAATCCTGCTTTTTTTCAGTTGACATATCATTTGTAAGCCTTGAGGCATCGTCGAGAGAGTTTTTTTCTGTTCAACCCACTGAACTATTCGTCGCCGTTACATCTATTCAATCAGATGCTATACCTACGCCAGAGCTACTCGATCTGTCTCGATCGCCACCCCGGCTTATTACGCTCATCACGGTAAATCTCCAGGAGCTCTGTCGTCATGATTTAAAGAATCTGCTGGCCTGGATTCGACTGACCAAGACGCTCATTTGAAGTGTGTACAAGGATTAAACAGATGCTTTCTGCGATTGATGTGAAGTCGAACATGAGTAGTGGGACACCCACCGATCAAGATGTGGAACGAACCTTGCAAGCCTACCAAGCAAAGGCCACTGAGTTGCGCAACAACTTCCGGTCCACTTATGCAGTACGTCTAGAGCAGCGAGCATGCTTCTAACCGGATCTACGCGTCCTGGAGACATGCTGACCGTTTTTTCCCCTCCTCTTTTCCTCCCTTTTTTCACTCTTGAATGGGTATTCCTGACATCCAGAAAGCTGGCAATTTCCCGATGCACGAATACTGGATGTGAGAGTGCCGCATCCTAAGATTGGGCCCACTTCGAGAGACGGGGGTGTTGGGCTCAGTGCTCGCTCGGAGCTTCTCTTGCTTAGCCCCCAAGACAAGTGCGACCCGAGATCCAATAATTTTAAAAGAAGAGGGATCAGCGTCTGGGCAAATGGCTCTTATCGCATCTTTGCGGGCTTGACGATCTGAAATACTAAACAAGCTTACTCGATTGTGTGTTTTTTTGCCTGTGCTACTTTGGATTGGGGGAAATGATGGTGAAAAAAAAAGATACATGTGCTCATATACCCATAGGCTCCCCATCTATATACACCCTTTACGACGGATTCCTTGATTTATCACAGCTTGGTATGGTTTATCACGAACTTGGTAGAACAAGTAACTTTCAACCTCACAGAGAATTAAAATCACAAGGATCGTATTGTATTCTTGAACAACGTCACGCTTATGTTATCGGTGTGAAGAAGGGATTCCAGCAGGCCTGCCTATCTCAGCTTGCCTCACTGTTCTCGCGGGTTACTTCTTTTCTGGCGGTCGTTTGCTTGCTCGAGTCGAGGATGACCTCATCCCACTATCTTGTCTATCTATATATAACGCGCCCATCGATGATGTGTGTATCCATTATCAGGAAACCACTCACCGCGTAGAGTTGATTTAAGGAACAAACTTGTTGTATTTCTTGGGACCTTGATCTGATCCATCATCATCGTCTCATCATCCATCGATGGGAAGAGAAACGTGGTGAATGCAGGAGGTACCCAAGGTCTAGCTACGAACCTGAGCGAACTCCCTCCCGGTTCTGAACTACTTGCTTCCTCGATTTGAGAAAACGTGGATTGATCCGCTACGGTACTTGCGGAGATGGGGGGGGGATGGGGCGTGGAGGATTCGCATAGATATGTATGGGATCGGGGGGGGGGGGGTTCGTGCATCCTCGATGACTCGAGGGCTTGATTTGTCTACTTGAAAAAAAAGAAAAAATTCTTTCTTTCGATTTGCTTCGATTCGATCCGGAAAAAAAGGAAAAAGATCAAGGAAAAGAAAAGGAGAGGTTAGATGAGATTGGAGAGAGAGAGAGGGGTCCATGATGTAGATCGATGTATACATGTATGTATGAATGAATAACTAAAAACACCCAGAGGGTGAGAAAGAGAGAAAGAGAGAACGATGATGAGTTGACTCGTCTTTCAAGTAGGATGAGGGCGAGGATGAGGTGAAAGGTGAGTGAGGACCGACTTTCAGGTGAGTAGTAAGTGGTGGTAGTGGACCAAGCATCCTGCTTAACCGAGATCAAAGACTTGGAGAAAAGATGTAGGTGTGTACTTATGTATTCTCTCTTGGTCTCTCTCTCTCTCTCTCTCTCTAGTGTTCAGACGTGTACAGACTGGGCTTTGGGGTCTTGGTTAGACCTAGTCTTGAGTGGTATGGTCGGAGGGTCTTAGATCTTTGTCAACCGTCGATACTTTACTTTATCCGGCTATCTAGACTTTGGGCGGTCTAGGGTACCTACCCCACTCATAGACTGTCTTGGGTGATCTTTCTTTTCTCTCTCTCTCTCTCTCAAAAAAAAAAAAAAAAAAAAAAAAAAAAAAGGTGGGGGGGGGGGGACCTTTGGTGGGACAATAAAATCAAGATGGGCAAGCTTGGAGGAGACACCAGACCATTGGATCAGGAGTTGAGAGTCTGGATGGTAGCCTGAAGAGATTCGATTCTGAGATTTCAGATGGAGGCCACGACCATGGGATGAGGAGGGGGGAGTAGTGGTCATTTGGGGGGGTGGGGTTTTTCGCTGGAGTCATGACTCGAAAAGATTAGATCGAGGCCTCAGGTTTCAAGTGGGTAGGTATGCCTCGCTTTTGGGAACTTAAACCCATAAGGAAACGCACCAAGTGCGGGTGACCTAGACTTAGGCAACATCCTCGATTGAAGAATTGGAGTGGAGCAGAGGAGGAGAGAAAATGTGTTGATCCGATTCGAATTCTATCCATGGAAACCTCAAAGTGATTTTTTAAGGGGTCATGTTCACCATCATGACCAAATGAATTCATTATCCAGAACAACATCAAAAAAAAAAAAAAAGAAAGAAAAGAAAAGAAAAGAATTCTTTCCATCAGGGTTTCAGTGGGTAAATTTGTGATAAGCCTGGTCAGAGAGGTGAATGGACAAGGATCTGATGAGGTGTGGTATCCAACAGATGAGGATCTCTGGTGAGCCTACTGGAATGTTTTTTTTTCTTAAGCAGACTGAACCACCTTGCAAAAGCTTGGATTGATTTTTTTCTTTTTTATTTATTTATTTATTTATTGTTTTGAGTAGGTGTTTGAAAATAACATATAAAGGAAGCTTTAGAATCCTTGGGATAGAATCTGAAGTTGTGAGAAGGATCTTTGGTTGAGGTTTAATGACACGATCCAAACCTTGACTGGTACCAGACAGAGTGAGATAGGAATATAAACCCAACACCAGAAAGTGTAGACTGAGCCATTCAAAAAGTCCTGTGGAGTCCTTGATAGGCAATAAAGACCTCATGAAGATTCCCAACCAGAAAATCCTTGATTTTCAAAATCTAAAAAACTTACTATTGGTTGTATTTAGAGTATAATGAGATGTGGTTCAAATGTCAGGCAAGGGCATAAGATGAGATAATTCAGGAATGCAATTCACAGATTCATGTAGATGAAGACTATGAGAGAAGGATTTTATTGTCTTGGGAAGTTCTGTGTTGGGATGAAGGGAAGGTGAAAGTTGAGGACATCAGATTACTCAATGACAAGGATTAAACAATGGAGACATCACCAAGTTGAATTGGGAATTAATACATTAGAAATGGTAAGCAATGGTGGATCACCCCTAGTATGATGATTGGAGCAGATCATCTTGGGGATTTTCTAGCATTTCAGAGGTCCATGAGGATGGGGAGAGGGGATTCTTGGATTATCTTTTTTATTTGTTGTATTGAATATTTAAGGAAGGTCTCTCTAGAGATGAGAGTAGATCATCATACAATACATCCTAATCCATCGCTAATTTTATAAATCATACATCATCATAAAGTTTTTTCTTCTTCTTTTTGTTGAATGCATACAAAACTACACACAAAGAAGGGAAGATAACTTGTGAGAAATATGTACCATTGATCATTTTCAGAGAACCTGATTCTATTTCATAGTGCAGAGCTTCATCAAGGAAGTAGTTCCAACAGTACTCAGTTTCAAGATTCTAGGAAAGATAGAGTTTGGAGTAGATGTTTTATATATGGAGGAGTAAGAGTATCAGGAGAACCACAGGATCTGGAAAATCAATTCTAGCATTCAATCTCTTGCACCACAACCATCTTTTTTCTTTTTTTCTTTTTTTTTGTTTGGGGGGGGGAAGTTTTTGTGTGCATGGATTGAGAAGGATAGGAAAGATGAATACATAAAAATTAATAGAAGAAGGAGATTTAAAGTGGGAAGGGTGGTGTGACATTGGGGTTGGGAAATGCTGGTGGGAGGTGAGGGGGGGCATGGAGATTTCATCAGACTAGATGGATGAATAAATACAAACCATAGTCTATCTAAAGCTGTAAACCAACCATTTTTCCTCACCAGATTAGGATTATGATCAATTGACTAGATTTCAACTAAGAATTTTTTTTTTTTAAAAAAAAAGTACATCATTCAAATTTGAGTCACATTTGAAAGGGGTGGTTCAGGTTACAGAGGGTCAAAAAAAAAAGAAAAGAAAAATTAATGAGACTTATTCCCTTATTTTTTTCAAGCTTTCTATTTTATTTGGTTTTAATTTTTGAGGTTTGTCTCAAGTTTTTTGTTTTCTCATAAAATAATGATAATGATGATTAAAAACAAACTAGATAAATTAAAGGCAACATTAAATTTGCAACCCAGGGGTTGAAAATGGGTGTGAAAAGCTGTTCACAACCCATATCAGTCATGAATGGAGGTTCACAACTCAACAAGTTTCAAGAAAAAAAAAATCAATGAATAAATAAATAAATTGAAACAAATAAGTAAGTAAATTAAAAATAAATAATTAAAATCATTAAAATTAAAAATAAATAATTAGATGAAATAAATCAAAAATATAAATAAATAAAATAAAAATAAAAATTTCCAAAAAGCACACCACAACTCAAAACAGGTTGTGTGGCGTTGTTTGCAACCCATCTGGGTTGCAAATGGCCATTCTTGCCTAGGATGGGTTGCAAACAGCCATTCACAACTCAGATGGGTTTCCAACAGCTGTTCAAAACTCAGATGATTTTCAAACGGCCATTCACAACCCAGATGGGTTGCAAACCATGCCACACAACCCATTCTGAGTTGTGAACAAGTTATGTATGGTTGCAAATTGAACACTGCCCATAGATTAATGAATTTTCTACTAGCTTAAGATCTTGATTTGAAACAATCTAAACAAATAAGATTCAACAGGGCGTAATTTGAATCTTGATGGATGATGGATCTAAAGAATTTTTTTTTTTTTTTTCAAAAAAAAAAAAAACATCTGTCACATCAAAAGATTCATGAGATTCACAAGGTCATTCAATTAAGATGATGAAAATTAGAAAGAATTAAAAACTTGGTTCTACCATTGGTTAGAGACACCATCATAGCCTTCAAAATAGATTTCATTAAATTGGGAATTTATTTGATGAGGTTGTAGAGCGTTTTGATGTTGATTTTACCCAGGAACTCTAGCGGGTGCTTTGAGTTTTTGGGATAAAAATTTTTGGGTAAAGCTTTTAAAATTTTTTTCAAGTTTTCCATGAGTTCTGTATAGGATTGAGGTCAGGTGATTGAGCAAGCCATTTTTTTTTTCTTTTTTTTTTTTCAAAAAGAAAAAGAAAAAAAAGATATTGTTGGTTCATTTCCAGCCCTTGCTTGTCTTGGCCTTGTTGAATGAGGCCCTATCTTACTCTGAGAAATAATTTGATCAATCAAATCAGCTGATCCATGGGTCCAGATTGCCTTCAATTTAAACCTAAATGTAATGATTTGTTATTTTTCATTTTGGAAGGATGATCAGAAGTGGTGAGTTGATTTCAACTTTGAAAGCACCCCATACCATAACCAAAGAACTTTCAATCTTGAATTTTTGGGTTCCAAAAAAAAATCTGATTTAAAATCCTCTGAAGGGGTTTCAAAAGGCCATTAATTTCTTGGAGTGCTTAACAATCACAAATCTTGATTTGAATTTTCATATGACCTTCTGCAAACCTTTGATTTTTCAAGCCTTGGTATTTTCGGGTAAATTTGAGTTTCATTTTTCATTGATTATATTTCTGTGATCCACAGTTAATCCCTCTTTTACTTAGTATATTCAAATTATGTTGTTTTTAACAATGGAAATCACTCATTTGTTCCTCCTTGGATCAAAGTAGATTATCCCTTGAGACCCTTCCCCAGATCTGTTTCCCTTTAAATCACAAGTTTTATTCTCTCATTATCTTCATTAGGCCTTATAACCAGTCCTAATTTTTACAATTTGGAGTTCCTGGGTGATATAGCTATTTTGGATATTTAGAACAAGAATTTTTCAATGGGGGGGCAGGAGGTTTTTTGAATGAGTGAAATGGGTTAGAAATCAATTTTAAACCATTGAAAAACAAAAAAAAAGAGGAAATATTTCTCTTGCAACCTGGCTGCCAAGTTGGCATGCTCACATTCCATGATTCTCTACCCTTTTCAACCTTCACCATAAATATATTTTTTCCCATTTGGAAACAAAATTTGAGATTTGATAGATGTTTTCAAGGTAGGAAGCTTCAGAGCATCCTTCTGAATCTTTTTGGGTATTTAGCTGAAAAACTCATGTAAAGAAATTAACAATCTTGAACCACAAAAGAAAATATTCCAAATCATTAGGTTTTCCTATGGTACACCAAAAATATTTCAAAAACCCCCCATGGTGTGTCAAATTAGTTTGAACCAAATATTTGGGGGTTTTATCAAGGATGAATGGGAGAAAGGCTTGATTGAGGTATAAAAATAAGTGTGGGATCAGGGAAAAGGTTTGAATTTACATGGTTGAGTTGTTACAGATTATTCAATAGCCTGGGTTTGATACTCAGGTGGAAAGCAACCCTAACCATTACAGGGAGTGGTAGATTGATGGATTGCAGATCTGAAATAAAAATAGAAATGAATGGGATGAAACCAAGTAAATTGGTGTGACCACCCATTTCACCACCATTACAGTAAATTTATCCTCTCAGAATAGCACCAAAAGATGGTTGCAAACTTCCAAAGTCCAGGGAGCTTTCTGTTCCTATTTTCTCATTTCTGAACCTTGAGCCAACAAACCAAGAAGACATATTGAAGAGGCTGGTAAGAAAATTAAACCAAAAGATAAATAAAAATAATTGCTCCTGATATTGTAAAATGAGAAAATAAATTATCTAGTGATTCTAAAAAATCTAGACATGAAATCCGGAATTGGTATGAATGATCAAACATTGAAAATTTAAATCACATCCAAAATACAATCAGTCAAAAAATATTTGAAAACAATATAAAATGAGGATATACAATATATTCATGAAATCATTCTCAAAAATTTGATTATCTGAAAGTTACCATCCACAATCTTTGAGAATACTTAATTAAAAAAATACCAAGAGGAGCTATAAAGATTTCTATAAAAACTAACACACTGGAAACAGATTATGGAAAACATCTTATTAGATTATTATGAAAGGCATGAATTGGAGTTGATCAATAAACTCAAAGATCTGAAGAACCTGACTAGATCTCTTCATGTTTTGACTGACAATTCTTGTAAAAATGTGTATGCTGTTCTGGCCTTGTAAAAGGCATCAAAAAAAATCAATCAACCTTTTTTTGAACTTCAATTCCAGAGACACACCTCTGACAATATCTTTAAAGAATTGAAAAAACCCTCAAATCAAAAAAAGGGGAAATGTTAAATTCACAACTCAATCAGCCGTGTGGCACCCTAACCAACTCAAATGAGCCGTGTGGCATGCTACATGACTCAAATGGGCCGTGTGGAAAGCTACACAACTCAAATAGGCCATGTGGAATGCTACACGTCCCATTTAAGTTGTGTGGCACACTAAACAACTAAAATCAAGTTGTGTAGCCTCCACTAAATAATAAATAATAAATAATAAATAATAAATAATAAATAATAAATAATAAATAATAAATAATAAATAATAAATAATAAATAATAAATAATAAATAATAAATAATAAATAATAAATAATAAATAATAAATAATAAATAATAAATAATAAATAATAAATAATAAATAATAAATAATAAATAATAAATAATAAATAATAAATAATAAATAATAAATAATAAATAATAAATAATAAATAATAAATAATAAATAATAAATAATAAATAATAAATAATAAATAATAAATAATAAATAATAAATAATAAATAATAAATAATAAATAATAAATAATAAATAATAAATAATAAATAATATAATAAATAATAAATAATAAATAATATGGTTGTGTACAGGGTACAAAAATCAAAAATGCCCATTATGGGGGGTATATGCCCCCCCAGGGGTTGCGCGTGTTTAGAACAACTGTTTGGAGTAATGTATGGGCCCCCATGTGTTGAGGGTCCCTACACAACTGCCAAAGGTTGTGTGGGGCCCTACACGGCTCCCACATGACTGGAGCTGTGAATTTAACATTACCCAAAAAAAAAATCTCAAGGAAATTTCTTCTGTTGAAACAGATTCTTTCTCAGTGATGGACAAGTTTTGGGACAATTCAAATGCTTGAAATCAAAAAATTCTCAAAATTAATTGTAATCTACATGTTTATAATTTGACAGCAAAAGATTTAATAAATTATCCTATCATGAAATAGTTTATCAAAGGGATCAAGATTCTGGTCAAATAATTGTATAATTCTGGCTTCTGGTGTGAGTATCTCTCAGAATAGTGTATTGAAAATGGAATCAGTTATGGTCTTTGAAACACATTTGTACTCAATTTCTAAATTATGCTTAGAGGTTCAATAAAATGAAGGCAGATCCAAAGTTTTCTTATAAATGATGTAGAAACAAAAGCTGGATACTCCATTAATAAGAAAAATTATCCATAAAATAATAAAACTGAAATCACTTTACTGCACATTCTGTTATGGTCCAAATCCTCTAGCCAGTAGTGACTACAATAGGCCATTTGGAAAGATATGCAAAAAAAAGTTGGCAGAAATTTGGAAAGAGCTTCTTGATATTTAAATATACATGGAATCTTCTAAATTATACTCAAGATTTGAGGCCTTCAAGGGCCATTCAATATATCTCCTCTGCAAGTCTTCTTTTGTTTTTCAAGACACCACCCACATCATTTATTTTTTTTCTCCATCCATCACATAGAAATACAATTATTTCAGATTTTCCCTCATGCAGCTGTTGTTGAAGGTATTGTCTTCAATCATCAATGCTATCAAAACCAAAAAAATTGAAGACCTCAAATTTGAAGATCTTGAGCCAGACAAAATTACACTTACTCCAAGGTGATTCAGTTTTGAATTCTAAAAAATACCAGGCAAGAAATTCAACCAGCCAAAATTCTGAATATGAGAATATTCCAGCATATGATGCATTCATCCCCTCAGATGACTTGACTTTTGACAACAGCATATCAAATCACATCCCAAGCCTCCCCATCATCTCAAGACAGAATTCCCTCATTGAAACAGTGTTTCATTTTGATCAGTGGGAGAGGGTGGATCAACTCTTTTGAGATAATTTTTGAAGATGATCTTGATGAGTATAATAATTTGCACCCTATGTAAGTTTGGGCTCCTAAAAGCTATGTTTGGTCTGCTTTCCTTTTTTTATACTTTTTTCATCAAACCCGTTGTTTTTTATCCTTGCTTTCTAACCTCATTACCATGTTCTTGTCAAGTTTTCTTCATGAACCAGCATTGTTTTTACACAAGCATCAACACTTTGAATAAAGTATGTACTTCAATTTTTTTTTTTTTTTGGGGGGGGGGCAATGTGATGGCACGCCACTGTCGCCACCTGCAAATGGTGATAGTGGTACCATTTTCCCAAATCTGGCGCCGCCAACCTTATTGGACTGACATATTGCACGTTATGAAGTTTGTTTCAGCTATTATTGTCACGACCAAGGTTGTGAAACAAGTTATGGCATGATCCTCTTGGTAAAACGTGTTAACCTTTGAAATTAAATTCACCACCCAACTTGTATCCGCGTGCTGTCAGAAAGTTCCGATGTAGTTGTCAATACCAAAACCTCACTTATCCGTTCTGTGGAATTTTTAAAAAAAAGGAGGACCTGTCACCGAATCGCGATCAAGTACCCCAAACAATGGTACCTACAATTACTCTTACGCGATTGCTGAGGCGAAAAATAAAATTCGACGGCTGATGAATAAAACTCGGTCGCAGGACATATCGGGCGTCAAATACCTCGGTGGGGTACAGCTGTCAAGCACCTCTGAGAGTTCCGGGTGTAGCGGCCACATCCCGATCGTCCAAATCTCACGAGCGACAAACAAACCCATGCGGAAGTAATCAAAGTTGCTCCAGGAGAAAGTAGGAGAAGCGGAAGCGCCTCCGACAATTTCTTCAAGTAGCGTTTGGCAGGTAGGTCGGCTTTTGAAAACCAGACACCAACCGACGCGTTGCATACGCATCTTTACCATTTACCCGAAAATGTGGGTACGGAGAAGTACGGTCCTCCAATTTTACGTTTTACAATCGTTCAACATCTCATGCGATCCTTTCACGCCTGAGAGGACTACTAATGAGCTAGCTGAGACTGGTATGTGGGGTTTTATCAACTTCGAAAAGAAAAAAAAAACGTAACCAAGGACCAAAACCGTTCCAACTTATACCGGGAGCTAATCGGTTTCCTAGGTTCTATGGAGTCTTTTCTCTCCGATTCGCACGCCCCGAACGCTGGCAATAACCCTTGTTTTGGTGACATGATTCATCCAGGTTGGTTTTCTTCAACGCTTTTTCTTTTAGTAGAAAAAAAAAGACTTGTGTGGATACACTTATCCATTGGTTCGATCCAGATTATACCTACCGCCATGCACCAAACAATCCCTTCATCAGATTCAACAATGAAGAAGAAGAATCAGAAAGAAAGAAGAGGAAATTTGAACTGGAATTCCGAAACATAGGTAGACAAGATTCAGGATGGGTGGGAAAAAAGGATTTCTCGTATTTGGTTCTTTGAACTGATTGCGTTTTTATTTTGATTGCGATCACTTTTGCTTAACCAGGGAGAAGATGGTTCTAGTAGGTTCTTTACAATGAAAATTTATCAAAAATTATTCTCTACGGATTAAAAACTATAATCAAATTCGCTTGATTTTTTCATTCTTTTTCTTCAAGTTCGCAAGCAAGGAAGGATGGAAAAATACGGGGAAAAAGATGGTCGGTCAATTATACTCTCATTTTCGGTCCGAGGCTCTAAAATAATGCTCATTTCTGTTGGTTTTTTTATTTTTTATTTTATTTCCTATTTTTATTTCATTTTTTAGAAATTTCAAAGTACTTTGGTGAAATTATGACAGAGATGATGATTTGGGAAGGAAAAATCTCGCAAGGACCACTTGAAACTCAGGCAAAGATTGCAATCGCAGAAAAACTTGAAATGGTCTATCTATCATTGTTGAGGCTATTTGATAGAAAATCACCAACTATCAAAACTGAAGAGTATCACTTGCAGCTTGAAGGTAAATCAATTAACCCCAAATCACCTATTCAATTGATGCATAATTTTGAATCAGAATGGATGAATTCTTTTAAGAATATGAAGTTTCTTTTGAGAGAATTGATTACTGAAAATAAAATGGAACATGAATCAATGAAAAAGGGCTGGGATAATATTATATCTCTTCTAATAAAGGTATTGATTGAAAATAACATAGTCCATCATTCCTCTATTTTGAAATTCTGAAAGGAGGATTATTTACAAATATCAGAGGAACTAATGAGAAAAACAATCAATAATAATACAATACATAATATTTATTATTATCTATTGTTATGATGAGTTATCTTGATGGTGTCCAAAATTAATAATATGAAAAAGGTATCAATTCTGATGATTTTTATCACTGATTGGAATATGTGGTCTCTGATTTAAAAGCATGGTTCCATGCCATGTTCTATACTATGGAGTAATTCAATTAAAAATCAATTTTAACAAGGCTAAATTCACATCTTTTTAATGACTAAATTGGATTCAATAGTAGCCAAGGATCAATTCACACCTTGAATATTTATCAATTTATGAATTTTCAATTTTTTAAAAAAAGTGTGGATTTATTCAAAAAACTGTCAATCACATCATAAAGAATCAATTTGTGCCCTGGGGAATTTTTTTGCACACAAGCACCATGAAAAAACAATGATCACTTGTAATCAGGTGATCATTGTTTTTTCATGGTGAAGGGTGTTGTAAAAACTCAAATTCAGTTGAAGAAATTTGTGCATACATCTCTTTGATTGAATGGATGTTTCCATGAATTTATCACCCAGGAAGAAAATTAAAAACTTCCAAAAAGTAAGGTTTTAAGGCTTCAACCCCCCCCCCCCCCCTCCAATATCTCTGAAGAGGGAAAGGGAGTTGTGGACTCCTTGATTTGACAAAATTGAGGGGGGAAGCCATCAAAAATGGAAAATTTATAAAAAAAATTGATCAAAGAAAAATATTCTTCAAAGAATTTTCAAACAAAGATAAAACAAAGATTATATAAGATTAATCAAAAATGAATCAAAATTTGATTGGAAGCTGCTTCAGAGAAGGAAAAAAAAGTAAAACAAATTGGTAGAAAATTGATTTGGAGCTGCTTAAACCAAGCTTTCAATACACTTAAAAAAAGTGAAAAATTAATTGGAAACTAATAAATGACAAAAAGAAAATTGATCAAAATTTCATCCAAAGTTTATTCAAAGTAATTTGGAATTAAAAAAATGATAATAATAAATTGGGTAAAACTCAAAGATGCATCAAAGCAGAGTTAAGAAGAATAGAATTTAAGCATTAAAAATTAATGAGAGATTGATTTAAAGCTTCTTAGAAGAAGATTCAAATCTTAATCAAGAATAATAATAAAATTCATCAAAAATTAAGAAAAATTTCATGAAAGTCAAATTCAAAGCTGTGTACAAGAAGGAATGAAAAATTCACAAAAAAGGAAATTAACAAGAATTCAATTTGTAATTTAATTAAATCAAATCCAAAGAAAATCAAAAAAATTTGAATTGATTGATAAAATGCTTCTGATACATTGAAAAAAAAACAAAATTGAATTGGGTGATGTTAAATTCACAACTCCAGCAGTGTGGGAGTTGTGTAGGGCCCTATACGGCTCAAATGAGCCATGGGGGCCCATAGACAACTACAAAGGGCTGTTACAAACATGCAAAACCCCCAGGGGGTTGTATAGGAGCCGTTTACCCCCCAAAAACAGTAATTTGGAGCCGTTACCCCTGTACACGGCTCAAACCGCCGTGTTTGGGGGTGCGCAACCCCCTGGAAGTTGTACCAGAATTTTGGGCACCCCTTGGAACACACTTGGGTTCTGTCAACCCAAATTTGGGATAAACACATACTTTGTGGGACTTTTTTTACACACCTAGTCATTCCAAAGTTACTTTAAAGTGAAACCAAAGTGAAAGTAAAGTGAAAATTGAAATCATATAAAAATCTGCAAACAATTCTTTTGCAACTCAAAAGTGAGCAAACTTTGCTTGTTCAATTGAAAGTTGGATTGAATAATGAAGGATAATTGCATTTTTTTTGCCTGGTAACAGTGGCAAGCCCTCCTTCTTCTGAAATGGCTGTGTGGAAGGTCTACATTGATAGTGCCATCAACAAAGCTTTGGAAAAAGAAAAAAAGGATTTGGCTAATGAAACATTGGAAGCCCCAATTGCATCCAAATCAAGGGTGACAATTGAGGAAAAAAATGTTTCACAGTGGGATGCAACCTGTTGTTGTGAGTAAAATTTTATGTTACTGAGGTCTTTGCTAGATTTAATTTGATTGAAACTAATGGGGTGCATGTAACTGAAACTATTACTTGACCAATGAATTTTTACTAGATTTACTTGACCCACCTCCTGTGAGAACTTTTCCTACTAGGGAAGAGGCCCAAAACTATTGTCAAACATGGGCTATGAAGCATGGTTACGCTCTGAAGGTTTTTAAATCAAAGAAAGATAAATATGTGGATTTGGCCTGTGATTGCCATGTTTCCTATTCAGGACAAATTCTTACCAAACGGTCTAGAAAAACTCACACAAGGAAGGTTGGGTGTAAGTGTTTAATCCATGCAAGTTGCACAAAGGCAGACCCCTTGTGGCAACTCCCCTACAAAGAAACCCAACATAACCATCAACCATCTGAACATCTCTCTGTGAATCCTCAACTGAGGAGAATCTTGGGGGTGGCCTTAGAAAATCTAATAGAAGGAATAAATGATGGGCTCAATACGTTTCAGCTTAAGAGGAAATTGAGAAAGATTTATGGAGGGGATTATGTTGATTACTGAACAATCTATAACACTAAGCAGAAGGTAACACTTGCAGAAATAAAGGGGAAAAGTGTTATGGAGGTACTCTATGAACAGCTTGAAGAAAAAAGTTGGATTCACTGGTCAAAGTTCAATGGAGAGCATCACTTGGAGGCCCTGTACTTAGAACATTCAGAGGCAGTAAAGCTTTCAAAACAATTCCATAATATTGATATGTTGGATTGTACTTATGAGAAAAATAAGTACAGAATCCTGCTATTGCATTTTGTAGTAATGACAGCCAATTGGAAAACTTTCACAAAAGCTCTTGTTTTTATAACAAAAGAAATGTTTGATTTCTACAGTTGGTCTGTAAACACATCAAAGGAGTTGGCTTATGATCCTGAGAGACTTCCAAAAGTCTTTGTGAGAGACCATGAAAAAGCTCTGATTTTTGCTGTTGAATCTAGTTTCCCTGATTCATCAAGACAATGTTGCACTTTGCACTTGTCTAAAAACATACAAGCAAACTGTAAAGTTTGCTTTGTTAATGACTTTGAAGGATGGAAAAGCTTTATGATTCTTTGGGCAAAGTATGGGGCCTCAAAGACCATGGAGGAGGCGGAGGTCAATGATGCGGAACTCAGAGTAGGTCCAAATCACTGCTTCTTATTCTTCCTAGTTTTTGCATCTGACCTTTTGACTTTTATAGTGTTTCTTGAAATACTATGAAGATGTACTCAAGTATATGGAAAATAACATTTTCCCTATCAAAGAGATGTTTGTAACAGCCTGGACTTGTATAAACCCAGATTTTGGAAACAAAACAGCATCTTGGGTTGAAGGGGCCCATGCAATTCTCAAACAATTCCTTGCAAACTCTTTGGGAAAAATGTTGGATGTTTGGAAAAGCCTTGACGGAGCAGTTTTGAATAAAATTAATGGTTCATGCGTTACTCTATAACTCTCAAATTAAGTTAGGGACAGTTCTTCTCTCAAATTAAGTTAGGGACAGTTCTTCCACATGAACTGTTACCATTGGGTTACAAATTGTCTTTAGAGGCATTTCAGCTTATTAGGGAACAATTCAAGAAATTCAAATGTGATCATGATGGCAAAGTGTGCACCAAGTCATATTCCAAGACTATGGGTTTTCCCTGTTCCCACCAAATAGGGGACCCTCTAGCATTCAGAGGATCCATGGTACCAAAAGATGTTCATCCTCAGTGGAGGTTGAGCTATGACCCTTGCAGTTCTAGTTCTTTAAGTTGGCTTAAGTTGGATTTTTCAAGTTGGATTGTTCAAATCACTATGTGATTAATGCTTTTTGATTAATGATTCCTAGTTCACTAATGGTTGATCCTTTTTAATTTTTCAAGTGCAATGTTGATGAAATGCTAAGCATTCCTCAGTTATATGAAAAAGTGAATTCAATGATCTTGGAATCTCCAGATCATGAGCAAAGCGGCCTATTGAAGTATATCATTCAGAAGAATACAAAATATCAATCAAAGCCAAGACTTGAACCTAAAGTCTTACAATCAAGTAGGCGCTGGCCAAAATTGACAGATACACAGCAAGTATAATCTTGGTTTGAGCATGTTGAAAAAAAACTCAAGGGGGAAAAAAGGACTAGAAGGGCTCCAAATAAGAAAAGATGAAAGATTGTAAGTATTTTCTTTTGGGATATGTTCATTTTTTGGTTTGATGAACTTAGTTACTAGCCAATGATGAATTGTTAGTCAAATTTGGAAGAATCTGAATCTGAATTTCATAGTTCAGAGGAAGAGACTGAAAGCAAATTGGCATCACTTAATTTGGAATAAGAATCCTCTCCAGAGGAAGAGAACATGCAGCAAAGCTCAACCAGAAGCTCATCTTTGGTGAGTATTCATTCAATTGATCTTATTAAAGAAATGAATACTAAGTTAGTTTTAATGATAGGAACCAAACGTGAAATACCTCAATCAAATACCCAAGAAATTCCATAAGTTCTTGGGTGAGGTCTGGGATCCAATTGGAGATGGGAATTGCGGATTTAGAGGCATTTCTAAATCTCTTGGTTATGAAGAACATGGTTGGTTTAAAGTGAGAAAAGAAATGATACAAACATTTGAGAAACATAAAGCATGCTACATTAAGATGCTTGGTGGTGCAAAGGAGGTTGAAAAGATTAAAAAAAGACTTGATTTTGAAGACATCAATGAAAAGATTCCCTCCTCAAAATAGCTGGCTAAATTAGATATGGGTCAAATCATAGCAGACACATATTCCAGACCCATATGTTTGATTTCATTGGAGTCATGTGATAATTATACTCCAATGAAAAATGGTGTTACTGAACAATCAGATCCAATGTTCATTTCCTTTGTAAACAATAACCACTGGGTTCTATTAGTACTTGAGGGAGAAATGATTTCAATCCCGCCCATTGTAGCCAAACCGTGTTCCTTGATGTCTAAAAAAGCCTCTGGTTGGGTTGATCATCTCAAATATCAACTACAAATGTATTCTAGATTATAGAGATCATAGAATTTGACTTCATTTCATCATTGGGTTTCATATAAATTTTAATTGTAATGCAGCTAACAAGTTCTATTAATATAAAGGATTATCACATTTTGGACATTATCATTTTGAGTGTTTTGAGTTAACATCATTATATTGAGTGTTTTGAATGAGAGTTTAATGGTAAGTCATTTCAACTTGTTTTGGGCTGATTCCATCATAAGGAGTATTCTACTCCTTATGATGGGATCAGCTTAATGCAAGTTGAACTGGTTTTTTTTTGTGTGTGTTTACTTTAGGGCTTGTCAAGTTACTTGTATTTTTTTTGGTGTTTTTACTTTAGGGCTTGTCAAGTTGATTGTCTTTTTTTTTGGTGTTCTTACTTTAGGGCTTTTCAAGTTACTTGTCTTTTTTTTTGGTGTTTTTAGTTTAGGGCTAGTCCAGTTACTTGTGTTTTTTTGGGTCTTTTTACTATAGGGATAGTCCATTGGATAGTCCCAGTTTTTTTGTCCTTTTTTAACCAAAAAATCAACATTTTTTGATTTCCTTGATTTTTTGGTTGATTCCTGTTTTTTGGAAGGTTTATTTGATTCATGGGTTATGTTAGTGCCCTTTCATTCCATTTTGGTTTTTTTTTGGCTCACCGTGGTCCAGTGGCGTGTTGGATGCCACACAACTACATTTGAGCTGTGTAAAACTCCACACCGCTTGAATGTATTTGTGTGGAATCCAACACGCTGTTGGACCAGGATTGGAGGGCCGTGCCACTCTTCAAGCCATGCAGGGTTGTACATGGCTTGGATTGGACTGTGCAGCGTACCACACAGCCCACTTTAAACCATGTCCACGGCTCAATGAGCCGTGAATTTAACATTAACCACTTGAATTTTTTTGAAGTTATTTTCAAAGGGGAAAAAAATATTGGAGAAAACAACAAATAATTTACAATAAATCAAATGAAATTGAGAAAAGAATTGGATGGAATGATTTTCAAACAGGAATTGAAATAAAATGAAAAATCTTTCAAAAAATAATTAAGAAAATTGGCAATAGATTGCAGTCTTCAAAAATGTTTAAAAATGTTTCTGAATGTTTATTTAGTGATATTTGAAGCTGATTTTGGGATGATTTGAATTGATTATTGATATAAAACCAATTGAGTATATGATCCAATTTCTGATTAATTATTATTATAATGTTTTCTGTATTGAAACAGCCTCCCATGAAATTTAATCAGGCTTTTATTATTTATTTGTTTTTTCAAGCAGCTTCAAATTGAATATATGTGGGATTATTTTTGATTTTTCCTTCAAATTTTGAACCAAAATTTAAAAATTCATTCAATCATTATGATTGGAAACTATAATTAAGAACTAGAATTAAAAGAACCTTGGTCAGTTTCTCTATATGTTCTAGCAATCCTTTTATTATTTTTGATTCTTCTTTGAATCAGACTAAAATTGAATTTTGAATTTTTTACTTATCATTATCCTTGCAAATACTTCAAAAGCGCTTGAATTTCTTTGTTTAATGAATTATTATTGAATTTATGAGAGATTTTGTTGGATATTATTATCTATCTTTGAAGCTCCTCTAAATAATGTAAATTAATTTTTGATCATTTTGTAATTATTTGCTTTGATTTGCTTTGATATTTTGATTTATTTTCTTTTCAATTTTCATTTAAAATTATGGTTTTGTAGTTATATATCTTTATATATTTAATCCATTCATTTTGGGAATTATTTTTATTTCACCCCCAGTACTTAAACTCCCTCATTTTTGAAATACCACAGACCTCCTCCACTTGCATGGTTTTCCTTGAAACCATGGGACTTTTTGAATTTTTGGTTTTTCTTTTTGAATCCACACTCATGTGGATTTCATGTCAAGGGCCCTCAGAAATATATGTGAGATTTTTTTTGGTTGGTTCAAAAACCATGGAACAATTTTAATCAACACAAAAAAAAGAAAAGAAACAGAAAGAAAAGAAAAGAAAAGAAAAGAAAAGAAAAGAAAAGAAAAGAAAAGAAAAGAAAAGAAAAGAAAAGAAAAGAAAAGAAAAGAAAAGAAAAGAAAAGAAAAGAAAAGAAAAGAAAAGAAAAGAAAAGAAAAGAAAAGAAAAGAAAAGAAAAGAAAAGAAAAGAAAAGAAAAGAAAAGAAAAGAAAAGAAAAGAAAAGAAAAGAAAAGAAAAGAAAAGAAAAGAAAAGAAAAGAAAAGAAAAGAAAAGAAAAGAAAAGAAAAGAAAAGAAAAGAAAAGAAAAGAAAAGAAAAGAAAAGAAAAGAAAAGAAAAGAAAAGAAAAGAAAAGAAAAGAAAAGAAAAGAAAAGAAAAGAAAATAAAATCAAGGAAAAGAAATGGGTTTTGTCTCCATTTTCAAACCTCATATTAACGTTTTTGCTTATTTATTCTTTTATTTTTTATCCCACATTTATTTCATCAGTTTAACACAGAAATTAACACAAATTATTTGGAATTTTTGGAAGGGGTCTTTGCCTCTCAAAACTCAAAAAAAGCCAAAAAATACACAAAAAATAAATTATTTTAAAAAGATTTTTAAACAATTTTATGTAGGGTACTTTGATCTGCCAAAGGGTATGGTCCTTTTTCAAAAGTAATAAAGAAATTGAGTTTGATAATATGCAGATTTTTTTATGGTATTCAAAACCTGAAAAATACGCCTCAAACCCAAAATAAGCATGATTGGATAATTTTCATAATCCAAAGAAATTCCAAAAAAAACCCTTTAAAATTAGTTCAAATTGCCTCCAAGAGCCTGAAATATCTAAAGGATGAAAAAAAATAACTGAAATGGTTTTCAAAATCTCCTAAATAATTTTTGGAGGCCAAAAAAGAGGTTTGAAAAGGTCCGCAAACAGCCCTTCATGATGTTACTTTTGGGCTTGAGATAGATTTTCAGGGGGTTTAGTACCCACAAAAAAATCATCAAATGATATCTTTCAATGGCTTCAAATGTGTTATGAAGGCCTTTTAACTTCAAAGGATTAAACACCTACATGAAAGGTTTTCAAAGAAAGTGCCAAAGAATTTCTTTTTGGGGGATTTTTTGATTCATTTTAATTTTTTGAGAGGAAAAATACACTTTTGAAAATCCAAATAATACCCTCTAAGTTATTTGATATACTGAAAATAAATTTACATTTAAAAAATAAAAAATGATTCAATGAAGAGCTTTCAGAACAAGCATCAAAAACTCCAACAACACCCTTTTTCTCTCTCTTAATTTTGCTTCAAAAATATGTAGAAATAAAAAACAGCTTATTCAAAAATTCCAAGGTTTTTTCAAAAAAAAAAAAAATCAAATTTTAGTAACCAGGTACTATTCAACCTAATTTAAATGCCAGATTAGGATCAATTTTGGAAAAATGAATGCAACCTGTTAAGTGGTGGGGTAAGGATAAAATCAAAGGTAATGGAAAACCATCTTTAACAGTGATTGAATTTAAAACCCTATAATAAACACAAGGATAGTTGTCCTTTCCAAGATTCTTTAAGAAAATTATAGCAGCTGCAAAAGTGGAAAATAAATTCATGATAAATACCTTTGTTCAATTTTAGCTATTATAATCCTTAAGCTGTGTTTCCTCTAGTTTGTTAAGAGGGTATAGTTGAAAAAAGGGATTTTCATAATTATCCTTTAAATTAATTGGGATTTCAAAATCAAGGAAGTGAGGGGCCAAATTCCTAGAATAATGTTAAATGAATGTATGGAATAAATTTGAGCTAGTTAAGTGTTAGTGGAAAACAAACCATGTCAATTAATCACTAATGATAGGCCTGCAACCTCTACCCATTCATTATCATCTTAAATCCAAAGAAGGCCCAGAATAATGTTGGCAGAAGAGATAGAAGATACAAAAATATGAAGATGAGTAGTAAACACTTTGGGAAATTGTGGTATTTTTCCTGTGTAAGTGTTTGGATGCTCAATTTAAGGCACTGAAAAATCCAAAACTCTGGAATAAATTGGTGCAGAAAGGGTTTTAGTCATCAATTGATTTTAATGTACAAATTTGCCATCAATGAAGGTGGAAGAAGCACAAAAGTTAATTATAATCCAAAAAATTCAGATTTTTATTACAATTAAAGAAGTCCATAGGCAGAATAAATTGATTCAAGAATGATTTTATTCCGAAAAATAAAGATCATAGATGCACCATGGTCAGTTGGGAGAACCAGGGTGAACTCCAAAGTTTCCATAAAATATGTATTATATTCAGGCTGGAAAAAAAAAGTTTAGGCATAATATATTCTAGGGAAATGTTAAATTTGCAACCCTATCCAACTTGTTCACAACTCAAATTAGGTTGTGTGTCACAGTTCACAATCAATTTCAGCTGTGAAAGGCCGCTCCCAACCCATTTCAGTTGTGCAAAGCCGTTCCAACCCATTAAAACTGAGAAAAGAAAAAGAAAAGAAATAAAAAATAAATTAACTTAAAATGAACAAATAAAGAATTGAACAAAAAAAACACCAAAAAAAAAGAAGAAAAAAAAATTAATTGGAAATTCTAAAAAATTCACCACTCTGGGGCCATGAATGCGCAGCCCATATAAATAAAAAATGAAAAGTCTATGGACCAGCACTAAATTAAAAACACCAAAAATTTAATAAACAATTAAAGTCTATGGAACAGCCCTAAAGTAAAAATGCAAAAAATACAAGTTCAACTTGTGTCAAGCTGATCCTATGAGGTGGACTTGTATCAAGCCCACCTCAATGGACTAGCCCTAAATTAAAAACACCAAAAGAGAATTCTATCAAGTCCACCTTAATGGACAGGCCCTAAAGCAAAAGCACCAAAAAAAAACAAGTTTAACTTGTGTTAAGCTGATCCCATCACAAGAAGTAAAAATACTCCTTATGACGGGAACAGCCCAACACAAGTTTAACTGACTTACCAATAAATTGCATTCAAAAAACTCATCATAATTATGTTAACTCAAAAAACTCAACATAATGATGTTAAAAATGTGATAATCCTTTATATTAATAGAATTACAAGATCAGAATCAGAACCCAAACCCAAATGATGAAATTAAAATCATGTCTATAAATTATAATAAAACTCAAGTTGATCTCTTAGATGATCAACCAAAACAGAAGCCTTTTTAGAATTAAAAGAAGCAGGTTTGGAAACAATAGGCAGTATTGGAATCATTTCTACCTCAAGTACAAGATGAATCCAGGTATTATTGTTGAAAAAGCAAATTAAGATAGCATCTGATTTTTCTTTTACACCCATTTTCATAGTTTTATAAGTACAACATGAATCCAATGAAATGAAACATATTGAGCTTCCATAAGTATCAGCTATTAATTGGCTCCTGTCAAGCTTTGCAAGCCATTTTGAGGAGGGAATCTTTTGATTGATTTCATTAAAATCAAGTCTTTGTTCTATCTTTTCAACGTCTTTACTACCACCAAGGATCTCAGAATAGCATGTCTTATTTTTCCTAAATTTTTCAATCATTTCCTTTTTTACTTTAAAACAACTATTCTCATTTTACCCAAGTGATTTAGAAATGAATATAAATCCACAATTCCCATCAAGAAATGGATCCCAAATCTCCCCCAAGAACTTCTGTAAGTTCTCAGGTATTTAATTGAGGTATTTGACTTTTGATTCCTAAGATCAAAAACAAATTTGCATTAATTTTGGGTTTTGATCACATCAATGAAATGAATAATCACCAAAGATCCACTTCTCATTGACTTCTCCACTTCTTCTTCTTCCTAAGAAGAGGAAGAAGATTCAACATGAAGGGAGCCTAATTCACTTTCAGTCTCTTCCTCTAAACTATTAAATTCAGATGAAGATCCTTCCTTGCACTACAGAAAATATTTTTCCATCAGTTCATTAAACCATAAAAATGAACACTTCTCAAAATAAGAGACTTACTATCTTTAGTCTTTGTGATTCTCTTCCAACCCATTTTCACCCTTAATTTCTGTTTTAATGTGTTCAATTTTTGAAAGCTCACAATAAGTGGCTTTCAATTTGGGTTGACCGCAGCCGGACTGCAAGAAAGTTGGCTCAATCCTTGGCTTGGCAATCAAACTAGCTGTATAATCAACCACAGACTTTAAAATATCCAATCAAACTTTTTGAGGTTGTCCCATAAGCATGGAATTCACCTTGTTAAACAATTGGGATTTGTCAAGGAATCAATCTTTTTCAATTGTTCAAAAAGAAAAACAATAATTAATATGTCAATCCTATAATTGGTACCCTTTAAAAAACCCAAAAAGATAACTTATTTCATTGGAAGGGTCATAGTCTAATCTCTATTGAGGATAAATATACTTAGGCGCAATGGATCCTCTTGATGCTAGTATTTCTGCTAAGAGGTGGGAACATGGCAAGACCATTGTTTTTGAATAAGACTTTGAGCACAACTTGCCAGTTAAAAGTTCTTTTGTAAGAATGGTTCCTAACTTTATTCAAGAGTTTTTAAGTGAAAAATGCACTGATTGGATTTGGCTTTCAATGGTTCCTTAAAGGTGTTTACACACATAAAAATTTTCACCAAATATCCCGCAATTAATTCTTTTAAAGTAGCATGGGCCCCTTCTACCCAAGATGTTGTTTTATTTCCAAAGTCTGGGTTGACACAAGTCCACACCATTAAAAAAATTCTCTTTGATAGGGAAATATCCTTTTCCATATACTCAAGCATATCCTCATTTTCCTTCAAGAAACACTGTATAAAAGTTTCAAAATAAGCATTCCCAGCAGAGATGAACAGAGGAAGCAATAAATTTCCCTACTCTGTGTTCTGTATCATTGACTTCTGCCTCCCCCTTGGTTTTAGAGGACCCATAATTTGCCCACAGAGTAATAAAAATTTGCCATCCTTTGTTTTCATTACTGAATCAAACTTTAAAATTTGCTTTAATATTTTCAGACAAGTTCCAGGAGCACAGCTGTCTGGATGACTCAGGGAAACTATGTTCAATAGCACAAATCAGAGCTTTTTCACTGTCCATCACAAAGACTTTGTGAAGTCTTTCAGGATCATAAGCCAACTCCCTCAATGGATTCAAAACCCAACTGTAGAACTCATAAATTCCTTTTGTTATAAAGACAAAAGCCATTGTAAAAGTTTTTCTGTTGTCTGTCATTCCTACACCATTCAATAGAGGGATGTTGCACCTATTTGTTTTATAAGCAAAATCCAACAGAGAAATATGATGGAATTTTTTACAAAGTTTTATATACTCAGGATGAGCCAAGAACAGGGCCTCTTAGTGACCCTCTCCACCAAATTTTGACCTGGAAACCCACTGGTTTTCCTGGAGAATTTCAAATAGAACATCCATAACACTTTTCCCATCTAATTCAGCTGCTCTAACCTTGCGCTTAGTGTTATAGATTTTTCTATTTTAAATGTATTCTCCACCATGAATCTTGCTCAATTTCCTTTTGAGTTGAATTGTATTGAGCCCATCTTTCATGCCTTCTTTAAGTTGATCCAAGGCTTGAACAGAGATTCTACTTGGTTGAGGATGCACTGAGGGGTTTTCAGATGGTTGATGATTGGGTCAGCCATTTCTAATGCATAGATTCCATGTGGGATCTGCTACTGAATGACTTGCAGGGATCATGAATTGACACCCAGCCTTTGTTGTTTGATTTTGCCTTTGCCCTTTTGTGAGGTACAGCCCCTCAAATGCTCTGAATCTGTTGCATGCTAGATTGGCACATTTGTCATTTTTCAACTTGAATTTTGTCAATGTGAAGCCATGCATGGCTGCCAATTTTTGAAAATAAATCCCTGCATCTTTCATACTAGCAAAAGCTCTCACAGGAGGAGGTTCAAGGGGTTCTGGAACCTCTTAGTTACATAGTTACATATTTACACCCATATGGTTATGTTAGTATTGATCAAGCCAAATACTTCTTAGTCAAATGGCATATGAAATGTGAGCCACCACCTTTAGTCAATTCCAGCTGTGAAGAAAAATCTTGTTGCTCAATTTTAACCCTAGATTAGGATGAAATTAGGGCTTCAAATGTTTCCTTTTGAAATTCCCTACCCATAACCCTACAACCAAAAGCTTTGTTAACAACACTTTCAACTAAGTCCGTTAACACAACCATGTTTAAACCAGGGGGGCTTGGGATTCCCACTGTTCCCATAAAACAAAAAAATCCTAATTCAATTTATTATTCAACCAAACTGTTTCAAAAAAACCAAATTGTGCTCACTTTTTGGTTGAGAAAAATAAAATTATACAACAAGGGAGTGGTGTGTATGGTTTGTGTATCTGAAAAGCAATTTTTGTGCCAATTTATTTTTGTGGTCCAATAATATTTCCACATAGTATGCCACATCCCCAAATTTGGGTTGAGGGCACTCAAATGTGGTCCAGGGTGCCAGGAAAACAGGTGTGGCCACTGCTCAAAACTTGTGCATCCCCAAGGGGGTTTTGAACCCCAAATTGCAACCCTTTTTTGGTTTCAATCAGGGGTTTACAACCCTTTTTGAGTTGCAATTGGGGATTTACAACCCCCAGGGGATGCTCAAGTTGTGAGCAACTTTGCTTGCTCCTTGTTGAGTTGTGTATTGCCATTCACATTGCATATGGTTTGTGAACAGCAATTCACGCCCATTTGAAACCCCAGGGTTGTCAATTTAACATTTCCCTGTTTTCTGTTTTGAGAGACACAGACCCTGTTTCAGTTTGGACATGCCAACTTATCCTTTATAGGAGCTTCTTTGTTAGGAAAGTGTTGTTTGTGTATGTGTTTGGGATCCCAAGGCATAAAAAAATGGGAGAATATTTTCTGTTCCATTAATGTTTCTTGAAAATGAGTGAATGTGAAAACTATCATCCCCCTTTTTTTGTACTGCATGAATATACATTGCCAAAGGGAGGTTGTTTGCCATGTTTTCAGGTGAAACAGGGGGAAGAGGCTCTTTTTGCAGATTTAAAGGTTTGTATTTATCTATGTTAAATTTTCTAACAAGACTTCCACTGAAGCTACCAGCTTCTGTTTACCCTGAAGGGTAGTGGATGAAACCCATGACTTGCACATTACTTCTACCTCAAAGAACTTCTGATTCAAATCTTGCTTGCATATATCACAAAAAGTGGCCTCTGACAACCCAAAAACATAGAAAAGTAAGCTGAAAAAAGAATTAAACTTTTTTAATTCCATGGAACCCGTTTAAAAGCATAAAGTGCCTTTTTGGCAAACTCCTTGCTGGTCTTTTGGGGGAAAATAAGCACCACATGATAGAGGAAACCCCTTTTTGACTGTAGATAGGGAATCACATATGGGTTTTATGTAGAAGCACTTGCAGGGTCCAAGGCTGCTTCTCTTAGATTTTCTTGGAGGGTGACCATCCAAGAATTATAGGACTGGGCTAGGAATCCTACAATTTCCTAAGTACAAAAATGGCAGATGAACCACTTGATTTTTACCTTTTTGCTCAACACCTCCTGTCTCCATGATTTTATCCTTGAAAAATTAGATAAAATTTTAGGCTTTTCTGAGATCTCCCAAGAAGTGTGCATCATTTCTCCAATCAAGTTGCTTGGGATAGCCCTGGTGGAGGCAATTAAGTGTATTAGCTTGCACCTAGTATTGTTGGGCTTGCTTCACAGGCTTGTGAATGCCAGCTGCATTTTTTTTCTTTGAGTTTCCCTGATCTTATTCAAGGTTTTTTGTGACTGGTTGCAATTGGATTATTATCAATTTAATATTTTTGAATTCCTTATTAATTTCTTGCACATAGGTTGTAGCTTCTAATGTTTATTTCAAAGTATCCATTTGGTCTCTCAAGTTGATACCTGAATCCAAGCCATCCAGCTTTAGATTATTGATTTTTTTGTTTAATTTGGAAGTTCGGAGGTCTTCGTGATTCAAAATCTTCTTGTTAAGATATTAATATTATTGTAATGGTTGGAATTTTATGTAAAGCGAGTGAGATCTCCTTTGCGGAAAGTCGAAAGGCATTTGCGCAAGTTTGACTCTTACTTGATAATTATTTGATTTCGAGAGATTGATTGGAATCGTGAAAACAGAAATATTACTACGGGGAAAGATCCCTGGTACAATGTAGACAACTAACAAGCTTTATATAGACTACTGATTACTATGAGAATAGGATCTTGACCGTTGTTATTGGTTGGGTGGATGTGTGAATAAACCCTCGGGGAAGTACTTCCGGTTAGACTTTAACTTTCTGGATTAAGGAAAGTTAATCTGGATGCGGGTATAACTATTATTCATAACATCCACCAAAGCTACATCAGAACGCGATGCTGGTGAGACGTCCTCTGTGCGTGAGGCTAATTCGCGGATCGCCGAGGAGAAAGCATAGGTATGATTATTTGAGAAGAATGAATACCTTCTCCAGAAAATCAATAACGCCATATTGTTTGGAGTGAATGTACATGAGGATCTTCCGGTGTTCGAAAGTGTAGCTGAAGCATCAACCAAAACTTCGTTGAATTTTTTTCGCTTTTCTCATCAAGCTCAAGGTCCCTAAGAGTGTGATTTGGGATGGCTTTCTCCATCCAAGTTCAACCGGTAATCGTTCCTCCGAGAACCTATGATGTTATCACGGACCAAGTTAGTGATAACGTTTCACCAACTCAATGGTCTAGCGCGGAAATCACACCATGTTTTTAACCACTGAGCATTGGCGACCGGACCCACGCTTTGGTTACCGGTAGTTGTTAGACTGTGATCTGATTTGGGAAGGCAATGTGCCTGAAGTGCCAAACATATTTCCCCACGACCTAGCTTCAAGTCGGGGTTCAAACCAGAGATCAGACCCGTTTCGACAAAAGAGCCCCAATCCCGTTGCAAAGCAGCGCGAAAGCCTTCGGGCCTATTGCAAGCATAGCTTGACTGGCGCCATGGCTAAGGTGATCCGTGAAAGGCTTAGGAGATCCAATGAACGTACAAAGTTGATTTCAGCCTTAGACTGAAATGTGAATTTCGTCAATTGATTTTCAAGTTCCCATTTCTTCCTAGAAAAATCCTCTAAAGTCACAACTTTGGTTTTTGATTCGCTGACTGTATTTATCGTTTCGAAAAGCTGATCGATTAATGGTTGGCTCGGGTTTAAAGGATCTCCTTTGCTATCGGACCAATTGAAAGTGGTCTCAAATCGCAATCTAAGAACAGTTGAGACTGTCGAAACTTTCCAGTGTGAGTTCACTTACTCTGCATCAAACCTGGTCAGACTGGCATCATGTTCGATCTTGCCATGCTCACCGAGCTCGCGAATATTAAAGCCGAATATCTTTCCGAGACGAAACGTCCCGACTATCGCGAATATGATGGCAAATATCCAACTCAGATTATAACATTCCACTAGAGCTAACATGAGGTTTTGAATTGGTATTTTTTCTTCGGAGTCTTCCACTTTTCTAATTTTTTTATTGTTGTTATTGCGAACATCGTGATTTCCCAAGAATTAGATGACCAGAAATTCTCAATCAATGCAGACGGTTTGTTAGTCAGTAAGCTTGAAGAACTTACAGGTAGGAGTGATTTATCATCGCTGAAATGGCCGGGCAGGGGCAGCCAAGCATCTTTCTGCGATATGGATGGTCTTTATCTGGGCCATCGATCGCTTGGTCGTCAGAAATCTTTTCGTCGTTAAAATGTTTTTCTAAATCAGACATTTTTCCCTTTAAGTTCGGAATCAACCAACGTTTCTTAGCTTGGGTTTCTTTGGAGGATAATGTTTAGCCTTCGAGGATTCAAGCTGAACTCGTGACAAGGGTGCAGAGATCATCCACCAACGGGGAAAGCAATTGAAGAGGACCTACGATACGCAGTGACTGACGGCGGTAGCAGATGAGGATTTAAATATGTAGCCAACCTTCAGTCAACCATAGACTTGCCTTCAGCTCTCCCGATTTAATCTCGCGATGTCATCTCAGTGGATTACGATGGATTGCATGTATGTTTGTCCATACGTACAAGCTGTGTGGGTGAAGGACTAAACTGATGTGGTGATGAGGCCTCCGCAATGCTGGCAAGTGGCAAAAAAAAAAAAACATGCTGGCTGTATGAATAATGAGACGGCGGCCAGTCGAAGGTTGAAGATTAGAAACCTGCGACTGGCTCGGGGACCCTGGAGCAGGCTGCAGAACTTGGATACAACTATCCGAAACATCCTCTTGCTGATCCCCGAATTTGATTACAGACTTGTCTTCACCAGACTTCTGGCAGAAGACAATCTTGTTTACCACGGAAAGCTTCCGACCTAACTGTCCACCAACCAGATATGGAGAATACCCATAGTTCAGCGGTACCAATAAGGAAGTTTTTATCTAGTGGCACAAGTCGAGCATGACCTCTCCAAGCGACCATTGAATCAATATCTTCTCTGGGAGATGCTCGCGTGCTCCTCAGAGGGGGTTCTCGGAAAAACTTTGAGAATCCACGCGATTCCATCAGACTAATGATCGGTCGTTCAACATTCCAGATCAATCCTCCTGATGGATTGGCGCAATGCTGGACGTCACTGGAGTATAGCGTGTTTGTAAGTCAGTCGACTGATACGCTAGACCCTCCGGCAATCGAGTTCGGGCAAGGGGCATCCAATTCATGCCCCAACGAGGCAACTGCACCTCGAACGAGTTTGAAGATCGGTTGGGGTGGCGATCGGTTGTGTGAGAATGCATTTCAAACCCATCTGTTTACGTTACCATATTCGGACCGAGAAAAAACATTCTACGCGGGCCCATGTCGAATATCAGAAGGGTGGGACTGACTGTTCCCTTTTTCAACTAGCCGGTATCGAGCAGTGCTAATAGCGGAACCGATGATCATCGGCCAACGTCTCACATCAAGCGAAATTTCGTACTTTGATCTCGCTCATCGGTCGTAGCCAGCTGCAATATGCTTCATCGGGCACTTCCTACTCCTCTATCCTTTTTTTGTTACTCGTATCTATTGGCTAAGCTACTCAAATTCTCTGGGCTTGACTAATCGACAAGGTTGGATTGTATCTCCTTCGTGGTTTGGTGTCTACCTGGGTAAATTTTTGTAATCAGGAGGCGTTTTCATGAGCCCGGTTAGCTCAGTCGGTAGAGCGTTCGGCTTTTACAACCGTTGAAAACCGAAATGTCGGGGGTTCGAGCCCCCCATTGGGCGATTGTTTTGGAGCGTCCAGCAGCGTTTTGGCAAGTGGTCCCCTCACAATTGTCAAAATCTTCTTCAATGGGGAGCCGACAGGAGTAACGGAAATGCTTTTAAAAGCAGGCACACCCAGGAACTTGCAGAATTCCCATGAAGCCTAGGAAGCCTCATTGTCTGTGTTGACTATTCCACTACCCTCCCACTCCGGTTGACCCAGCTCAGCAAGAGAAAATCAAGGTGTTCAATGTTGTTGCTCAGCATGACAGTGGGTGGGCTTGTTCTTTATAAAATCAATGTCATAGTACTCAATTCATTGAAGAGAAAATCAAGGTAATCAATGTTGTTGAAATCTTAGGGCCCAATTTCATCCACACAAGGATCATGCAGCAATATATTCCAAACCTTGCATATTGTCATGAGTTCATTTGCCTGAGTATCACATATTACGCTTGACTGGAAAAGTTCCACACGCATTTGGCATGTCAACTCATCATGAAGTCAGAGGCTACATCAAATTGGCCATTGTTTTTTCATCTTCTCTGGACTTCTGGGACATTCCATCTGAACTATGCAAGATGAATCTATCAGAAGTTTTCTTGATAGGCTCAAGAGCCTGGGGTGTGGATGTGTTGGTAGACATTAGGAGTGAAAAAAAAGACACTGATGCAATTAGATCAAACAGGAAATTGAAAGGGGCTTGAATGAGGGAGTGAGGAGACTTGTATGTACTTACTAACAACTTGCTAATATTAATACTTTGGTCCAGACCAAACTATTTGAAATGTCTGGTGAGAAAATCCAGAGTCATGAAACTAATGTATGGAGGTCATGTGGATGATGGATGGCAAAAAACTATAATTGGAGGAGAGAGCCCTCTGAATTGCTGAAACATAAAAAAAGCACATGCAATTATTTTAATTTCACTTCATGATTTTCCTTGTTGATGAAAATGAGCCCTAGTCTTCAACTCAAATACTGTCAGCCTGCTACTTAGCACAGAGCAACCTGACAAAGTAACAACAATAATAATACTAACAAAATTAAAAGGAACAAAGATAAATCAATAAATAAAATTATTATAAAATAAAGGAGTAGGAAATCCATAAATATTATTGCAGAAATGGATTCCCCACCCAAAATAAGGTAGGGTCACTCACTGACCCCACCCTTGAATTCTTACTCCTTATATTTTTTAATTAATTCAATAGAAAATGGTAAAAGACCACGGCACCAGTATGGCACCTTTTTAGTCATTTTAATATTTCACATGATATGTCATGTATAGGTTTCACACCTAAATTTCAGTTGAAATCCAGGTGTTGTGTGTAGTTTAGGAGTTACACGGGAAATTGTGTTTTGTCACAATTCCCGCACGCAGCCCCGCGTCCCTACAGCGCTGGTCTCCCGCGTACGCAAACTCCCGCACGCAGCCCTGCGTCCCTACAGCGCTGGTCTCCCGCGTACGCAAACTCCCGCACGCAGCCCCGCGTCCCTACAGCGTTGGTCTCCCGCGTACGCAAACTCCTGCACGCAGCCCCGCGTCCCTACAGCGTTGGATTCCCGCGTACGCAAACTCCCGCACGCAGCCCCGCGTTCCTACAGCGTTGGACTCCCGCGTACGCCAACTCCCTCACGCAGCCCCGCGTCCCTACAGCGCTGGACTCCCGCGCAACTGAATTCCCGCGCAGGTAATCCCGTGACCTAGTCACGCGCGCAGCGGTACAGTCCCCCGCGCGCATCTGAGCAGCGGATCAGTCCCCGCGCGCATTTGAATGGACTGATCCCCGCGCCTCCTATGACATCCAGGTACCGCTCAGAGAAGCTACAACATAGTAGGATCTACACTACATATGTAAAGCTAACACACGAGCATAGATTATGGTTCAAAAACCTTAAAAATCAATTGAAATTAGTTAATAACTAATTTTTAGTATTTTTTATTAATTAAATAAAGATCCATACTCACCACGAAGTAAGTTGATCAGAACCTTCAAAGACCACGAAACTACATAAGGAGTGGTCGTAAAAATTATTAAAAATTACATACAGGATCAGCAGAGGATGGAGAATCAATAAAAATCTACGTCTGCTCACTTTGGACCAGTACTTACTGTACAAATTGAGGATCAGTGCAGGATCAGCAAAATGACTAATCTATTGATTAACAGATCCTGCAGCTAAAAAGGAGCTGTTACTTGACAGATCTAAGGCCAGCAGGCTAACAGCACCTTGAGGACGTGCCAATCTTGCCCTGATTGCCCCCCTAGCCTCAGCCCATGGCTAGTACTCCTTCTAGAGGTCCTCAAGCACCCAAAAAGAATATTTAAACAGGCTCTTTTTGCCCTTCTGTTTCCAAGAAGTTAATCAGTTATCAGGAATTATTTATTATCAATCAGACACGGTGTCATTGTTAATCAAGTGCTTATATGAAGATAAGCAAGTGATTTATGACTTAGTCTGTAGTAGTATTATTTACCTTTATTAACCAATCAACCAGTGAAGTTTAGTCGAGCAATCTACCCCATCTGCTCTGAAACCCTTCCAATTATTCCAGGATTTTCGTGGTCAAGTGCTCAGAGTGAGTGTTTCGCTTCCTGTCTAGGCCACTTGTGCTGTTAAGCCCGGCCATTAGTGGAATAAGTCCTTTCTAAGGCACCCATATTTATTCCAAGGTTCTTAAACTGCCTAAGGAGGCCCCTTGAAGAGAGGTTGCTAGTCTGTAAAGATCCCCAGTAGTATAATACTGTGGCCCCTCTTTATATATTATATTTAAAATATTTATAACCAAACCAAATAAACCTTGCACTTGCTCTTACCATACCATTATTGGAGCTTTAAAGTGTTTATTCTTTGGAATATTATTGCTCCAAGTTCTTTTATCACTCTCTGTAGCTAAAGGACTGCAAGGTTCCTGGTATCAGAGAGCTGACAAATACAGATTCTTGGATTGGTTTCTTTAAAATATAGGTTCCCTCTAGTAATTGATCTATTTTGAGAATCAATATTATCAAAAAACAGAATAACATGGCCCTTGGCACTTGTAGTAATGGCTTTAGAAGCCATTTTATTTGGCTCCATTACAAACTGAACTCATTTTTACAAGACCTTATATAAATCAAGGGCACATCAAGCACCAAAAAAACAACAGCATTTAAATGGGGGAGAAATTTAATGCTGAGGAAGCTTAAACAACCATGTATTAATTTTTCTGATTAATTAAAATATTCCAATCTCAAAAATTTAATCAAAATCCTACAAAGGAAACAAAAAACAAACATCAATCAAACTTGGTCCAAATTATTTGCAGAACCATTCAATATCATTTCTTTTTTTCAAAAAAAAAAAAAAAAAGAAAATTGTTCTCTTTCAAGATCTACCCAAGAATAAAGAATATTGATGACACAATTTTTTTGTTTTATTTCCCTCCAGAATGCTTCTTTGAGAATTTTTTTTTGGATAATTTTTTTTTGAATCATTTCTCATTCATTTTTTCCCCTAGAATAAATGGAATGGTAATTAAAAATACAATCAAATGCATCAACAAACAAATTAAGATATTTAGCTGTTTTATGTTAATTATAAAATCTATTTGGAAAAAGTGCATGAAGATAATGCCTCTGATTTAGTTTGATCAGTAACATTTATTTCTTAAAACCACTTCACACAATAAACCATGTAAAATGCAAGTGAATTTTGGTAAAACTTCTGTAATTTTTAAACTACTTTTCTTCACTTCCAAGCATGATTAGGCTCAATGTAAATGTGAAATTAAATACAGAAACCTTTTTGTTAGTATAAAAAATTTAAAACATTAGAAAATTGGACAGGGTTTGGGGGAAAGCTTAGGTAAAAAAAGGGATGATTGAAAGATATTATTAGTTTGAAAATTGTGTTGAAAATTACATAATAATCTGGAAAAAAGCTGAAAAAAAATATTTTTTGGGGTCACAAGGCATGAGATATTCAAATTTTTTTTGTAACATCATGAGCAGCAGGACAAAAAAACCTCCTTTCATATTTCCCATGAATAAATTCAACTATGATAAAAAACAAATTTCCACTCAGAATACTATACAAAAATAGATCTAAATCCAGTTTGAAAACCCGCTTATTCAAATTTATAAGAAGATACTCCCCTCTTCACAAAATGTTTCAGCCAAGAGATTTGAAAATCCAACCTGGAAAAACTCTACCTTCATCTAATCTATTAAACCCCCTTCCCGCAGTATGTATTCACAATTTTGTTTTGATTCAGTAAATATTTAACTTTATGTTTCTCCTGTTCTCTAAATATTTCCAAAAAGTATGACACACAACACCTGAAAAAATCAAATTTTACTTTCTACCAAGTAAAATCAGGGAAATAAGGCTTAATAAATGACAAAGCTCAGGCCAAGCTTGAATCAAGCTCAGGTAAAGCTCCAAAAAAAATCATGTAAAGCTTTGAACAAGCCCCACTGAACAGTCACTGTGCACCAAAAAATTGGTTGGAGAATGGAGATAGCTTCATATAAAGATTTGAGAGAGATTTTAATAGATATTCCTTCTTGGAAATTGCTAGAAAGAAACATCAAATTTTTCATGGTTTGATCATTCAATCTATATGCCATACCTTCTTTTCTCTTTGATTGATGGATATGAGATTTGTGTTACATTTTTTTTATTCTCAATATATCCATATTTGAAGGCAAATCTTCCATTGATTAATTCTCAACGCCATATTCATAATAAAATTTTAAAACTCTACCACAATTATTAAGGGAGAATGATAGCTGGAAATGGTGAAAATATATAACAGTAAAAAAATAACGTATTCAAGTTTTGAAGTGGAAGTTTTCACTTTTCAGTGAAAATTAAGAACTTAAAATAAAGGTGAAAGGTATAGAGAAGAATCCCTTTATGGAAAAGGAAAATTCTAAAATTAAAATTTTATAATTGAATTGATATTTAGTTCAATAAAATATGATAAATGATTAAAATATGAAGACAGGAAAGATCTTTTTTCTTTTAAGGGAAAAATATGCTAAAAGATTAAATACTTCAGGAATATGACTAAAGCAATAAAAAAAGTTTCATAATACATGAGATGAAAAATCTTATGGCTCATGAATGTAACCTAATTAAAAAATTTTAGGTTTTATAGTTGAATGAGGAATATAATTTTGGAAAGGGAATAGAATTATTATGCAAATATAGTGAAAAATTGATGGGAATTGTATAGAATGATGAGAAGAACTTTGAGAATAAGAAAATGATGGGTAAAAAGTTATAATATTACATGAAAATAGGTATTTTAATAATAAAATATTTAATTTATGAAAAATTTTGGTCAATTTTTGTTTGATATTAAAATCATCATCAATTTCTCATTTCTCTTGTTGAAATCCCAATAATCTCCAACCAAAAAATATACTTCCAATTTAATCATATAAATACCTAATCCTCTGCTTTTTTTTCTTCAATCAAAAATGGGATAAGGATCTCTGAACCATCAAACAAATAAAAATTTCTGAATATTTTAGTTGGATATGGAGTCTAAGATTCAAATTTGATCTGTATATGGATATCATTTGATTCAAAAAAACTAACTTGATGGAATTTTTTTCAAGTTGAAACCCCTCTTTGAAGTTTTCATTTTTACAATATTATTATTTTTTGAATCATTAATACATATCATTGAAGGATTGATATACAATTTGAAAAAATATCAATTGTATGGTTTTTTTATTATTATATATATTGTGTTGTTGAATTTCAAAATTCTTTCTTTTATCTGTGTCTGAATATCATCTCAAAAATTTTAGGATTTTAGTCTCAATCTGTGTGTTACCCAGTTCTTGGGTGCAAATTAATAGTATTTAGCTTTATGATTAAATTTTTATCCAAAGTTCTAAGTGTAATTTTCCAGTGATTCATTTCAAATATAATCATAAGTTATATACCTAGCAGATTATTTATTTATTATCCAATTGAATAATTGTTACAAATTCATATTTTGAGCTTATTTATGTAATTGAATAGCTTACACATCTGTATTTTTTGTGTAGTTCTCTCAGTGAATACTCATCATATATTTTTATTTTGAGTGTAGTTCAATTTAGTAAATGGGTTCAGTGATACTATTTATATTCATATTAATTGAATATTTTGATTAAATTACAGAAATATCCTAGTATTACCATCATTTAATCTTTATTCATCATATTTATTTAGTTTTAAACAAGTTTTCAGCATCACAAACTTAATCTATTTAAATTTGAATTAAACCTAGTAAAAATAAACTATATTTTCATTGCTTAATACCTCTGAGTGTCCCTTGAGCCTATCTCAAGATTATTAAGGTTTGAAAAACTAAGATTTTTCCATTCATTTCTTTCATCAGGCCCTAAAAAAAATCCAGAATTCAACAAAATTGCAAGCAAAAATCCCAAATTTCAACAAAATTGGAAATTTTTAATTAATTATCTTTCAGATTTTTATCTTATCTTATCTTTTTTTTTGGAAATTATTTTTTTCATGCCCCCAACCCTTATTTTTGCATGGTTTCAGCTTCGCCACAACATCCTACAATGTCCCCAATCTGTGTGGTTTCCCTTAAATTTGCGGATTTGGCAGAGAGACAAGAAAAAAATATTTATCAGTCATAGATAGGCATCTAAAAGCTCTGTAGAATAAATTTGAGTTCTTGGACAATTTAAAGGTCTTCATAATTGTGATCAAAAAATTAAAAATAAATAAATAAACATTATGTCTCAAATCTCTTCAAATTTTTTTAAAAATGTTTTCTGATTATTTTTGAAATTCTAAATAGACAGAAAGTTTTCAAATATAACAGTCAATTTAAATAGGATTTTTTTCAGATTTTTAGTAGTCCATTTTCCTACCAGAAAATGGGATTAAAATAAAAAATAAGACATTCTTTTCAACTTTCTTTTTACTTATCTTTCCAAAGAATTTTCCAAATTTTGAGCTTATCTTAGTGGGCATTTATAATGGCACAAAAAAATCATTTGTGGATTTTTAGGATCAATCCTTTACCTCCAAATATTTGATGCACAACAATGACAGAAAATTTCTGTTTTGGGGTGCAGTTTGGAGCCATTTATGATACTATTTTGATTCTTTTTATGGAAAATCTAAGTCTATAGTTTAAAAATTGACTTCACATGAAAAACTAATATATTTTTTTCATGTTTTTTACACCTTATTTTAATCCTCAAATCACCATGTTTAGACCCCTTTTTGGGGTAGGTCCACATTTTTGGGCCCTTCTATATAATTAATCTGATATTAAATATTATTTTGAATTATTTCCTGCCTCCTCCTCAACTCCTCCTCAACCATAGAATTATCTTTCAAAATACAGAATTAAAACCACACCGCAACAATCATCACCCTTCATCACCACTCAACACCAATCAACCAATCACACATCACTACTCAAAACAAATCAACCAATTAAATTCAACACTTCAAACCCACTAAATAAAAACCCCTGAATCCAGAAATTCAATCAAAGAAATCACTCCTCAAAAACTCTTTTCTTAACTTTTTTGAATTTATTTTTTAATCATGAACAAATCAATCCAACATCAAAAAGTAACCAAATTTTTTGTTACCTCCATTCTCAAACCTCTGAAATATTATTTTCTCTCAAATTCTGAATATTTCTTATATATATAATCTATCAAAAAATCCAAATTCCTTATAAAAAAACCATCTTCAAATCAATATCAGAACCAAATCAAAATGAAAAAGTTTTTCAACAACACATCAACCCAATTTTACTATATGCATCTATTGCTTCTGCTCTAATATCTGCCTCTGCTGCTTCTGCTTCTGCTCTAATATCTGCCTATGCTGCTTCTTCTGCTTTTGCTTCAACTGGTTTAGATCAGCCCCATGATTCCAACCCTTTGGCTCCTCCACCTGAATCATAATATCATTCAAAGGTGGAACTTGTGGATGATGTTCAAGAGTGGGCTAAGTCCCATGGATATGCCATTTCCACCAATGCTAAAGAGAAAACATATACTTAACAATGTGACAAATCTGGGCAATATAAACCCAATTTGGATAAAAAAAAGGCTTTCAACAACCAGAAAAACAAAACTTACTTTCCAATTCTCTGGAAGCTTTTACAAGAGGACTGGTCCTTGGAAAATAAAAATAAAAATGCCTTTATCACAATCATACTCTATCAACTGATCCATCCACCCATCCAGTTCATAGAAGGATTTAGGGGGCTCAAGAGGATGTGGTTCATTCTTTGATCAACACTGGGGTTCCTCCCCTCAAAATCCTCAATTCCTTAATGCAATCCTCTACCTCTCCAATTCACACAAAACTTAGTACAATTTATAAAAAAATACAAAAAATTACAAAAGGAGAAATGGAAGGAAAATCACTCATTTAATCTTTAATAATGGAATTAAGAAACTCTTCTTTTAAATATCAAATCAATAATCAAAATAATCATATTACTTCTGTATTCATTTCTCACCTAGATTATATAAAATTAATCAAGCTCTTTCCAGAATTATTAATGTTGGAATGTACCTATGAAACCAACTAATTTTCAATGCAGCTTCTTAAAATGTTTGGGGTCAACAATTGTGCTAGAGCCTTCTCTGTTGGTTTATGTTTTCTCTCCAAAGAAACAAAGGAAGAATATCAATGGGATCTCACTCAACTTCATAAAATATTATAACAAAAAGAAGCCAAAGCCATTTTGACTGACAAGGTTCAAGCCCTGATTCATTCCCTTGGAACTATATTTCCCAAATCTCATCATCTACTCTGCCTCTGGAATATCTTCATAAAATTTCAAGCAAATTGTATAAAACACTTTAAATCTGAATAATAATGGATGATATTCAGAAAAAACTGGAATATGCTGGTCAAATCCAAATCTGAAGTAACATGCCAATAAAATTTAACTAAAATTGCTCTATTATGGAATCCTACCACTTCTGACTACCTTCCTGATAACTGGATTCCTCTCAAAAGAATTTTTTTCATATGCTGCAAACAAGCACCAGCATTTTGGGAATATCAGAAAATCTAGAATACAAGGGCTCCACTCTTATCTCAAAAGATTTACCACAATTTCTTGTGGTTCCTTTTCTAATGTAGTTCACCAAATATATCATTAAATTTCAATCCAACTCTATGAAACCGCAATTCCAATTTCTCAGAAATACTTCAAGAACTCAATTGGTCTTCAATATTTTTTTGAAAACCTCTGAGGAAAAATCAGCCACTATGATCTCAAGACTGTGCATTCCTTTCACCTGTCAGCAGAAAAATCCACAACCTGTCCTAATTGTGATTATTCTTCTTTCATGGTGATTCCTTGTTTACACAAATTAAATAAGGCAACTCTCAAGAAGCATAAGCTCTTGCTTGAGAGTTTTCATCCCCAGTGGCATGTCAAACCTTTTATTTCAGTTTTTTTTTGAAGAAAAAATAAATTGCAAAATTGATTCCTGAATTTTGCTTTTTATTTTTTATTTTGGAATTCTTAATAGCTTTTTCAGAATGAATTATGCCAAAAATATCAATCATCCAATGAATTGCCTTCCAAATAAACCAATTTAAATTGCTTTCAGAATGAAATCTTTGAAGTATTCCTTAAATTGGAGCCAGGAGAACAACATTTTTACCTTGGAGAAATGATCAAACTGTTGAAATGGAATTATCAACTTACTCCCATGCAAGAACCCCTATCAAAGCAAGAAAGGAGAATTTGTGGAAGACCAAAAGGAGCCCTCAATAAATTAATTTTTTTTTCTCAGAATTCCTCTGAGAGGGATTCATCTGGGTTTGAATATGTTGAAGGACCTAAGAGCAGAGGAAGACCAAGGAAGCACCAAGTGGGTAAAGGAATGGTGAGTTTTTTATTTTATTTTATTTGTTTTTTCCTCTTTTTTTTTTTTTTTTTTGGATGGATTTTGACAGAATTTGGTTGGAAATTGGTTTTCTATAACTTCAGATTCTGAGGAACATGAAATGAAAGGAGGCCCATGAAAAGAAAAAAGGAAAAAAAGAAACAGGATTCAGAGGAAGAGGTGATTTTTTTCATTTCTTTTTCAATTTCATTTTTTGTTGGTAATTAGGCTAACATTTCATTCTGATCAGGATGATTTTATCACATAAGATGAATTAAGTGGAGAAGAAATTCCTGATCTTGAAGAATTGGATTTTATCAATACAGTAAGTAAGTTCTTTCTGGGGGGATCATTATAGGTTTTCTAGTTTCCATTAATTGTCATATTTTTCTTTGTCAATCAGAGGCCAGGGACCATAATCAATAAGAAGGTTGTTTCCCATAATTTGAGTCCTGTTACTTTGAAGAGGGTCAAGATAAGAAAAAAAGAATATTCAGATGCAGATGATTATAGGCCTCCAGGGAATCCACTCTTTTCTCCCACAGCTACAGCTTCTGAAACTGAAAAGTTGAATATATTTCTGAAATAATCTTGCTTTATTGTTCATTTATTAAACTATCTTTTTTTTTGTGATGATATTCAAGGTAACAACATTGTATTTTTAAGCTTTTGATAATTTTGAAGTGGTGAATATTGATCAAGAAAGTATTTTTTTCATTTCCTCTTAAATAATATTAATATTTCTTTCCTTATTATCCATAAAAAGATTTCATTTTTACCAAGAAAGCCATACAACAAATTCCACATTTTCAAGATTTTATGGGTGATGGGAAATGTGGTTTTAAATCAGTAGCAGTTAATTTGGGCTGTAAATATGAAGATTGGAGTTTAATATGTCAGGAAATGATCAAGGAAATGAGGTCAAAATCTCTCTTGAAGGATTAAAACTTCATGGATCAAGTCTGGGATGAAAATTTTTACAAAGCAAGAAAACATCTCAACCATCCTTCTGGCACTGCCCATCAAAGTTACTGGATGAAATGTCCTTGCCATGGTTTCCTGCTGGCAGTTAAATACAAAAGGCCAGTGTTACTTTTATCTAAGTTGATGCCATCAACTTATTTTCTGCTGAATTCCCCTCTAACTGCCAATTCTCAAACATCTCCCATATGTTTGATTATTTTTAAAGATTCTCAACACATTTTTTCTTTTGGCTATAATGCTGAACTTTGGCAAGCTCCCCAGTAAGATCCCCTTTGGACGGCTTTTGCTAGCAAGGAATCAAAAAAATTTGAGGATTTGATTCATAATAGCTTGGAACTTGGTTTAAATATTTTGCTTCCTGCTAAAATTCTTCCAATCCAAGAAGGAAAGTATTAAAAATTGGTATTTATTTAATTATTTGTTTGTTTTTTTGCTGAATTTTTCATAGTTTTTTTCCATTGATTATTGAATCAATTCTTTAGAGAAAAAATGCCAATTTTGTGTTTTTAATTATGAATTTATTGGGGCAAAAAAACTAAAAAGAATCTTCAAATATTTATTTTTGCCCTTTTCAATCCCTGCTAAAATACTGAAAGCCCAAAATTTGGAAAATCCTTTGGAAAGATAAGGAAAAAAAATTGAACATAATGACTTATTCTTTATGTTAATCCCATTTTCTGGTGGTAAAATGAAGTACTAAAAATGTAGCAAAATCATACTTTAGTTTCCTGTTATATTTGGAGACTTTTTGTCTCTTCAGATTTTCAAAAATAATTGGAAAAACGTTTTTAAAAATTGTGTAATGATATGAGATTTAGTGTTTTTTTTTTTTTTTGAAAAAAAGTTTTTTGATGGCAATTTTGAAGGCCTTTAGATTAGCCAAAAACTCTCAAATTTATTTGAGAGAGCTTTTAAATGCCTCTATATCTGCCAATATGGTTTTTTTTGTTTGGCCACTCTGCCAAACTGCGCATATTTAAGGAAAACCACATGGATTGGGGATGTTGTGGGATGTTGTGGGATGTTTTTGTGATGTTTAAACCAAAAAAAATAAGGTTCTGCGGAATGAAAAAAAATTCCCTATTCTTAATTGTGGTTTTCAACAAAAAAATCATTTAAAAACAAACATCAACTTAATTCACAAAAGCAGTGTCAGAGTCACCTGAAAAAAATTGGGTTTCTTAAGATATAGTATATAAAGGTAACTCTGTTTCCTTTTATCTATCATAAATCTAGACTCTCTCAATTAATCCTAGCAGAATTGAAAGTCTCTCCTCAATTTCATCCCAAAACCAACTTCATCATCACCCATCACCTTCTTCATCTCTATCCTCATCTTCAACTACTTCAATTCTAAATCATCTTTACCTTCAATCAATCTCCAACTGCATTCCCAATCATTTTCATACTTGAACATTAATCTTGGAATAAAAATGGATTAAGAACATCCATAATTGAATTATACAATCATGACCACCCTCCAAAAATTATTCATTACCAGCACACCATTCCATCACCTATCTACAGCCACCATCCAATTATAATAAAAATATTGAATGATTTCATCAACTTCCACTTTCAACTCCTCATCCCATGCTTTCCTCATACCTTTTCTTGATTCAAGCCACTGAAAAAGATTATAAAAAACCTCTTCTTCCTCAGAAACTGGTAAATCATGTCAGCTTCATTGCCAACTTAGGGACAATCACTAGGTATCACTAATAAATTTTGATTTATGATGCATGTGACCATTCAACTTGTTTGGATTTTTTTCCTGGTGCCAATACAATAATAAATGAATGAAAATTTATCATTTTGCCACAAATTTTTGCCTCTTGAGGCTCAGTAAAAAATAGACTGCTCAGGAATCCCATTTTTGGAATCAAATAATCAACCCAAGTGCCTTGATTTTCAAAAAATTTTAGATGTTGGACCACAATGAGTGCCAGATGCTAGAAAATAAGCATGATGACGCTTCACAATTTGAAAAATTAGATTCCAAATTCAGTTGATAAGAAAATGGCATTAAAAACTCTAACATTAGCCACATTGGAACTCTCAAGCCACAAAAGAATATATTCACCATCCACTGCACTCTGAAAAATATTTCCAATTCAAGACTGCATGCTATAAATACCCAGGTGTGCCAATGTCCTCAATTGCCATCTGAACCTCTCAATATTTACTCTGAAAAATTAAAAAGTCAACCAAACAATCTATTTCATCTGCATCTTCATCTCAACCAACTATTCTCAAACACCATTGCAAACTCAGATGACTCAGTCCCTCTTGCTTGTCTTCAAGAGCTCCTTCCAAAATTTTTAACATCATCCTTTCTGTTCATTATAATTATTCTTATTTTTCTCTTCCCCACAAAATTAGATTACTTTGGTCTCTTTCTCATTATTTGAAAATCCCAAGACAATAATGAGTGATTTAATTCTTCTTGCACATCTCAGAAGGAGGGTGGGGGGGTACACATGCATTCATTTAAAAGAGTTGAACTCTATTTCTTGAAGAGGAAGGGGGGGAAATACAGTGTACTTGCCTTTCATTTTTGCACAAAAAAAAAAAAACAACATACAATAGGGTGTATCAGAGTTAAAATCTTAAAAAATTTAAATAGCTTATTTCAGGAAAAATATCAATTTTTGAAAATATATTTTTTTTTTTCAAAAAAAAAAAATGAATAAATTTGTTTCAACTGAAAAAAAGAATGGATAAGCCTGAAATCAGACATTTAGTTTTTGAAAATTTTAACTCTGATAAGCATTAATTTCACTGTAAAATTGTTTTCTTTTTTTTTTTTTTAAAAAAAATGGATGGGGGAATAGGGGTGTGAGTTGGATAAGAGGAAAAACAAACAGTGTTTGAAAAATAGAGAAATGAAAAATATGGAGGAAATCACAACCTGGGAGGGAAAGGGAAATGGTGATTAAGTTGATGATTAATTTATATTTATTCCATAAACACAAAAAACTTCACCATATTACTCAGACTTTTTCAATCAATTGGATCTCAAGGTTGAAGTTTTGAGTAGCTTTTGATGTGTCCTTTGATTTTCTGGGTTTGGGATTTGATAAGACTTATAGCTGCCTCAGCTCCTGTAAAAACTTGATTTCACCTGCTGAAGAATCAATATATGTTCAATGGAAACCATAAATTCCAATTGGATGATTTAATGCAACTATTAGAATTGGTGGCTGAGATGAAATAGAAATAGGGTCTATAGTCATCCCAGTAGCCTAATTGGAAGGGATGGTAGGCTAGGTGGTTTTGGATTTGAATCCAAGACTAGAATTGAGTGTAGAAGATATTTTATCCAGAAGACTTGAATATTTTTAGAATCCCAGTTCTATTGGCCAACCACTATTGAATAAATTAATTCACTCCACCATTCAGGTTTTACAACTTCCCCTTCAATCATCAATTTCCCTGTCATTTCATTTATAGTCTGTAATGGACAAAGAAAGAATGAAACACCCTGGCCACATCATTGCAAATTAAACACCCATGTTTTTTTCACACTTTCAACCTGTTCTTTTTCTTATCTAAAAAAAGAAAAATAAAAAAACAGTAGAAGTTTCCCCATTGATCCTAACAAGTATTTCTGGTGGAATCTGCTACTGTAAGTCCAAAGACTTTTTTCATCAATATTTTTGTATAATTTTTCAATATTCTTAACAAAACTCATTACATCAAATGGTTTTTATTTTCTCAGGATCAATCAAATCTTGGAAGTCCACTGAGATCATGATCAATAAATAATTTTTTCAGTTATTGGTTAAAAATTCATACTGAAATTATTTTACCAATAATTTCCAAATAATGTCCTCTGAAAGGTATTTATAGGGGAATCTTCTACCTCTATAGGTTTCATTTTCTTAGGATAAATCCAATTTTAGAAGTCCACTAAGGTTGTGGTCTATCAATAATTTTTTCAGGTGTTTCATTCTCTTAGGAGTCATCAAATATTAGCAGTCCACTAAGATCATGATCTATCACAAATTTTATTGGGCCTCTATGAAAAAACTTGCATGGTAGCAAGAGAAAAAAATCTGATCTCATTAGACTTTCAATTATTTCACCCATAAATTTTTCACCAGTATTGATTCCAGCAACAACCTCTTCTTTACCTCTATTTAATGCTTCAAGATTAAGGGTTATTGTATTCCTGCCTTTGAAATATCCTTCCCTCAGTACCATCTACCTCAGTCCATAAGCGTGACACAAACAAAGCACAAAATCAATGGTGCCTTCCGCTTACCTCCTCTGGCTTGCATAAAAACCTTCCAATCTCTACAACTTATTCAGTAAATACTTTCAAATCACACATTTAACTCTACTCCAGTCAACCATCAATTTGAGCTCCACTCTTTCACCCTGGGTATCATCAGCCCTTGGACTTCCATTCTTGGTCATGCACTCACACTGGTTTGCACCCATCCCTAGATAGCCACATCAACTGTATAGTTGGCAAATGGACTAGTCCCTTAACCTGCATAAGCTTTATCTTCACATTTGCATTGTCTCCCCCATGTCATTCCTTCCTGTCACATCCATTACGTTCTTGTACACTCAGATTCTATTGTCTCTCACCTATGCTACAACCTTGGAAACAACTGTACTGTTATTTCATTTCCCATTCTGTTAATGCCATCCATTGCCTCATTGCTTCCTAGCAGGAGCCAGCCATCTATCAGGTTGTATCTAGTCACCTTTGGCTTAACTTATAATGGCTGCATTGCCTGCCTGAAGATTGTCTCCTCAGTGAGTTAAATTCACACATTCTTGCATATTGCTAAATACAGTCATCACATTGGGATTGGCTTTGGTTTCCTTTCCATTGGAAAATTTCTCCCCTCTTGCTGTTTGTTGAGTCACCCCATCATAAGTTTTCACTTTGCAGTTAGCCTTGCTACCTTGAACTTGCCCTTGCACTCAGTCTCTTCCTTTGCACTCACAATAATCTAAGATTGCCTTATAGTATGTGGGGTGGTCATGTGACAGTAAAATAAATAACTCAACTCCTCTATTGTAGTTTTCCAACCTATAGTAGATTTATCTTTTTACAATTTAATATACTTGCTCAACTGGGAATGCTTCCCTCACCCCTTACAATGATGATATCCATTGGGTAGGGAGATCCAGCACTTCTTGGGCCCAACAACCTTTAGACCCTGTCCCTTCTTCTAAATATCCTTTGGTTGAACATCTCAAGGATCCCCTTTCTCCTCAAAAGGAAGCTCCTGTGGACCCTCTCAAAGAAATCAAATATTTCAAACACTCTTCCAATGAAACCTTGAATTGTGTTAGATCAAGGTTTTGCAATAATGCTCCCAGGACCAAAGCTTTGACTTTGCTCTCTGCCATGATCCAGGCTCTTAATCAAAATGCCTTGCAATCTGGTCCAAGTGGCCCTAGCTTCTGTACTCCGGGAATGAAGCAACCCAATAATTTTATGGGGGAACACTCCCATAAACTTGGATCCTATTTACAGTCTTGTAAAATCATCTTCTCAAACAATCCTCATAATTTTCCTACTGATATACAAAAAGTGATGAATGCATCTTCCTTCCTTGGTGGAAGAGCCTTGCAGTGGTTTGAACTCTACCTCAAACTATTATCTAATACCAGTCCCACTTGTATCCTCAACAATTGGGACAAGTTTGAGAAGCAACTGTTCACCCTGTTAGGAAACCATAATGAAGTCCAAAATGCAGAATACAAGCTTAATAGCTTAGTCATGAAAGAAAATAGTAGAGTTTCTGTTTATATCTCCAAATTCCAAACTTTTCAGTTTTGCATCCAATGGAACAAGGAAGCTCTTTTATTTCAATTTTGAAAAGTTTTACTGGCACGCCTAATTGAGCAACTTGCAGTTAGGGGAAATAAGACTACCTCCCTTCAGCAGTTTATTGACCGGGTGATTGAGCTTGATAATGACTATCACGACAAGAACCGCTCTTGGAAAAACCACCATGGGTTGTCAACCTCAGCTCCAAAGGCAGATGAATCTTCAAATAAACACTCAAAGAATCCAAAAAAACCCAAACAAAATCCAACCTCAAACTCCAACCCAAAAGGGAAGGCCGTTGCCAAAACTCCAAAATTCCTGGACAAGGAAACCAGGATTCTCCAGTACAAGGAACGGCTAAGGAGGGAAAAGAATGGGTTACATATCTATTGTGGTGGGAAACATGGTTTCAATATTTGTGTGAAGCGGCTAAGCAGTCAAAAAATTAGCTTGTGTTTTTCTAATACTCACAAGGAAAACTATATACTATCTGAATTACAGCAAGTCAATCTTTGCAATTGTAAGTAACTTGGTCCTCCAAGTTTGAGATTTTTCCTCTTCCACCCCAACAATTCCCCTTATTGTGTTATACTTGATTCTGGCGCTAATTTTTCTTTTATAAGTGAATCTTTTTCCACTTCCAAAAATCTTACATTTTCTGAGATAGATAAATTTCCCATCTATTTAGTAACTAGTGCAACTGAGACAGCTCATTGGAATTCCCAAAAAGGCAAAATAGACCTTTGAATTTTCCAATTTCCCCAGCTTTGAATGGGATTTATTTGTCTTGGATATCCCTGAAATGGAAAATACCATTCTAGGCCATGACTTTCTAGTTTATTGGAATCTGGATGTGAATTGGCAAGAAGGGGTAATTAACCTTCAAGCCTTGCAACCCCAGGACGCTAAACTTTCTGTAAAAAAGGAATTAAAAAGCCTACCTGACACTGTCATTGAGTTGGATGACAGTTTTCCGCCAGGAGATTTGCAATATCCTGACCTTCATTCCCAAGTTCCCTCTTCAGATTTAGGATTTATTGCTTATTTATCCAACTTAACTCTTCCTTGTTTCTTCAAAGAGAAACAGGCACCAAAAAAATGGTGTATTTTACACTTCCTAATCCTCTTGAATTGTGCAAGCACTTCAAATCCAGTGCTCAAAGATGAGGATATTGAAGATTTAGAAATCATTAAAGAGTCTTTACCTTTGGTTTATCATGAATTTTCTGACATCTTTTCAGCTGTAAAGGCAGATTAACTTACTCCTTCCTGTTCTTATGATCACATGGTCAACCTCACTGGCCCACCTCTGGCACCCGGACCAGTCTACTCTCTCTCAAAGAAAGAATCAACCGTGCTTCAAGAATACATTGCGGAAAATGTATTGAAAGGATTTCATTGACAAAGCAATTTCAATATCAGCTTTCCTGTCCTATTTTTCCCAAAGAAAGATGGCAGACTTTGCCTTTGCGTTGACTACAGGAAACTGAAACAGGTAACCAGGAAGAATGCCTACCCAGTAACCCCTATGTTGCACCTTCTCACTCTCTTCCATGGGGCTGCTTATTTCTCAAAGTTTGACCTTCAAGGCGTCTAAAAAATAATTTTCATTGCAAAATTTCATGATTATTTGACCGCAATGAGAACACGGTTTGGCAGTTATGATCATACTTTCATGCCTTTTGGCCTCTGCAACACTCCTTCCACTTTTCAATATTTTGTCAATGAAATTTTTTCTGACCTTGTAGAGAAATACCTTGTGTTTTATATTGATGATATACTAGTCTACTCAAGAAATCTTAAAGATCACATTGCACATGTGCAAGAGGTGCTGCAGTGACTTCAAAAGAATAACCCATTTGAAAAAGCCTCTAAGTGCAAATTTCATACTCATTCTCTTCATTTTCTAGGTTTCATAGTCTTGCAGCCAGGACTATCAATGGACCCAGCCAAGAGTCAGCGCATATTGGACTGGCCCACACCTTCTTCAGTCAAATCCCATCAAATTTTTCTTGGTTTCAGTAATTTTTACAGGAGGTTTATTGAGCATTACGCCAAGAAAACCATGAATCTTACTCATATTCTTCCAAAAGACACTCATTTGTTTTACAGAACAAGCTTCTTGGGAGTTCAAAGCTCTAAAGAAAGCCTTCATCAATTCTCCAAAAATTTCTCACTTCAAAAAGCTAGCTTTCACTATTTTGGAGACAGATGCAAGCAACTATGCAATTTCAGGAGTAATCTTGCAGTTTTCTTCCTCCTCTTCCCTCTTTCATCCTTTAGCCTTTGGGTCTTGCAAATTGCTTGCTGAAGAGCTTAATTAAAAGATTCATGAAAATGAACTTCTCAAAATTGTTTACTGCTTGAAGAAATGGCATTAATACCTTTTGAGCCTTATGGAGCCCTTTAAGGTTTTAACTGATCACAACTCTCTTAAATATTTCATGAGCTCAAAAGTCCTTACAGGCAGACAAGAACAATGATCCAAATAACTCTCCAAGTTCAAATTAATGATCAAATACCATCCTGGGAAACAAGTGGTAGTCCCTGATGCTTTATCACATTGGGACAACATTTACCCAGGGGGGGGGGGGGGGAGCACCTTTGCCAATAACAAACCTGAAAATGTTGGGACACTCTTCTCAACCCAGTCTGCCCATCTCAGTTCAAGAATCACTCACCTGCAAGGAACAGCTTCCAAAATACAACAAGCTCAACTCAACAATCCCAAGTGTATCAAACTTTGCAAGAGTAAAAATCTATTAGATAGTGGTTGCAGTATTGATGAAAATGGTTATTTAGTTTATAAAGACTGTATAGTAGTACCAGATAATTCTTGCATTAAGTTAGATATCATTGAGTCAAAGCATGATTCTCCGCTTGCTGGTCATCATGGGCAGGATAAAACCTACCAACTGATTGCACAAGACTTCTATTGGCCTGGTATGACCAAGGAAGTAAAAGACTATGTTAGCAGGGGCTATGATTGTAATTGTAACAAGTCCTCAAAACACCGTAAGTATGGGCTTCTCCAACCACTTACAATTCTGCTTATTCATTTGCACTTTCTGTCTATGGATTTCATTTTTCAATTACCAATTTCTAGTGGTTATGATGCTATTTTAGTAGTAGTAGATTGCTTTTTGAAGATGGCTTTATTTCTTTACAGTAATGTGACCACCTCTTTGGAAGACTTAGCTAATTTATTCATAGAATATGTATTTTTGAAACATGGTCTCCCTGATAACATAGTTATTGATCATGGATCTTTGTTTGTCTCTAGCTTCTGGACCTTGCTATGCCAACGTTTGAAGATCACTCTCAACTTATCAATGGCTTACCAACCAGAAACGGATGGGTAAACCAAATGATTTAATCAGATTCTCAAACAGTATCTTTGAATTTATGTTTCCTATCAACAGGATGAATGGTTGCAATGGCTTCCACTAGCCAAGTTTTCCTAAAACAAATCCACTCATTCCTCCACCAAACAGTTGCCCCTCCGGACTCTTTATGGTAGAAACCCAAATTTCTCATCTATTAACATAGAACTTTCTCAAACTGCTTCCAATTAAATTTATCACATTAAATCCCTTCAATTGCAACTTCAAACCAACCTCAAAACAGCAAACCAGCGCTACAAGGATCAAGCAGACCAAATTTGAACCATGGCTCCAACCTTTGCAGTAGGGGATCAGGTATGGCTCAATGCTTGCAACATTTGCAGTACTTGCCCAACCCAAAAATCTTTGAAAGAAATCTTGGCCCCTTTAAAATTGAATCAGTCATCTCTCCCAACGCTTTTAAACTTACCTTACCTGCAAAATGGAAAGGTATCCACCCAGTCTTTCATGTGTCTCTCCTAGAGCCAGATCAACTCCTATACCTGGGAAAGACTCATACCCCTCCAGAACCTGTCAATGTCCAAGACCATCTAGAGTGAGAAGTAAGCTGTATTCTGGATTCCAGGTTATGCAAAGGAAAACTTCAATACCTTTTTGAATGGACTGGCTTCCAGTCCAACAAAGATTGCACCTTGTGGGAACCAGCCCATCATCTTTGCAAATCTCCCAATTTGGTTTGAGACTTCCATGCAAACTAACCTTTCAAACCTTGCCAATCTTGATTCAATCCCTTCAAATCCCATTTCACATTTTTTATTCCATTCCATCCCATCAATCCCATCACCTTTCCCATCTTATCAAATTCCCCCTTTCAGTTTCTTAAAAATTGTTTCTTTTCACAATCTTGGATTTTTTATGTTTCTTATTCCAAGTAAAATCTATTCCTTAAAACAATATATATATATATATATATAATACAAATAAGATTACATAAAAATTTACAGATTTTCATTTAGTTCTTTTTCCACCTCTTCCCAATTCTTGGTCAACTCTGTAACCATTGAACTGAATTCATCTAAATTCTTGTCATTTATTAGAGTTGATATTCTTCTTAAAAACAGGAGTTTTGTAACCAGATGCTTCTCAAATATCTCCTTGCACTTCACATTCCAAGCCCTCTTCTGCAGGGCATTACACCCACCTTCCTCCAAGAGCTCCTCATATGCTCTTTTCCTTTGGCCTCTTGACAAACCTCCCCCAACATATACAGTCAACTGCCTTGCATAAGTCTTGATTGGCGCCATGGCTTGCACCTGGTTCCCCTCACTTTTGCCTTCCATCCCATTTCTCTCCATTCCATCTCCTTCCACCACATCTCTTTCTGTTACAATCCCCTCATCTTTTACTGTTCCATTCCTTCCCTCTGTTCTGTTTACTCCCTCTGCTCCATTTCCTTCTTCCTGTTCTGCTCCTTTTCCTCATTCAGCTTCTACCGGCTCTTCCCTTGTTTCTTGGGGTATTTCCACAGCTTGTTCTTCACCTTGCACTTTTCCTCGCACCCTGGAATTCATCTAGGCCACCTGAAATTTGGTTGATGGTCCAAAAAAAGGTTGTGGTTGTGGTGGTGTATTTTTAGTGTACCTTTGGAATCTTGGCAATACTATGAAGAACAATAGTTAGATTATATTAGTTTAATTTTTACCATTTAGTTAGTCTGTAGCCTTACTTACCTGGGTTCCGGATTCCTAAGAATCCAATCTCCGGGACTGGCAGTATATGATAGTTAACTTGCGGTGCAGACCTTTGACTTTTTACTTCACTCATGAACATCACTGGGATATATACCACTGGCTTGCTATTTAAAGCAAATGTACAAGCCAATTTTTGAAGATGGCATTGTTTGCATTTGCCTTGGAGACCTTGCACGGCAGTACTAGGGAAGCATCTCTCATTTTGGCAAATGCAGTTTTCAAAACAACAAGATGATGATGAGGAAATATTTAAATTACAGATTTATTTAATAGCAATGAAGTATTGTAGTATTAATGGTATACAGTAGCTAAAACAAATTTTGGAATTGATGGGAAAATCATCTGAATGCTTGCAGGAGCTTGCGTCTTTATACCCAGGCAAATGTCATGCTTCAAGTTTAAGTTTTATTGTCTTCCTCAATTTGACATATCCCTTCCTCAGTACCATCTACCTCAGTCAATAAGCGTGAAAAAAACAAAGCACAACATCAATGGTGCCTTCTGCTTACCTCCTCTGGCTTGTGTAACAACCTTCCAATCTTGAAAACTGACTCAGTATATACTTGCAAACCTTGCAGTTAACTCTACTCTGGTCAACCATCAATTTGAACTCCACTCTTTCACCCAGGGTATCATCAGCCCTTCAACTTCCATTATTGGTCAGGCACTCACACTGGTTTGCACCCATCCCAGATAGCCACATCAACTGTATAGTTTGCAAATGGACTATTCCCTTACCCTGTATAAGCTGTATTCTCACATTTGCATTTTCTCCCCATGTCATTCCTTCTTGTCCCATCCATTAAGTTCTTGTAAACTCAGATTCTATTGTCTTGAAACTACGCTACAACCTTGGAAACAACTGTACTGTTATTTCATTTCCAATTCTTTTAATGTCATTCATTGCCTCATTTCCTCCTACCTGTAGCCAGCCATCTATCAGGTTGTATCTAGTCACCTTTGGATTACCTTATAAAGGGTGTGTTTCCTGCCTGAAGATTGTCTCCTCAGTTAGTTAATTTCATATGTTCTTGCAGCTTGCTAAATCCAGTCATCACGTTGGGCTTGGCTTTGGTTTCCTTTCCATTGGAACATTTCTCCCCTCTTGCTGTTTTTTGAGTCACCCCATCACAAGTTTGCACTTTGCAGTTATCCTTGCTACCTTGCACTTGCCCTTGCACTCAGTCTCTTCCTTTGTGCTCACAATCATCTAAGATTGCCCTATAGTACATGGGGTGGTCATGTCAAACTCTAGTCATTTCCACTATACCTTCAAACCAGAAAGAATTTTCTCTTCAACCATTTGACCCCCCCCCCCCCAAAAAAAAAATACATTCCCAATTCTGAAATCACCAGACAGAAATTCCAAGTAAAAAAGAAAGTTTTAATCTATTTCAAAAAATGAGAATGAATCACAATCTGGCCAAAAAAAAATCAAACATCTTGGTTGCAATCTGTAGTTATCTCACTGAAATATATTTATTTACTCAAAGAAACCACAGTTTAATTACTAATATCAGACACATACTCCCACATGTACCACAATTCCATTAAAGAGCTCCTAAGATCCTGTATTTTTAGCCAAATTGAATCTTAAAATGTGACTTTTCTAAACACTAAATTCCATTAATACCCAGCATTAAACTCTTTTTATAACCCCTTGGCCATCTGGAATACCCCAAAGTAATTGCATGCCAATAATGCAAGAAGAAGCATCCAAAATATCAAAAAACAGCTTCAATTCCTGGAACAAGGACCAAAAACCTCAATCAGGTAAAATCTTGATAAATTCAAGATGATTAAGTGTTAGAGATTTATTCTCTTGTGTTTTTCCTCCTGTCTTCTTTCTTTTCTCTTATTCTCATATTCTCATATTTCCTTTTCTTATATCTCCATTTATTTTATTTTACTTGTTTATTTCTTTATTTATTGTCCACAAGTCAATGCCCACTGCGGGCCTCTTCCTTGAAGACCTTGCAGCTTGGGCACATATGCATATGGCATATTCACTTTACCTACTGTTACCCAATCTATTCAAGACAGTATCCTAGTTTGCCTCCCACAAGCTCCGTGGTTTGGCCAAACCAACTTTCTCTCCTTCATCCCTTCTCATAAACGGCAAGGAGTTGCTTTAACTCTGAATCAACTTACTGGCAAGGAAGATTGGTCCCGGCGTATATTTCTGGCTAATTTGGTGCAACCATATTTCCCATCCAGCACTTGCATTCAAAGTCTGATTTGTTTCTGCCATCTCTGTCTCTTTTTCTGGTTCTTCTCTTCATCATTGTTGTTGGTCATTTTTATTTTTGTGGTCATTTCATTGAAGCGTTGGGTATGATTAAACCTTAGAACCTCCTCTCCATAATGTCTGTCTGAATTGTGATACAGTTGTGGTTTGCATCTCTTTTGATTCTCACAGAAAGGAATATTGAATTCCTACACAATTAACAGTCAAAAGCATCTGAAGTTGAAAACCAGATTAAACCAACCATGGCCAACTCTCTTACCGTGACAATTCTCAAAACAGCTATTGAGGCTATTTCATTTTTGAACTTGGAAAACTTTTTGATTTGGCGTAATTGAGTGATTAACATGATGGATTTGCAGGAAGACATGTACAAAAAGCTCACAAGGAAGAGAACCAATGCATATGGAATCCAAATCAGACTCACCAACTCAGAAAACGTGTGAATTTGTGCCATCCTCATCTCCAAACTCAAAACCACTGTTCAGGACAACATTATTACGCCAGATAAAAAAAAAGATGCTCACCAAATATGAGCTGTCATCAATGAATACTTTGACTCAAATCACACCTCTAATTGTGCTAGGGTTTTCAAGGAATTCTTCCACGCTCCTTTTACCCTATCAAATATTCCCGGTTTTATAACTGATACTAAGACAGCCATATCTTGTCTGCATGAGGTTGGTATTGACCTTCCTCCAGATATCATAGCGTATGTGATCTTGGAGAAATTGCCCTTGACAATGGATACAGTGATTCAACAAATCACTCACTCCAACAGAAAAATTACCCAAGACCAAGTTCTAGATCACCTCCAAATTTTCAACAATAATAAATTCTTGAATAACGTGTTTGGCCAGGACAAAAAAGAAGAAACCTCAAACAAAGTCTCCTTCCTTAGTTTGAATTTCAAGGCTTGCAATGGAAACTGGCACAACCCAAAGGCAGCTCATCCTGAAGGGAGATGTTGGAAACTCTACCCTCATATTAATCCCTCCTTTTGAAAAAAGAAGAAATTGGGGTGATCAGAGACAACCACTGGGCATGCTACCACAGTCAGCTCTTTCAGCACGTCCCCTATATTTCCCTCCAACGCTTTTGTGGTAGACTCTGGTTTATCAAGACACATAGTGTCTGATATCAAACATTTCTCTCACTTAGATCAATCAATGACTGGCTTCATCACCACCAGCTCAGGTACCAATTTCCTTTCATATGAAGGATGCAGAACAATTCAACTGGCAGGTTACAATGGCCTGAATGTCTTTCTCTATAATTTTCTGTTTTTGCCTAACTCCAGGGCAAATCTCCTTTCTATGAAAAGCCTTGTACTTGGCAGATTCTCTGTTGATTTCAGGAAGGATGAGGTTGTTGTTCAAAAGAATCTCTGGCTTTCAGAATGTCCCCTATATTTACCTCCAACGCTTTTGTGGTAGACTCTGGTTTATCAAGACACATAGTGTCTGATATCAAACATTTCTCTTACTTAGATCAATCAATTACTGGCTTCATCACCAAAAGCTCAGGTACCAATTTGCTTTCATATGAAGGATGCGGAACAATTCAACTGGAAGATGACAATGGCCTGGATTTGTTGCTCTCTAATGTTCTGTTTTTGCCTAACTCCACAGCAAATCTCCTTTCTATGTGAAGCCTTGTACTTGACGGATTCTCTGTTGATTTCAGGAAGGATGAGTTTTTTGTTCAAAAGAATCTCTGGCTGAAAAAGGGTATTTATGACTGTTCTATCCCTGTTCTGAAATTTGGTTCTTGGAAAAAAAATGATCAATTTTCAATGCTAAGTCAAGATGAGATAATTCACAAGTTTCTTGGACATGCAAGCTACAGTAGAATCCAACAGAAATTGGGTGTTCAAGTGAGAAAACCGTAGACCTGCCAAGCGTGCAAAGTTAGCAAGATCTCAAAAACCCCATTCACCAATAAACATAACCTTTCCAAAAGACCCTTTCAAGAGTTACATTGTGACTTGGTTAGAACTATCACTCCCATGAGTAATGATGGTGACTCTTACTTCCTGACAGTAGTTGATAGTTGCACAAGGTTTTTCACTGTTATTCCTATAAAAAGTAAAAGAAACGTCCCCAGCACTCTTCAGTTTCTTATTAATGTGGAATCAAAGAGATTCAACTAAACACCTATGATTCTTCACTAGGATCAAGGAACAGAGTTCTGGAATCTCAAAATGTCTAACTACTGCAAAGATAAAAGCATCAGGCAAACATTCTTGGATGCTTATACTCCTCAACAAAATGGACTTGCCAAACACTTCAATAGACTCATCCTGGAGTCCTTACAAACAGTTCTTATTGATTCTCAGATCAAAAAACAACACTGGAATGTAATTATCAGATCCTGTGAGTTGGAACTTAATCAAATTCCCTTGCAAAAGTCAATGAAATCCACCTATGAGCTCTTCAAAGGCAAGAAACTAAACCTGGATCACCTATGTCCTATAGGAAACCCAGTCACATATATTCCCAAAGACAGGAAATCCTTCTCAAAGCTGGAACCTTGGGGTCTTTCTGGGAGAATCATAGGGTATAATGACCACCTTTTGTTGTACAAGTTCCTAACATCCAAAAACAAGATTGTTGATACTAAGCATATCACATTACTCAACTATGAAACTGATCCGCAGAAGGTTGCAAACAACATAACAGTTAATGAATGGTGTGAGCTGTTACATCCAGAATTTTCTACTGATGTCCTTCCTTCCAACACCAACCATCAGCCCCAACTTGCCATGAGCCCGTTCAATGATCCAAGTCCTAGTGAAAACAGTGCATCCAAAATAGGATTTTATCCAGTCAACCAGAGGGATTTAGATGATCTTGAACCCACACTCACAATTTCTCCTTTTTGCAATAGTCCTGAACCAGCTCCAGATGCACTCCCCAGGTACAGTTTATGTGACAGGACCTCCGCAGTAAGGCCGCAAAAAATATTCTTACTCTACTGTTAAGACTACAGAAAAACCCAACTGGTCTTCCAAGAGAGGTGCAGACCTCAATGAGATTGAATCTCAAGAAGTCTGGGAGGACTATGACGGTGAGCCCAAGCGGTTCCTTAGGACAATGTGGTTTGATAAGGTTAAACAAGCAACCAAGTTCTCTCCACAGAAGCACAAATCACATCTTTGCATTATGGGCAATCTTCAGACACCAGGATTGGACTTCACAGAAATGTACACCCCTATGGGAAAGTTCACAAGTCTCATTCTTCTTCTGTTATATGCTCTTGACCATAAATTGGAGATTTGGAAATTCAATGTGAAGGGGGACTTCCTTTTTGCTCCTCTGGACAAGGAAATCTTCATTTTGAAGCCAAAAGAAAGCCACAGATCTTCCAGATTTCTTAAACTACAAAAATCTCTCTACAGCTTGCGGAAAGCACCATCCAATTGGTTCAGAACACTCACAAGCTGGCTAGAAGCTATTGGCTATGTACCATCTACCGCAGTCCCATGTCTTTTCAATCATTCGACTCAACACTCCTCCTTTTTTTTCCACGTTGACAACTTAATTGTTGCCGGAAATGTCAGTTGGTTTGATAAAATGTTTCTCCTTAGGTTTCCTCAATCAACGGCTCACCCTCTGGACACCATACTTGGGATGGAGTTTTCCCAGGTAGGGGGGGCCTTCACTCTTAGTCAACACAAACTTGTTGAAAAGGTTCTGGAAGATCTTGAACTACAAGATGGGAGGCCAGTTTTGACACCAATCACTCCGGGGATACAGCTTACACCTGCATCTCTTAGCAATCAGGCCAACTTCAACAAGCTGGGTGTGAATTTAAGGAAGTACACCGGACTTCTCAACTATCTGGCCTGCCATACTTTGCCTGAAATTGCTTCAGCTGTGTCCATTCTGTCCCAATTCAATCAGAATCCTGGTATGTTGCACTGGAAGGAAGTCTTGCACGTGTGGAAGTAACTTCTGGGAATGTCTGGGGCATCCTTGACTCTGAATCCAAAGGATAGTTACAGGAACTCTTTGAGCATTTATACTGACTCAATATGGGCAGATGACCTTCACACTATACAATCTCAGACCGGATACATCATCTTCTTGAAATCAGTGCTGATTGCATGGAAGAGCAGGAAACAATCAAACATAAAGCTTTCCTTGACAGAGGCTGAACTGAACGCACTCATTGACGGGGCCCAAGAATCACTCTGGATAAATTCAATCATCTGCGACCTCTGGAGAAAATCATCCCAACCCCCTTGCATATTCAAAGTCAACAACAAAGGCCTAGTTGATAAGATCCTACACTTTGGCTGAAATTCCAAGACAAAATACATCAATATGAAGATGAAATGGCTTTGAGATCAGCACTCCCAAGGTAAAATTCAGGTTTTGCTGATTCCCACTGGATCTATGGTGGCCAATACGCTCACAAAACCCTCTAACAGACAGTCCCTTCAACTACTCACCTCAAAATGTTTCAAACTCACGTTGAACTGAATTATGGGGGGGTGTTAGAGATGTCATTCTTGTATTTTTCCTCCTGTCTTCTTTCTTTACTCTTATTCTAATGATCTCATATTTCCTTTTCTTATATCTCCTTTTATTTGATTTTACTTGTTTATCTCTTTATTTATTCTCCACAAGTCAATGTCCACCACAGGCCTCTTCCTTGCAGACCTTGCAGATAGGGCACATATGCATATGACATATTCACTTTACCTACTGTTACCCAATCTATTCAAGAAAGTATCCTAGTCTGCCTCCCGCAAGATCCCTAGTTTGGCCAAACCAACTTTCTCTCCTTCATCCCTTCTCATAAGCGGAAAGAGTTGCCTTAACTCTGAATTAACTTACTGGCAAGGAAGATTGGTCCTGGTGTATATTTCTGGCTAATTTGGTGCAACCATATTTCCCATCCAGCACTTGCATTCAAATTCTGATTTGTTTCTGCCATCTCTGTCTCTTTTTCTGGTTCTTCTCTTCATCATTGTTGTTGGTCATTTTTATTCTTGTGGTCATTTCATTGCAGAATTGGGTATGATTAAACCTTAGAACCTCCTCTCCATCCTCTCTGTCTGGCTTGTGATACAGTTCTGGTTTTGAATCTCTTTTGATTCTCACAGAAAGGAATATTGAATTTCTACATTAAGTTACAGCTATTTCTGGATGGCAGAGATATGGAAAATGAAGGTGGACTAGTTTATATTAGGGTGTATCAAAGTTAGCAAACCCACCATTAGAAACATGCCATTTTTTTTACCAAACCCTCCATTTTTAATGGCGGGTTTCTGAAATACACATACCCCGTAACTGGTGTATTTCAAAATGGCAGGTTTCATGAAAATGGTAGATTTAAAACATCAAATCCGCCATTAAACCCGCCATTTATGCATCATCATCCATCCACCATCCATCAAATCTAAAACACCCATCCACATCAGCAAATCCATACCAGTCCCATCTACATCTTATCACACACATCTCATCTCCATTTACTCTCATCACTTCAAATCTCTATTTCTTCACATCTCTATTGCTTCACATATCTATTGCTTCAAATCTCTATTGCTTCAAATCTCCATCTTCACACAAATCCCATCATCATCTCATCACCCCACATCAAATCACCATCTTTCTCAGCATTTCCCATCAAACTTCTTGGCAGCAAGTTGAAAATGAAAAAATCTGAATGAACTTTTGTTAGTATTTGACTGCAATTCAGACTCCAATTCAGACTCCAATTTTGAATCAACTTGGTTAGCTTTGAATTCTCTATTACAAAAGCAATACATGGTTCCAAGAAGACAAAATCTCCACAAACCTATGTATGAAAGGCAAAAGCTTCATCTCCTCCCCAACTTAATCTTCCAGCAACTTTTCCAAACTCTATTGCCTTCATTCATAAAAATTTTGGATATGATTGAAGACCACCACATCTTCCAGAAAAATTCTCAGAATTGTCAATGCAATCCAGCTATTCAACTGGATGTTGCTCTTTGTAGATTGGGATAAAATGGAAATGGAGCAGAAACTTATCAATTAGAAAATCTAATCTCAGTTGGATATGGAACCATTGACTCATACACCAAAAGAGTCATGGTTGCTATCCTATCTTTCCATTTCTCAGTCCTTTCTTTTCCAACAAAAGAAGAATGCAAGAAGATATCTCAAATAATGGAAACCAAAGGATTTCCTTTTTGCATTTGTTTTGTTGATGGAAACACCATCCCCTTGAGTCAAAAACCCAATCTAGATGGCAACCACTATTTTGATTGGAAAAAAAGGCAATTGATTCATGTCTTTTCCAATTCCTTTGATAAAACCGTTTATCACAAACTGACAAAATATGTTTTGTCTGTTTGTTTAGATACTCTGTGGCACAACAACTTGCTTGCAATAACAACAAGAAGTTCATATCCCTCCATGCTGGCATTCCAGGTTCTTGTCATGATTCATACATGCTCAATTGGATGAAGATTGCCCAACAATCAGAGAACTACTTTGACCACAATCAATACCTTCCGGCCAATTCAGCTTATGCTAGTGGGAAATATGTGGTTCCAGAATACCGGAATGTTTTGTCCAACAATCAAGGAAAAACCAATTTCAACTATCATCTTGCCCAATCACAAGTTTGGATTGAGCATGCCATAGGAGTCCTGAAAGGAAGATGGGCCAGCTTAAGGGAAATGCAAAACCAGCTTCAAAACCCCAAAGACATGAATTTCCTCATCAACTGGGTTATCACTTGTGTCATCCTTCACAATCTTTTGGCCAACATCAAAGATGAATGGGACAAAATATTTTAAGATGATATTCCAGATCCACCTCAAGTAATCCCTGTCTCATCTTGTCCCTTATCTTCTTCTATGAGAGAACAGATTCTTCCTCTTACCCTTGCTTGCTTTTATGAGTAATTTTTGATTATGAATTAGGTAAAAAATCCCTTCACCAATTTTTTTTGGTTTTGGTTGTTCACCCAAAATTCATTGGCTGATTCACTTGTTTTTTTGTTCTCATTTGGTGGGGTGGACTTAGACAAATGGTTTTTGTTGTTCATCCAAGATTCCTAGGCTGAGTCGGTATTTTTTTTTTCTCATTTGGTGGAGTGTTCTTAGACAAAACAAACTCAAAACTTCCAAACCCCCCACCTCACCCCACCAAACCACTGGTCAGTCCACTCCTTTCTCCTCCTCACCAACCACCTCCACCTCACCCATCACCTCCACCTCACCCACAACCTCCCCTCCTCCTTTGGTTGGCTCCCCTGGTAAGCTTCCCCCCCTCCTCCTTATCCTCCACATCATCCAATGCTCATAGGTTGATTCATCAACCTCCATCCCATTTCAGGCCCCCCCACCCCCTTGTTTGATTCCCCAGGTAAGCTCCCCCCTCCCTCCTCCTCATTCCGCTTTTCCCTCCCTCTCACCCCCTCTCACTCCCTCCCACTCACTCACCAACACCCCCCCTCTCCCCCCTCCCATCTCACTTGGTCCGTCGGCCCCACCCCCCCTTGCTTGCTTGGCTGAACCTGCCGCCCCCCCTCCTTTGCTTGCTTGACCAACTCTGCCGCCCCCCCCTTGCTTGCTTGGCCAACCCTGCCACCCCCCCCCTTGCTTGCTTGGCTGCCAACCAATGCCTGGCCTCCCCCCCTCCTTCTCCTTTGCTTGCTTTGCCAACCAAGCCGGCCCCCCCTTGCTTGCTTGGCTGCCAACCAACACCCAGCCGGTCCCCCCCTTGCTTGCTTGGCTGCCAACCAATTCCCGGTGTGGAAACAAGAGAGGTCATACCCCTCTAAGTTTTCCTCAGGTTCCAGAAGTTATTGGTCTAAGCGTCTGTAAGGGGATTGGATGCCATGAGTTTTCAGAATAGAGAGGGTGATGATATATGATATGATCCAACCCGGAGTTGAGAGTGAGGTATTTTTGAGTCCTCCCTCTCAACCCTAACCTAGGTACAACCACAAGCAACAAGATAGATGAAATATGACCCCAATTACAGAACCCTAGCTCCACCCTAACCCTACCCCGTACCACACACCCCGTTCAAAACCCTCCCCTTCAATATCACAAACGTCCTGTTTGTCCTTCTCATGGCGCAGCCCTCCGCAGTGCCCTAATTGGAGCCCCCCGGGTTTTATCTGTCCGCATGCGTCCGCAGATCCTGCAATCCGTGAGTAAGCCCGTGCTTATGCCCGCGCAAACCTCGGATCCCACAATCCATGAGTTGGCCCACGCTTATGCCCGCGCAAACCTCCCCAGCGCCTATAACCCCTGACTGCCCTGCCCTCCCCTTCTGGACTAGCAACTCTCAAGCTTGGTCAGGCCGGCTCCATCACTTGGTCCGCATTCCCTGGGCGGGTCGCGGCCTGGCGCCCCCCAGAGTAGACCCAACCCGCACCTGGTGCCAAGCCCCGCAGTCCCTGCCGCTGAGCCCTCATCCCCTGCTTCTGAGCCTGCAGCAGGCACTGCTGAGACCGCGCGCACCCCAAATGCTGAGCCCAACCTACCCAACTGCTGAGAGTGCAGCCTGCAAGGCAGCTCCCAATCCAAGGTTATAAATACAACACCACATCCCCCCCAAGTTGAGTTCTGTCACCAGAGGTCCTTCCATCACTACCTCAACCCTACCGCGCTACCAGACCACCCCCCCCTGCTCCCAGTCCACCCCAGCTACTAGCCCCTCCCCTCCTTCCAACTTCTGCCAACACTATGATCCCCTTTGATTTCTGCGCCCGGAACAGGCACACATGTTTGATTGTTCCTGGTCAAGGCGCCTGCAGCGCTTGCCATTGCAGCCACTGCTGCTGCTTTCTTAGCAAGGGAATGCCCCAGCCTCCCCCTTAATCCGGCTCCCGTTCCCACCCGCCCAAGAGGGCCCGTCTGGACCCGTTCGTGGTATTGGACAATGAAACCATCTCGGAGGACTCGTGGACTCCGCCTGGATCACCCCTTTGCCGCCCCCCCTCAAGCTCAATCTGCGACTCCTCTTCACCGCTCTGCCGCGCAGGACCTCCCCAGAAGGAGGATTTCCGGGCGGCTATGCAATTCTGGGCGGACCGCGTCCGGGTTACGCAAGGCACAAGGGACACGTGTATCAATGAAATCCTTTGACATTGCGCAGCTCCTCCTCCAGCTCCTACTCCAGTCCCTGCCCTGGCTCCTCCTCCAGCCCCTGCCCCGGCCCCTTCCCCGGCTCCGCAAGGCACCCCTCCACCGCCCGCATCACCCATTGTCGTCTCATTGTCGCCTCCTGTTGGACCAAGCCCACCAGATGGTCCTCCGGAGGCCCCCTCCTCACCAGTCCCGCCTCCCCCCAGCCCCCCCAAGATCCCGGAAATCCCCTTTGTTTTGGCACTCCCAGCGGCCGGATTTGAGATCTTTGCCAAAAGGTCAACCGCAATGCTCCGCAACTTCCTAGCAACCCCCGGCGCTCAATCCTTGGAATCCCGGCGCGAGCTTTTGGCGTCTCTCCGGGCCTTACTGGCATTGTTGCGGGCGGACATGGAGGAAATGATGAGAATGGCTTAGGAGCATGGCCCCCTCCTTTCCCCCCTTCCCTCTTTCCGTGTTTTTTCTTCATTGTACTGCGCTTCCCCTGATTGAGAGAAATAAACGTCTTCTGCACGCGCGTCCTTTCCCAGCGGGTTGTCCTATGGAAACATCCCCGCTTCCCAAGTGAGTTTTAAAGAAAGTTCTGTGTCTGCGCGTCATAAGTGAGAATGAGAGTGAGATTGAGATCCGCACCCGCGTCCTGGTGAGAATGAGAGTGAGATTGAGATCCTTGCCTGTGTCCTGAGCCAACAAAGTTCCCTGGAAGGTACCTGGACTGCCCCAGCCAAACTGCCACACAGTTCCCCATACCCATCCTGCAACAAAAACAACCACCCTCCACCAGCGCACGCACACAGTCATCCAAGAGAGGAAAAGAAGTTAAGGAAACAAATACTCTGGGGTGTCTAGCTGTTCTGGCTGTGAACCGGCTAGGACACCCCCTCACCAAATCAGACCTGTCCCGTACGTGTCCCACGCATACTCTGCACCCATTACATTGTAGGAGAAGACAACTGATAAAGAGAAGACAGAGAAAAGAACCAAACCCCAAAAGGGAAACCAAACCCAAAAAGAAAAAGTTTTTCTTTTTTGTTTTCTTTTTTTTTTTTTTTTTGCTTACACCGGGCCTCCGCTCCTTGTCCGGCATTACCTAACCGCGGGGCTTGTCCTTGCGTTTACGGACACGGCTTGCGCCGCGCCCACGTCCCTGCAACCAATCATAACCAAAACCAGTACCAACTGGCAAAGCAATGTATTCAAGAAATAAGAAAACAAACATTCTGGGGTGTCTAGTTATTCCGGCTGTGAACCGGCTAGAGCACACCCTCACCAAATCAACCTTTTACCTTACTTGCGTCCCCCCCAGCTTGACAGCTGTCCCCAGCGGTTTGTAGCCTCTTGCTCCTTTGAGGCAGCACGTTGCGCAGGGGCTCCTCCTCAGAAAAAGAGCCCAATTTGTCTACCAATCTTGAACCACTGGCACCGTCCCCTGCATCCATGCCATTGCCAGCAGTCTTGTCAAAGGAGGTGGAGCTGCGTGCAAAGCCGCTGCCTTCTGTTTGAGCCGCACCCCATCCAATTCCTCAAGCTGATAACTCCTGCCCTTGAACTTGGATGCCACGCGGAAGGGGCCGTTCCATCAGTTGGCAAAAGGCTTACCCCACTGGGACTCCAGACTCCAATTGTACAGCAAGACCAAGTCCCCCTTCCGCAACAGATCCCGGAGGCAATGGGAACAACGCTTGTCCAAATAGCAGACCAACGCCTTCCCAGTCTTCCGCAAACTTTCCGCGGCCTTTGCCAGGGTCTTGTACCGTCAGAGAAGCTGTTTGGCGCACACCTTCACAAGCTCCGCAGAGGTCTTCACCTTCCACCAGCCCAAGCCCAAGAAGTTTTCCAGCTCAATGTCCACTGGAAGCACCGGACGCTGTCCGTAGAGAAGTTCATAAGGCAAGTAGCCTGCCAAGTTTTTGACCAAGATCCTGTCTGCAAAGAGGACCACCAAAAGGGCCTCCTTCCACTGCTTGCTGTCCTCACCACACATCTTTACCAGGGCTTCCTTGATAGGCTGATTACTGTGTTCAATCATCCCGGCGCCCTCTGGATAGTACTCCGTGACCTGCCCAAACCTAGCTCCGCAATTCTGGACCAGCGTCATCAAACAACCCCGGAACTCTGCGCCTCCGTCAATGGTGACCAGGTGAAGCAAACCATACCGCCCAAATCAATCTTCCTCTAGAAACTGAGCAACCTTCTCTGCCAACAACTTCACCAGAGGAAAATCCTTGACCCAACCTGATAGATTGTCCTGCACGACCAGCAGGTACACAAAATTTCCTGCCTTTATGTGGACCACGTCAAGGGAGACCTGCCCAAACAGCGCGTCCTCCCCCATAGGGTGACCCACCTCCCTGGGCAGCCTAGAGCTCCGCCATTGACAAGCTTTGCAAGACTTCACCCATTCACGCACCGCATGCACCACACCCGGCCACCAGAACCTTTCTTTCACCCGCCTCCGCGTTTTGATCTCACCCCAGTGGCCAAGGTTGTTGTGAAGACACCTCAGAATCATTTCCTGGTCCTTCCTCAATGTCACAACCACCAAAGGCACTGGGGTACTCTACCGCCACAGTTGCCCTTCCTGCAAGTAGAAGTTGGTCGTCCACTGCTTTGCCCATAGAATTAAAGCCCCTGACGTACCCTTGGAAAACCAAAGATCCTTCAAAAAGGAGCACAAGGTTGCGTAACACCCGGACTGCTGCAGCAGAAGGATGACCTCTGCCTCCACCATACCTATGTGGATAACCAGAGACTCCACGTCCAGGGGTTCCGCCCCCTCAAACGGGTCCTCCTGCGGATACCCCAACAGCGCATTGGGCATTTTGAACGCCCTCCCTGGAACATGAACCACGCCAAAAGTGAAGAGCTGAAGAAACTCCACCCACCTAGTCATAGGAGCGTTTGGCAGTGTTGGAGAATTGATCATCCACGCCAGGGCCTCTGCATCAACCAACAGCTCAAAGTGTACCCCCCAAAGCAGGTGCTGAAGCCTCTGCACAATTTTGGTGACTCTGCATAATTCCAGCTTTGGCTGCAAATACCAACTCTCTGTCACGGTAAACGTCACAGAATTGTAGAGGACCGGCCTGTCCTTACCATCCTCTTCCTGCATCAGGAGGCCGCCCGGGCCAAACTTTCTAGAGTCAACGGCCAGGCGGATCCCTCCCGCGTTTTAGTCAAGGTCCCGGAGGACAATTTTGCGGCCCACAGTCTCCTTGAGCTTTGCAAAGGCAGTGTCACACCTTGCCGTCCATTCCCACGCTGCTCCTGAAGCGGAATTGCAACTTCTGCCAACCGCTCAATGAAAATGCGGACGTAACTGCACATTCCAAGGAATTGGAGGATATGCAAAGGTGTCCGTGGGGTCAGCCATTTGAGGACTTTGTTCCATTTCTATGCCGCAATTCTCCTGCCATCAAAAGGCACCACATTTCCTAGCACTTCCAGCACCAGAACAAAAACTGCCAACTTACTCCCCAACACTGTAAGCCCTGCCTCCTCAATTCGGAACAAGACCCGCTCCAACGTCTGCGCGTACTCCCAGACAAAGCGGCAGATCTTTGGGGCTTCCTCTAACACCATGCCCCTGTAATCCGTCTTCAGTCCCTTGATGCCTGCATTGTTGATGAAAATCAGAACCCCGTCCGGAATTTTGTCCCGCATAATCCACGTCATCTGGGACTGATAAACCGCCACCAAGTTTTTTTTGCCCTGCGGCAACCGTGTTAGCTGCATCCTCCCCAATCCTGTCTTGAACGCATTCAACGGCCGCAAGTTGGGATGGAGCTTGCGCTGATCATACCCCCCCATTACATTGACCAATCCGTAACACGCGCGCCCTGCCATCAATTCCAGGAACTCTTCCACACGCGGCGGCAATCCCGCATCCCGGATGGTGAATGAGTTAAGCCGCTGTAGGTCATGAACAATCCTAAGAAACTTTCTGTCCTGTTTAACAACCGCAAAGATTGGGCTAGAGTAGCTCAATGTGGACTGCTTGTACAACCCCGTCCTCAGGCGCTCCCGGACCAGTTCCAAAAAGGGTTCCCACATGGTCCGAGGGATTGTAATTGGCTTGATCTGCCAGGGCTTGTGCAGCACCATGGGGATCACATAGGGATCACCAACCTTGTTCCTCAGCAATTTGCTCTTGTCAGGCCTGAAGTCAAGGGCTTTTTTGCAGAGCACCAACACCAATGCCAGCAGATCCTTCTTCTCCGCACTCAACCACCCCGTTGGCCCAAAATTAAGCGCCTTGATCCGCTCATCCATGATCCGCGCTGACCTTGTTACCCAACTGGACTTCTTCAAAGGACTTACCCAGGGGTCCCAAGACCAGGAGATTGGCCTCAGAGGCCCATTCAGTCCCTGCGGCATTGGCTTGTTCTGGGGCCGAACCTTTTGTGCCACAGGCTTGTACCTTCCCGCGTTGCACCTGAACATCCTTACGCGTCCACCATTGTCCTTGTGATTCCTGGCAATAATCAACCCGCAGCTCTTGCCTTTGCTCACAGGCGTTGCACCCCGGTAGGGTTTTTGAAACACAGTACCTTCTGATGATGCATACTGAGGAAGAGGACTTACTTCTGCTGCCTGCGCCCTCCTGCTCCTTCCTAGTTGACCGCCCGCCCAAAACCGGAGCCTGTACCGCGCATTACCTGCAGTCAACTAGGCAAAATCCTCCGCACGGTGACCCTCATGGTTGTCCCCCCATTGGATTCTGCCTTTTTGCTGGATGCCGCTGGCCGCACCCATTTCCCCTTCCTGTGATCGCAGATTGTTGTCTCAAACCTTGTCCAAGAAGTGTCTTCCACTTTCAGCGCCTCCGTCCATTCCTCCGTGTTAAACACCATCCAGGCCCAGAACCCAAAATTACGTTGCCGCACTCAACCAAGAGAAACAACAGCGACTTCCGGACCTTTGCAACCTCCACCTCCTCTTCCTCCACCACCCCATCCACCCAACATTCCCTTCCATTGAGCGCCTGTAATCCCATAGTGCACTTCCTTTGAACCAGCCCCAACTCATCCACCAATTTTGACGGGAGCAGATTGACCATTGACCCACTGTCCACCATTGCCCGCAATCTTCATTGGGACATAGGCGATTGGAACTGACACGGCTTTGGATTGGCACAACTTGCGTTCCCCTTCCTCCCCCACAGTTTTCACACACTGCACCATTGCCAGAACCCTGCTTCCCCCGTGCTCCCTCAGCGCCTGAACCATTTCCTCAACAACTACTGGGGAGACCGCCTCCAGCTCCCGTAGCGTGAGGGGTATTGGTGCCTTGCTTTTGATCACCCGTTGCACAATTTCTGTGGCCTTCCTCCTTCCTCCGGAGTTGGTCAAAGGTGTGTTGCCTACCGGCCCTTGCGTACCAGTTTTTGGGGCCTGGGTTGATGGCCGCTCTCTGACATCCACATCCATCTTCTCCGACACAATCCGCTTGTTTGCCGCCAATGCCCTAACCTCCGCCTCCACACGCAGAGCTCGCCATGTATTGGGCCCGGTGATGATCCCAAGTGACACCCGAGCGGCCCCTGCGGGCCGGGCTCTTGCCCTAACCTGCTCCACCGGGGGTGGCTGACCAGCCCCAAGATCCACCGGCTTGCCCGTTGGGAATATCTAAGTAACGCTGGACGTGCGGACCAACCCCTTGTCCATGTCCTTGGTCAGTTCCGCGCAAACAGACTTCCAGTGGCCTTTATTGCCGCAATAGGTGCACATGCAAACCAAAAACCCGCTCAATGGTCCGTTACTGGGCTGGAAGCCCCCCCATGTGAGGCAGCACTCCGCGTGGAGGAGGAGGAGGCGGAGTTGTTGGAGGGGCCGTTATCCAATTCAAAAGTATCTGTAGGTCCCGTAGCATATCCGTTACCTCATTCACTGGTACTTCCATTGACTGCAAAGGGGCTGCCGTCCGCTCCCTTGCTGATGGGCCCGCGGGCGGTACCTGCGATGGAGCCGGAGTGGAAGAGGCCTTTGGTTGCCTTGAAACCGTCAGGAACAACCTAGCCGTATCCTCAATCAGTTCTTCCAAATTGATCTTGCTCTCTACTGTCTGGTTGATCACGCTTAGGTTTGGAAGAAGCGTAACACTCCAATCCACTGACCACAATACCAACCCATGTTTAAATAGATACCACTGGACCCGCGCACAAAGTTGCGGCGCAAGCCTGCCTAGAAACGCCAGCTTCATTGCCCCTGTTTGACCCGCTACCACCTGGTTCTTCTCTAGGTAGCTGTAGATGCGGTTGAACGTATTTTTGTATTTGGACAAATCACTCCGTGTCCGCACCCCACCTTGCAAAATTGCCTCCACCGCCGCCTGCTCAAAGTCTGTCTCCCGGAAGGGGGGCTCACACTTCCCCCACCTTGCCATCATCTTGTTCCGGAGCCTCTCCCAGTCTCAAGCCTTGTAGCCAGAAATATCCTCCACATCCTGGAGTTTTTTCTTTTCTTTGATAAAGAGAACAACCAAACGGACCTTATCCTTGCCCATTGCGTGTTCAGAGTCCGCAATATCCTCAAACCTTGCCAGAAAGCGCCCAATATCTGCATTTTTGAACCGGATATGAGGGAAGTTCTGCGGCCTAAGCCATACCAGTCACGGAACCTCAGCCGCCTCTGAAGGCTCCAACCAAGGAGGAGCAAAACTGCTGGACCAAGTAGTCAGCGGTGGTGGAGGTGTTGGCCCGCCAGCTCCTGACGGGAGAGGGAACAAAGGTGGGACGTTCAATCCTGGAGTAGTTGTTTGCAACATTGCACCCGCTAGCTCTGAGAGACCTAGACAAAAGATTTTTCCCGGCCAGACCCCCAGATGTGGAAACAAGAGAGGTGATACCCCTCTAAGTTGTCCTCAGGTTCCGGAATTAATTGGTCTAAGCGTCTTTAAGGGGATTGGATTCCATGAGTTCAGAATAGAGAGGGTGATGATATATGATATGATCCAACCCGGAGTTGAGAGTGAGGTATTTTTGAGTCCTCCCTCTCAACCCTAAACTAGGTCCAACCACAAGCAACAAGATAGATGAAATATGAACCCAAGTACAGAACCCTAGCTCCACCCTAACCCTACCCCGTACCACACACCCCGTTCAAAACCCTCCCCTTCAATATCACAAACATCCTGTTTGTCCTTCTCATGGCGCAGCCCTCCGTGGAGCCCTAATTGGAGCCCCCCGGGTTTTATCCGTCCGCATGCGTCCGCAGATCCTGCAATCCGTGAGTCAGCCTGTGCTTATGCCTGCGCAAACCTCAGATCCCGCAATCCGTGGGTCAGCCAGCGCTTATTCCCGGGAAAACCTCCCCAGCGCGTATAACCCCTGACAGCCCCACCCTTGCCTTCCGGAATAGCCACCTGCAAGCTTGGTTGGGCCGGCTCCATCACTTGGTCGGCGTTCCCTGGGCGGGTTGTGGCCCGGCGCCCCCCAGAGTAGGCCTGACCCGCACCTTGTGCCAAGCCCCGCAATCCCTGCTGCTGAGCTCTCATTTGCTGCTGCTGAGCCCGCAGGAGGCACTGCTGAGACCGCGCGCACCCCAAATGCTGAGCCCAACCTACCCAACTGCTGAGGGCAAAGACCGCAATGCAGCTCCCAATCCAAGGTTATAAATACAACACCACACCAGCCCCCCCCCCTTGCTCTCCTTTCCAGCCCTCCTTGCCTCCCCCCACCCTTGCTTGCCCCTCCTTGCCTCCCCCCTTGCTTGTCGGCCCCACCGCTGACAAGCCCTCCTCCATCCCTTGCCTTGCCACTGTAAGAATGTGAAAATAACATGTGTCCTCTGGGAATTGAACCCAGGTCTCTCATGTTCATGGCAAGTGTACTACCAACTATACTAAGGAGGCTTGCTTCCCAGTGATCAAGATATGCTTGTAGAGGTCAATGAAAATGTCACTTTGTGAGGACATATGATGAATGAGTAACCAACTACAAGCATGCAGGGACTGAGGTCCTGAAGACTGCATGAAAGCATTGATCATATCTCAACAGCCACCGGGCACCTGCTTCCCCTTGCTGACTCAGCCTGACCCAATTGGTTTGCCCCCAATAATTTTTTTTTTTTTTGATGATGTAACTTATTTTTATTTTATTTTATTATTTTTTTTGATAAGCCCGGCCCAATTAGTCCACACCCACGCCCATTAATTTTTTTTTATTAGTTTTTTGGTTGTTTTTTGGTGATCACGTGACTGAATTTTTTTTTAACCCTTATTTGACCCCTTTTCCTTCAATGCCATCCCTTCTCCCACCGCACTCACAATTTTATACTCCAAATTGAATCCCTTTTTGATTCTCACCCCAAGCCAAGCATTTGCCTGGGAGGCAACAAGATGGAAGGAGATGAGATGACAAACATAAAGAGAGGTGGCAAGCAGAGGGCTTTGAAGCAAAAGAGGGATCAAATGAGGGCCTCCAAAATCTCTTTGGAACTTGCAGAGGGGGGCATCAATGAAAAGGTTGTATGGTCTGAAAGGAAACTACAGCCTTTGGAACTGTATCCTGCAATTACCACTGAAAACAAAAAGAACCATTGAAAACCCTCACTGGCTGAGTTTGAACTTGCCAAGCAGACAATCAAGAAATTCCATTTCTTCTACCGTGGAAAAGTAATTGTTCTCAATAAGTCTTATCACAACAGTCTTGTTGCAATAATTGAATTTGTCCCATTGGACAAACTTTCTGATCAAGGAAAGAAGGACATCAACTTTGTGACAACTTTCCTTCACCAGTCAAAAAAAATTTTCAAAACCGTTGGTCCCTCAAGATCTTGGGGTGGAAAAATGTGGGCAATTTGATGGCAAAAATCAATGGACCCCTTTGAGTTATTTGGATGCTTTGTGAAGAAATCATCTATTCAATCTTCCCCTCAAGCGTATGCTTTTCTCAATCTTAAGGCAGAAAAAGTCTCTCAAATTTTAGGACAGATGTTTTTGCAATTTGGCCAGACTTCCCTTTGAATCAAACCACAAAATAATGAAGGAAAATTGCATCCCCTCCTTCTCATCACTTGAATTTGGTTCTTGGCCTACTCCCTTTGACTGCTCTCTGCATTTCACCTTCACATCCAACTCTTTTTCCAACTCACCTCACATTGACAAAGGTGACATCTCTGAGTATTCCTTTTTACTTACAGTTCCAACCAAGAAATCTAATGGAAAACTTATTGAAAATACGGATGAATATGGAGTATCAGACAGCCATTTTGTTTTTCCTGACCTGGGGTTTGGAATTGATTTCAAGCAAAAAGGTGTAGTGAAAATGGTTTGGGCAGCAAATAAGTACAAGAACTGTACTTTTACTGCTGTGGAGACTGCCACTCATACAAGAATGGAAATGTCAATGCAGATAAACAAAACAACTAAAAACACTTTCAGGGACTTGGGGAGTGGGAAAATATACTCCAGGAAAAAAAATATAAATAAAAAGAAAAAATATTTTTTTATTGGTGGGGTTAAAAATAGTCATAAGCATTGTTGTAATCAAAAATTATTTTTTCTTTCTTTTTAAGTTTTTCATCAAAGCAAATATATTCAAAAGCCCAGAATTTGATTAATCTGCTTTAATTCATCTACTGTTCTACTGCTACCAATGCATGCCATGGCTACTGACCACTTATCCTTTTTTTCTGTTGCCAGTTGTTCCCTCTCCATTTTGAGTTTCCCTTGCTGTCAATCCTTCTCATTTTCCTCTTTTTTAAATTCTAGCTCAGCCTGTTTCAACTTCCACTAAGCATCCCATTTTTGCTGATGAGCCAAACTCTTGGCTTTCTCCTTTTGAAAATCAATAGCCAGTGGACAATCCCACTTCTCCTTTTCAAACTGAAGTTTTTCAGATTCAATTTTCAATTTCACTGTTTTTCAGAGGGGGAATAGGAATGAGCTATATTTTGACAGCAAGGACAATCCAATGGGTTTATTTGAATCCCGCTTCCCCATGATCTTCTCAAAGCCCAAAAAATTTGAAGTGTTTCTTCTCTTTTTGAATGCTATTGGGGTTGATGTTGATTGAATTGGAGGTCTTTTGCTTTCCCTTTGCAGAGGGGTTTTGTGTGGGAACATCATTGCTCTCATTTGAAGGGGATGTTGGAGGCCCCATTGGCTTGAGTTTTTGGAAATTCAGGAATTGATGAGCCTGTTTCTTTCAAATTTAAATCATTCAGGATTAACTCAAAAGAAGAGAAAAGAACTTGGTTCCTTACTTGAGCAGATGTTGATGGCAATGGTGATACAGGAATGACATCCTCCTCATTGGCCAAGTTCTCCAGTTCTTCCACCCCAGGAAGAGAGCAATTGAAAGAGGGAGGGGAAGGGTCCAAGGTTGGGTTTGACGCCCCAATCAACATGTAAGTAGATGTGATTGGAGCTGATTGTGTTTGAATATCTTCCTTGGCATTGGATGGGGGCCACTCACAGGTTTCTTTGGGATCACCATTGCTAGTCTGAGCGTCCCCAGCCAAGTCCTCAGTGTCAACTGAATTGGATTGTTGGACATCAAAAGTGGCTAGGGGGGTGATGTTGGCTTTCTTTCCAAAGATTTCATCCATTTGAATATAAAAAGGACAAATGGATTCCAACTTATCAACCACCAAGTTGATTCCCTTGGCTTTGTTGGAGTCAGTGATACCAAAGCCAGTGGAGATTGATATGGAGTGGGCCTTTTTTTACTTGGCTCAATAATTCTTGAATTGCTCCCTGATCGGTTTGGATGACAGATCCAGCCTACCTTTTTTTTTGTTCTTGAGTTCATTGGATATCAGGAGAAAAACATTGAACTTAGAGTATGGAGGTTGGCCAACACGTGTTTCATTGTCCAATCCAAAGCAAGCATTTTAGTTGGGCGGAAGTTTGAGCCAGTTTAACAGGATTATGTGATCAGCTCTCTTGAGCTGACTTGAGCCTTTGGAAGCTGATGGGGGAGGATTTTTGGATTTTGAGTTCCTGGGGGATGTTTTCTTTGGTCCATTGGATTTTTTAGTGGACTTGCAGGTGGAGGATTGCTGAGGGACCATTTAAAAATAGTAAGAGGGATGAAGGGATGAAGGGCTATGAGAGTTTTTAAGTGGTGAGAGTGATTATTTGATGAGAGGATGAGAGTGATGAACCAAAGAGAATAGGAAGAGATGAGAGTGATGAAGTGACAAGAGGGATAAAGCAATGAGAGTTAGGATTTGATGAAAGCAATAAAGTGATGAGAGTGATGAAGTGATGAGGAAAGTGATCCAATGAGAGTTAGCTGGATGTGATGAAAGCAATAAACGGATGACACTGATGAGGTGATAAGGATAGTGATCCAATGAGAGTTAGCTGGATGTGATTAAAGCAATAAACAGATGAGACTGATGAACTGATCAGGATAGTGATCCAATGAGAGTTAGCCAGATGTGATGAAATCAATAAAGTCATGAGAGTAATGAAGTGATGAGGATAGTGATGAAGAGATGAAGAGTGATGAATCAAATTTTTTTCCAATGAGGTCGGAGTTAGAGGGAGGTGGGAAGCCAGGGGTGGATGACATGGACAGGTGGTGGAAGCCTTTAAATACTTTATTTGGAAAAAACCACTTATTTCTGGGTAAATCTGACACGTCTGATGTGAAATAAGTGGGGTTTTTTTGATTTTTAATGGCGGGTTTGAAACCTGCCATTAAAAAATGGAGGGTTTGCTTTACTCTGATACGCCCTATTCTGGTTGATTCTATTCACCCCATATGCAATAAAAATAAACAATATATTTCCAGATTTTTCTGACCTCTCACATATGATAGAGTTTTTGAAGAACCCCCCAAAATTTCCAAATGCCCCCAATTCCTAGCTAAAAATATTGGAAAACACAAATTTGATGAAGCAAATATTATTTATCCATCCAAGGGTTGCTTCAAATGTACCAAGGACTAATTTTTTGGACCACATCAACAAAGAAAATGCCATGAAAGAAACAAAGCAGGTTGACACACCTGGATAGAAAAGAAAATTATTCAGGGGCTACGGTGAGGAGAAATGCCAGAATGTTTCAAAGAAAAGAAAATTGTATCTAAGGCCAAAACTTCTGCCACATTTGTGCGTCTGAAATACAGTTAAACTGTCTGCTACTTTTTCCAACAAGGAAAGAAGGAGGACACATTCATCTTTGAAACTGGTTCCACCCAACACATTTTGAAAAAAATTAATTACTTCAAAACTTAAACTTTGAAGATCAAAAAAAGTGAACTTCACCTGAAACCTGTTGGAGGAAATATTGCATTACCTTTCATAGCTATTTGGGCACAACAACCACAATCTCATATTTTAAAACTCATTATATTTATGTACCACAAATCTTGAAGGACTTAATAGCTAGCTCAGTCCTCTTACAAGAAAAAATAAGTAGAGTAAAGAATGTACCAAAGATTGAAATCAAGGATTGTTACAAAACCCTACTCCATGGAAAATTCAACAACAACTTGGTGGAATTTAAAGCTTTTCCAAAGCTGAGAAACAAGTTTGCACTTCAATCCAAACCATTTACTAATTCTGCAACAATCCAAAATTCTTTTTCATTCATAAAAAAAAATTCAAAACCAGATCAAAAAAGTAAAACTGTTTTAATCTCCTCCTATCAAACCCTTCTATTGTGAAAAATTTAAGTTATCCAAAAATCCCAGAGTCCCAAACAAAAATGAAAAAAAAGGAAGCACAAAAGCATTATAATATTTTCAACTATACTCAAGTTAAATAATTTGGACTGAATCAATCTACTCCTATTATGCACTAGTCATGGAAAAGTATACACATGTTTCACAAATGGTTTTACCTCAGTATTGAAATCTAAATATGATTTTTTGGAGTTACTAAAATGATTAATAGAAAAACCTAAAAAAAAAACTGGTCAAAAGGTGATCAACATAACCATAGAAAGAGGAAGAAAGCTCAAGACTGAGGTAATGGGGCATCCAAACACCTTATGCATTGCCAATTGTATTGATTCACCATAAACTCACAAGAAAATTGGTATTTCCAAAAGAATGAATCAAAATGTATTTGAGCAAAATTTTTCACTGATAATTCATAGTGGAATCCCATATTATTTCTGGTTTAATTCAGGGCACACAGAAATTTATATTAAAAACTGGAATTACTCAAATGCTACCCCAGAAAGAAAAATCAAACCATTTGAGATATGTTTCAATTATGAACCCAACACTTACCACATTAAAATTTTTATATTTTAATCTCATGCTCTAGTTATAAAAAAACTAAGGCAGAACAGGTTTATCTGTTTTGGACAGGTGGCCATTCTACTTGGCTTGACCAAAGAAAATAATAAGGATTTTATTTTAAAAAACCTGTGCAAAACAAAACCAGGATATCATGTGATGTGACTTTTTAGGAAGATCAATTTTCTTTTAAGACTAAAACCCTTTACACTCCCACAAAGTGTTTCCTTTGTATATTACCCACTGAAACAATAGAGCAGATTTAAAACTAGAAAGTTCCAACCAAAGAACCTCAAAAAATTGAGATACCTCAAGAAAAACATTCTCATTGGCTCAAAAGAAACCTTTGATCATCTCTTTTACCCTGAAAATCCCCCACTAACTCAACATCTGACAATCAACTGAAATAACTTGAAACCAAAAGATAGACAACCAACCACTACCAACCACCCAAAATTCTCAGTAAAATTACAAAATTTACTGTTCAAATTTTGTCACACTCTCTGAAAACTTAAATATATTTTCAATCTTTGTTTTCTCAAGAGTGAAGACTGGTTACCCAAAATCCTACTATTATTCCTCTTGCAGAACCATCACCCCCAACCATTCAACTTCATTTATAAAGGAAATGAAATAAATGAAGTCTCAAGGATTCTTTAATATTTCAGACAAATCAACTGTAGATTGAAACTAAAACAAACCATCTCCTTATCCTCTACCAAAGAAGAGTACAAATACACATCAGAAGATGGGAAAGAGGAATTCTGGGTTATATTTTTGATAAAATTCCTTCAAATACCATGCAATTAATCAATCAGTCTCTACTTTGAAAATATTAGAGAAATTCAACTCAATTCAAAATGAATATCCTGTGCCATTACCAAACATATTGAGACTCGCCATCATTTTATAAGAGAACTAGTAAAATCCAAAAAGATTCTCATGAAATATTTACCTACCAAAATAACTATTGCCAATTCAATATTCTTACTAAAGTTCATTAGCCTACAGGTTTCATTTTCTTAGGAGAAATCCAATCTTTTCAGCCCACTAATATTTTGATCTATCAATAATTTTAGAAGTTTTGTAATTTTCTTGAGAGCAATCAAATCTTAGAAGTCCACTAGAATTGGGATCTATCAAAATTTTTTTCAGGACTCTATTCAAAGGTTTACATAGATTTCTTCAATCACTTATCTCCAGTGGTGGTGATGATGGTGTTTTTTGTTCTTGGAAATTTGGATCTAGATGACCAGGATGATCCTGTGATTCTTTCTGAATTCTACATAAAACTGGAGGGGTTTCAAAATCATCTGGATCCAAAAGGATACTTTCAGAGCCTCCTGGAAAGTCAAGATAACTCTCTCCACCATCTTTCTATAAAAACATTTATCATCATCCAGTCTTTCTATTGGTATTGACTGTTTATAGCCATCTTTGAGTCCCCAAATATACTCCTTGAGTGTAGTTCTTCCAAGAATTGAATTCCACCCATTTAGTTTTTCTCTTTCTGAATACACTGAAGTTCATTTTCTTTTTTGATCAATAAGGAGAGGAATCTGTGATCCTTTTTCCTTAGATAAGTCATCTGGAAAGATGAAAATCCTTAAAATTTTTCTGATTGACCCACACTATCAATAAGAAGACATAAAAAGTTTTATAATTGGTGGTTTTGCAAAATCCTTCTCCTAAACTTTTTTGATGAGCCTTTGGCCTCAAATATAATCCATAATCTTTCTTCCCAAGGCTCCTGGTAAATTTCCATTATGAATTGTATAGCTTATAGTTGCTGCAACTAGGATGGGATACAATGGAATCACACACACACACATATATATATATATGCATGTATAAATTTTGGGAAGCAGGATGGATTGTTTTGAGCCATTTGGCTGCTCTATCAGCTTCAAAATATTTGGGTATCCTTTCCCCATGAGAATTTACCTTACAATCCATCCAATTGAGATGATTTGAAGGATTTTCTGATCAGTTTGGGATGGTGGTTTCAAGAGATGTTGAATCTTATTGACATAAGCTTGCTTTATTTTGTGAAAATTGTGAATATTGTAGATTTATAGGGAGATTAATAAAGAACTTTTGATAAAGAATGCAGTATTATTCTTGGATAGTAGTTTTAGATTAATCCTGGTCATGGAGGACAATAAGGGTTTTAGTCTGAGTTCAGGTTGATGAATGTGGATTATTTTGTCACAAAGGCTGCTGAAATGCAAGAAGGGCATGGAAAATGTGTACTCTACTCACAAAAGGCTTAGGGAAAGTTTTTTATGAAGGAACTCTGAAGGGATCTGATTGATTAATATAGTAAGGGATAATAGTGCTTAGATGAAACTTGCTGGGGTGGATTTCCTAGTAAGAAGTAGTAAACTGATTTCTTGAGGGAAGAGAATCATTAAAGGGAAAAGTAGACCAGTTAATGTAGAAAAGGATCTTAAAAGTAGTTTGAAATGGATCTTCAAGTTCACAGGAATATGTTTAATACAAGCCAAGGATTAAATTTTAAATGTAGAATGACAAGATCAGTCAAGGCTACAGTGAGGAGACTCTTGGTGCAGTACTGCTACATTTGGATGGGCTATCTAATGAATTGGGTAAAGCTCTCTGGCCTGGGCTTTCTAAGTTGGTAATTTACATTTGAAGAATGTACAGTGTACATGGGAGTCATGAAACTATGTGCTAAGAGTTTACAGAGTATATTGTAAAATCTTCAGGAGGATGTATGTATGGATTCCCAAAGGATCAACCATGAAATGATGGAATATATTAGGGGGTATCAAAGTTAACCAAACCCGCCATTTTTTAATGGTGGGTTTCAACCCAAATCCGCCATTTCAAACCCGCCATTAAAAATCAAAAAAAACCCACTTATTTCAGATCAGACGTGTCAAAGTTAACCTGAAATAAGTGGGTTTTTTCAAATAAAGTATTTAAATGCTTCCACCACCTTTCCGCGTCATACACCCCTGTCTTCCCACCTCCTTCTACCTCCAACCTCATCGGAAAATTTTTTACCCCCACCCTCATCATAAAATTGATTGACCACTCTCATCACTTTATCGCTCTCATCACTTGATCACTCTCATCCACTTCATCACTCTCAAAACTTCATCACTCTCATCACTTAACCGCTCTCATCACTTGATCACTCTCATCCACTTTATTGCTCTCAAAACTTCACCACTCTCATCACTTTATCGCTCTCATCACTTGCGTAGCCCTTACTCTTTCAAATGGCCCCTCAGCAAACCTCCCCCCGCAAGTCCAACACACCCAAGAGAACATTGCCAAGGAACTCCACAAAAAACAATCCTCCTCCATCAGCTTCCAAGGGCTCAAGTCAGCTCAAGAGAGCTGATCACATCATCCTGGTAAACTGGCTGAAAATTCCCTCCAACTACAATGCCTGCTTTGGATCCAACAACAAAATACGTGTTGGCCAACCTCAATCCTCTAAGGTCAATGGTTATCTCCTGATGGCCAATGAACTCAAGAACAAAACAAAAGGTAGGCTGGATCTGTCATCCAAACAGATGAGGGAGCGGTTCAAAAACTATCAAGCCAAGTAAAAAAAGGCCCACTCCATGTCTATCTCCACTGGCTTTGGTATCACCGACTTGGACAAAGCCAAAGGAATCAACTTGGTGGTTGATAAGTTGGACTCCATTTGTCCTTTTTATATTCAATTGGATGAAATTTTTGGAAAGAAGGCCAACATCACCCCCCTAGCTGCTTTTGATGCCCAACAATCCGATTCCGTTGATGCCCAGGACTTGGCTGGGGATGCTCAGCCTACCAACAGGGACCTTGGAGTGGCCCCCATCTGATGACGAGGAGGATATTCAAACACAATTGGCTCCAATCACTTCTACTTTGGTATTGATTGATCAGTCAATCCCAACCTTTGACCCCTCACTTCCTTCTTTTGATTGCTCTCTTCCTGGGGCAGAACAACTGGAGAACTTGCCTAATGAGGAGGATTTTATTCCTGGATCACCGTTGCCATCAACATCTGCTCAAGTAAGGAACTAAATTGTTTTTGATTCTGTCTGGTTGCTCCTGACTGATTTACATTGTAAAAAAACAGGCTCATCCATTTTTGATTGGCCAAAAACTCAAGCCAATGGGGCCTCCAACATCTCCTTTGAATACTAGTGAGGACTTTCAGACTCAAACCTCATCTGCAAAGGGTAAGCAAAAGGCCTCCAATTCCATCAATGTCAACCCCAAAAGTCATCAAAAGAGGAGAAACACTTCCAGTTTTTTGGGCTTTGAAGAAATCATGGAGAAGCAAGATTCATGTAAGTTGATTGATTCAATATCCTTGCTTTCAAAATCATGCTCATTTCCATTCCCCTCCAAAAAACAGTGAAATCACAAATTGAATAAGATAAACTTCAGTTTGAAAAGCAAAAGTGGGATCGTCAACTGGCCATGGATGGTCAAAAGCAGCAAGCCAAGACTTTGGCTAATCAACAAAAATTGGATTCTGAGTGGAGGTTGAAACAAGCTGAGCTAGAGTTTCAAAAAGAGGAAAAGGAGAAGGATTGGCAGCAAGTGCAACTGGAAAAGGAGAGGGAACAACAAGAAAACAAAAAAAAGGATAAGGTATCAGTAGCTTTGGCTTGCATTGGCAGTGGTAGATTGGTAGAAGAAATACAGCAGATTACTCAAATGCTGTGCTTGTAAATATATTTGCATGGATGAAAGAAAAACAATTTATTTTTTACTACAACAACGTTTGAGAGCATTCTTAACCCCACCAATATACAGATCTTTTTTGTTTTTATTGATATTTTTTTCTCTAGAGTAAATTTGGCGGTTTTTCATGTCCCTACAAGTGCTCTGAGTTTTTTTATTAATTTGGAGTGACATGGCCATTCTGGTATGGGTTGCTGTGTCCACAGCTGGAAAGGTACAGTGCTTGTACTTGTTAGCCACCCAAACCATTTTGACTATACCTTTTTGCTTGAAATAAATTCCAAAGCCAAGGTCAGTAAAAACAAATTGACTGTCAGAAACTTGATATTCATGCGTATCTTCAATAAGTCAACCATTTGATTTTTTGGTTGGGACCACAAGTAAAGATCCAAAGGCACAAATTCAATGACGGCAACCAGAGCATGGTGATCAGATTGGTCATGAACAATAACTTTTCCATGGTGGAAGAAGTGGAAAGCCCCAATTGTCTGTTTTGCTTGCTTAAATTCTTCCTGGGTGGGTTTTCAAGGGTTCTTTTTCTTTTCAGCCGTGATAGCAGGGTACAGATCCAAAGGGCATAGCTTTTGTCTAGACCAGGCAAACTTTTCCTTGATCCAGTTGTCAGTCAATTCCAAAGAAATTTCCAAATCCCTCATTTGAGCCCTCCTTGTTCTACGATTCCTCTGCTTTCCACCTCTCTTTATGTTTTTCATACCATCTCCTTCCATCTTTCTCCCTCCCAGGCACTTGCTGCACCCAAGGTGAGGATCAAGGTGAAATTTGAATGGTTGTATAACATTTTGAGTTTGGTAGGCAGTGAAGGAATCAATATCAAAAATCCTTTTTCTACGATTCCTCTGCTTGCCACCTCTCTTTATGTTTTTCATACCATCTCCTTCCATCTTTCTCCCTCCAAGGGACTTGCTGCACCTGAGGTGAGGATCAAGGTGAAATTTGAATGGTTGTATAACATTTTGAGTTTGGTAGGCAGTGAAGGAATTGAT